>JADDOH010003237.1:0-162509 GCA_016648135.1 Agrypnia vestita | reverse complement strand
ACACATACGTCTAAGGGATCTCATCTCCACTGCATTCAGTCTACTTTCGTTCCTGTTCTGCCAGCTCCAGGCTTCACTTCCTTATATCAGTGTTGGTACCAGAATTTCATTATGTAACGCTAGTTTTGCCTCGGTAGACATATTTCTATTAGAAATTATTCCGTTCAAAGCACCGTTCACCCTATTCCCCGCAGTCACTCTCCTCTCTCGATATCTTTCTCAACATTCCCTCTTCTATCGAAAATACTTCCCAAGTACACAAACTCATCTACCTGTTCCAAACATTCATTACCTATTAGAATTTCACACGTTGTCTTACTTTCATCTTTCTCGAATACCATCACTTTTGACTTGTTTATGTTCATAATAAGGTCACTTTCCTTGCATAGATCATACATCCTGCTTACTAGACTCTGTAAGTTCTTTTCGCTATTTGCCATTAATACTGCATCATCCGCATACAATCCAATCATTCATTTTCGCTTCTACAATTATACATTCCAGTTTTCACACAATTATCCGTATACAAGTTGAACAGCCATGGAGACATTACGCAACCCTGTTTGACACCTCGTAAAGGGATGCAATTTCGTGTTTACTGTTCACCTTGTAACCAGAGAGTACCTTCCTCTCATAATTCCATCATAAGCCCTTTGCAGATCTACAAATACACAAAAAAGTTTTTGGTTTTTCGCAAAAAAAATCCATCAACAGTCGTAGAGATCGTTGGTTAGGAATATTTGACCATCGCAAGTACCTGAAAAGATATTTTTTAGATATTTAACCCTCCGATTTTGGAAGTTTAGCAGAAAATTAATGACGGACATAAAACGGCTGTTACTGCCCTGTCGAATTGATACTTTCAAATCTTCAATCTAATATGATATTTCTGTAATTAATGATCAAATATAGGAATACTTCAAGCCCAGCGAAGAGTTTATTGCCAATATAGAGAATTATTAGGCAGATTGGAAATATTTCGGATATCGTGATATGTGACAGTGACAGTTTTCAATTTGACAATGACGCCGATTGATCAAAAGATCAGTATATGAAATATTATTATATTGTATTCTACATCAAGGTAGATGTGTCAAAAGTTGTAAAATAAATAGCATTTCTACTAAAAAAAATTACAGTATTACCTATCGACTTTTATAATATGTACTTGTACGATAATATTATCACAGTTGTTATATTAAGCACAAACTGTTATATTATGGAAAGTTTTGTCTCTCATTATACAGCTTACTGGCTGAAATTCCGCGATTAGAGAGCCAAGTCAAAAACTATTTACTATACTAACTATTTTTTAAATACTATTTAAATACTAAAATTTACTAAACTATAGTCAAAAACGATCTCTCACAAAGCCAGGGAGGAAAAGCCCGCACTCTAACTTGATGGAGTGAACAGATCAAAGAAGCTGCCGACCATCGTATCGAAATGGAATTTGGAATCCGAACTGGAGGCTGCGGAGAAAGGTCACGAGGAAACAGACTGGACTGAAGACAACATTATTTAGCGAAATCTCTAATCGGCCGTCATGCATTTATCATTCTCACTTCAGGATGAAATATTCCGAGCACACAAACATACCGCTCCACGTGAGGGTGGAAGGACACAAGTCGGATAAACGATATTTCCCCACAAAAATAGATAAATGTGTTTTCGTCTGACTAATGATATTATCTGTCCGGAAAACGTATGTGTTCGGAATACCGCTTCTGATAGAGCGCACACGCTGTCGTTGATGTATAAAAACCGTTACTTCATGAAACACCTAGTTATTTTGTAGATATATAGAAAGAAATAGTTAACGTTTACTATTAAATATTATAAACTTAATATAAATACTAGGTGCCCGTTGCATGGCTACGCGTGCAATTTAGCCTGGCGGCAGATTCACTGATGATTAATTAAGTAACCAAGAAGAAGAAGACGGACTCACTGTTGGTTGAGTAACGAAGAAAAAGATTGACGGTAAACACTTTCCGGTAATGCCCCGATCGCAAAGATCGGACTGCGCGTTTGGGAGATTCGTAAAAATATTCAACTTGTAAAAACCGAAGGGTGTAAGAGGAAGCCGCGCAAAGGCCGCGCAAAGGTGAGTGAGTCAAACGGCTCCCGCTTTGCGGTCGCAGACGCCCGCTGTGCGGGCGACGGGTGTCAACAGTCGTGAAAAGTCGCGGACGGGCTGGGCTCCTCTTGAACTTTTTAAATTTTCGAAATCGGGCATCGCTTTGCGGAGATATCCAAGAAAAACCCAAAAACCACAACATAACCTAACCTAACCTAACCTAACCCAATCTTACCTAACCTAACCTAACCTTAGCTAAGAATGTAGAAGCAATTTAACTTAATCAAATAATTTTTTACAATTTTGCACTACTAATGAGACATCTATTAATTTTTTTTATAACCCTCATTTTTAAAAATATAATCGATAGAATTTTTCATCTACCTTTCTGCATTTTTATTTTTTTTGTATCTTTATTTTTATAAAAGTTATAAACGAATGAAATATTTATTCAATTTGACCATGACCATATTAGACATCTGTTGATTTTTTTTAGAAGTTATTGTTTTATGTAAATTTTTGTCCTTATGTTTTTTGGCCATAACTTCTAAACGCGTGATCCAATTTTAGCCGTCAATATCTCGATCGATAGAGAAATAGTGCTCGCTTCGAACTTATAAATTTTTTTTTATTACAATGGCAGACTTTAGAATTACGTCCGCTTTCATCCGCGTTTTGCTGTTTTATCTGTGGCTTCGCGGGGAATATTTAAATTACAATTTCAAATAATACAGTCTGTATAATTTTACGTTGTCTATATTTCTGCATTTTTAATTATTTATTATCATTATTTCAAGAAAAGTTTTAAAATATTTATTAGGATGGAATTTTTATTCATTTTATTTTGTAACTTTTCTCAAAATAGTGATAAAAAATAAATAAAAATGCCTAAAGATAGATAACATTAAATTCTACAGATTGTGGTTTTAAGAATAAGAATTAAAAAATTTCCCGCGAAGCCACAGTCAAAACCACAAAACTCGGATGAAAGCGGACGTAATGCTGAAGTCTGTAAATGTAACTTTTTTTTTCAATATGATCGATAAAGGCACTATTCCCCTATCGATCGAAATATAGATGACTAAAATTGGATGACGCGTTTAGAAGTTACAGTCAATAAACTAAACATCAAAAATTTACCGATATCTCGTGGTTCTAAAAATTCTCAATAGATGTCTACCTGGGACTGGGAAAAATGGAAATAATTATTTTCTTTAATAACTTTTCTAAAAAAATAGATAGGAAAAAACTAAAAACGCAGAAAGATACATCACGTTAATTTGTACAAATTTTATTTAATATAAATTTTTTTTACATCCTCATTGCGAAGCCACAACCAAAACTGCGAAACTTTGAACGTAATTTTGAAGTCTGCGATATTAAAAATTTTTTTTAATACATTCCATAGAAAAACTATTTCCCTATCGTTCGAGATATCAATGACCAAAATAGAATGATGCGTTTAGAAGTTACAGCCAATAAAGTAAACATCAAAAATTTACCGGTATATCGAGCTTTTAAAAAAATCCAAAAGAAGTCTAAGTTGATCTATAAAAATGGAAATTGTTTCTAACTTTTCTAAAAATAAAGATAGGAAAAAACTGAAAACGTAGGTAATGTTAATTTCTACCAATCGTGTATGTCAGAAAAAAATAAAAATCTCCCCATGAAACCACGGTCGGAACATTGAAACTCGAATGAAAGAAAATATTTTTATACATGTTATACTTTTATGAGAATTGAAGTTTTCCAAAAAAAAACAAAAGATGGTCGATCTTACAAAAAAAAAAATCATTTTGATTTAGGTTTTTTGATTTTTGTGTTCGGTTTTTTGATTTTGAATTTCGATTTGAGTTTTTTTGATGTTAGTTTTTGATTTTTTTTTGTATTTTGAGTTTTTGGATTATCAAAAAAAATTTTTTGGTTTTTGGTTTTTGAAAAAAAAATACTTTGATAATTTTTCAAAATGTCAACTCTGAATGTAATTTTCCAAACGGTTTAAACGTGACGTTACGCTAAAATTATTCAAAATCCCCAAAATGTGACGTCGAAAATTAAAAAACATCCTGTATAATATTTCCCACCCAAGCGCCTTTTCAAAATCGTGACATCACATCTATGCAAAAGCTCATTCGTAAACGCGCAATTTCCCAATTCTTAAAATATTATCATCATTAAAAACACCCTGTATAATATTTACCAACCAAGCACCTTTCCGAAATCGTGACGTCACAACTAAACAAAAATAATAATAAAATTAAAGCCCTACCTGTGAAAATTATTCGAAGAAACGCGCAATTTAATCAATAAAAACATCCTGTATAATATTTCCCAACAAAGCGCCTTTCCGAAATCGTGACGTCACAAATAAACAAAAATAATAATAAAATTAAAGCCCTCCCTGTGAAGCTTATTCGAAGAAACGCGCAATTTCATCATAAAAAACACCCTGTATAATATTTCCCAACCATGCGCCTTTCCGAAATTGTGACATCAAAAATAAATAAAAATTATAATAAAATTAAGCCCCCCCTGCGAAGCTAATTTCGAAGAAACGCGCAAATTCATCATAAAAAACACCCTGAATAATATTTTCCACCCAAGCACCTTCCCGAAATCATGACGTCACATCTACGCAACAACTCGTTTCGGGAAAATGCGCAATTTCATCATAAAAAACAACCTGTATAATATTTCTCACTCAAACGCTTTTCCGAAATCGTTACGACATGTCTAAATAAAAAAACACTGTATAATATTTCCCAATCTGCGCCCGTACGGGACTTTTTAAATTTTCGAAATCGAGCATCGCTTCGCGGAGGTATCCATGAAAAACCAAAAACCACAACCTAACCTTACCTAACCTGACCTGTCCTAACTTAACCTAACCTAACCTAATTAAACCTAACATAACCACAATTTCGTAAAAAATCTCAACTTCATCAAAAAAAACACCCTGTATAATATTTTTCTCTCAAACGCTTTTCCTTAATCGTTACGAAACATCTAAATAAAAAAGTAATGAAAAACTTGAAATTCTGAAATTATTCTCGGTGGTGCATGTTATTGATACATGATTCTGTAACTTGTTACGTTGTAATCCTAAAAAATTATATGCTATATTGCATCATTATATATTTCGACCTTGGTTAGGTACCTAGGAAAGTGGAGGGGGTGAAAAAGTTTCATAAAAATGCGCAAATGATGGGGTCTCTAATTTTTAAAACTACGCCTATAACGGTGTTTTATTTTTGCATTTATTTTCGCGAGAAAGAAAGCTATGCAAAAACTTTGTACGTAAAAAAAAAGATGGCCGGATTCGTCACAAAACGTCATACTTTAATTTTGAATCCGATCGCACAACACCGAGATATGAGTAAAAATGAAATTCCAGGAGATCTAGCCTGGAAACGAAAGAAGAAGAATAAAATAAACGTTTAGAAAAAATCACGCGGCAAAGACTTGTCTTTAGTAATTTTTTTAAAAATTGTGGCATAAAAACCCGCTGACAAACCTCACTTAAATGATTTCAATATATTTTTATTTAAAACATATGAAGGTATCTAATTTAATATGCACACACGAAAATGTCTCGCAACCATTACGCCTAACATGTTTAAAAATATTTGAATCGAAAACAGCTGATTGAAATAAATATTTTTGAAAACTATATTTCTTAGATTTAATCTTTTACAACTATACTGAATTAAAAATATTTTTTTCTTGTCAAAATCGATAAATCATATTTTAAACTTTATATTTTTTACAACAGATGTATTATTCATCAAAAATATACCGAGACGTTACATTTTTAATTTCAACAATGCGCATTTTTTGTATGGAACTGACATTTCATCATTTAATTGTCTGTAACTGGCGGTCAATGGTAAATTTCGATAGGATTTTCGTCAATTTTTCGTGACCGAAGATGTTAATTTGGTGCGCTTTTTATAAAATTCGTCCAATGGATTAAGTATTTTTATAAAAAACACAAACCAACATGTGAACCTTTAATTATATGTAATTTATTAATGATTTAACGTTGTATTAATTCAGATATTTGTCTTCAAAAAACATATTTAAAGTAAAATCATACGAATTTTCAAAACAGCTGAGGATTTTCGCAAAGAGGGAAAAGTTTAATTGAATCGCTCGTAAGAAAGTTCTTAGAAAACAAATAAAAAATATATATTAAACAACAATAAACACATTAAGCATTATTTTTATCTTTAGTTTTTTGTGTAAAATTGACGTATTGGTCAGATAAATGTAATCAAAAATCGACATTGAGATTTTGTGTGAAATTTTTTCATATTAACAGCGCCGCTGTCATCTTTCAAATTTCGATAAACTTCGGTGAGATGCTTCACTCAATTCGTGAGTACCCACCTTTCAAGCTTTTTCACCTTACCAATTCGCTTCAAGTGGATTAAAACAGTTTTATCACTAACACCGCAGCCTGCAGCTAACTCGGATGTGGTTTGCGATGGATCCGCTTCCACAATAGCCTTCAATTCTTCATTATCAACTTTGGTCTCCGGCCGTCCACGGGGCTTGTTCTGCAGGTCGAAATATCCAGAACGAAAACGTTAGAACCAAAAACGCACTGTGTTTTCTTCTGCGGCACCGTCGCCATAGACATCATTAATCCTTCGAGCCTTTTCTGCAGCACTGGTGCCACGGTGGAACTCGTACTCGTAAATAACGCGATATTTCAAGTTTTTCATTTTGTAAACTGAGTGACGCAAAGAAAAAAACAATCGAGGAAAAAACAAATGAATTATAATTTTCAAAACACAAATACATGAGTAAATAGCTGTATAAATTTGGATTTGGAATTCCTAACTAAAGAGAAGATATTTGAGATCAAATTTGCCAGTACGGCAAAACGCCAATTTCATATGTAAGGACCTAATATATATTACTAGGTGCCCGTTGCACGGCTACGCGTGCAATTTAGCCTGGCGGCAGATTCACTGATGATATTAAGTAACGAAGAAGAAGAAGACGGACTCACTGTTGGTTGAGTAACGAAGAAAAAGATTGACGGTAAACACTTTCCGGTAATGCCCCGATCGTAAAAATTGGACTGCGCATTCGGGAGATTGTACTATAAGATTCGATGGAAGAGGAAGAGAGCTATCTGTGGTATTTTTTCAAATTGAAATCGGATGATAAATGACAGAGTTGTGAAAGATCGAGTGGGAAGAGAGAGAACTTCAACTTGTAAAAACCGAAGGATGTAAGAGGATGCCGCGCAAAGGCCGCGCAAAGGTGAGTGAGTCAGACGGCTCCCGCTTAGCGGTCGCAGACGCCCGCTATGCGGGCGACGGGTGTCGACAGTCGCCGCGCGGCTTTGCCGCGCAGCGTCTGTCGTGAAAAGACGCGGACGGGCTGGACTCGTCTGGAACTTTTTACATTTTTGAAATCGGGCATCGCTTCGCGAACATATCCAAGAAAAACCCAAAATCCACAACATAACCTAACCTAACCTGAAATAATATTTTTTTGCTTCAAGTTATAAGTACAAGTATAAATCAAATTCAAGTTCAAGCTTCAAGTTATAAATACAAGTATTGTAACAAAAATTGTAAATGCACTGAAACATATTATTTAAAAAAAATTGAAAACAGTGAAAGAAAAATGGAATAAGTGAAGAATTATATTAATAAGAAGAAAGAGCCACACTTTCATCGAAATAATCATCTAATCGCAAAATACATTTACAAATAATACCCTCAAAAACAATAGTTACATTCAGAAGAAATGTTTTAAAATAAATATTTTTATCTTATATTTTGAAGAACGCACTAAACCTTATCTAAACTAACATAACCTAACCCAACATTTTTCTTCTGAAATTATTCTCTGTGGTGCACGTTATTGATACATGATTCTGTTACTTGTAGGTTGTAGTCCTAAAAAATTATATACTATATTGCATCATTATATATTTCGACCTTGGTTAGGTACCTAGGAAAGTGGAGGGGGTGAAAAACTTTCGTTAAAATTGTGCAAAAGACGGCGTCTCTAATTTTTAAAAGTACGCCTATAACGGTGTTTTATTTTTGCATTTTCGCGAGAAAGAAAGGTATGCAAAAACTTTGTACGTAAAAAAAAAGATGGCCGGATTCGTCTCAAAACGTCATACTTTAATTTTGAATCCGATCGCACAACACCGAGATATTAATAAAAATGAAAGTTCACGAGATCTAGCATGGAAACGAAAGAAGAAGAATAAAATAAATGTTTACAAAAAATCACGCGGCAAAGACTTGTCTTTTGTATTTTTTTTTAAAATGATGGCATTAAAACCCGCTGAGAAACCTCACTTAATTGATTTCAATATATTTTTATTTAAAACATATGTAGGTACCTATTTAATATGCACACACGAAAATGTATTCAACCATTACGCCTAACATGTTTAAAAATATTTGAATCGAAAATAGCTGATCGAAATAAATATTTTCGAAAACTATGTTTCTTAGATTTAATCTTTTACAACTATACTGAATTAAAATATATTTTCCTCTTGTCAAAATCGATAAATCATATTTTAAACTTTATATTTCTTACAACAGATGTATTATTCATCAAAAATATACCGAGACATTACATTTTTAATTTCAACAACATGCATTTTTTGTATGAATCTGACATTCCATCATTTAATTGTCGATTAATGTAAATTTCGATAGGATTTTCGTCAATTTTTCGTGACAGAAGATGTTAATTTGGTTCGCTTTTTATAAAATTCATCTAATGGATTGAGTGTTTTTATAAAAAACACAAACCAACATGTGAACCTTTAATTATATATAATTTTTTAATGATTTAACGTTGTATAAATTCAGATATTTGTCTTAAAAAAACATATTTAAAGTAAAATCATACGAATTTTCATAACAGCTGAGGATTTTCGCAAAGAGGGATAGGTTTAATTGATTCGCTCATAAGAAATTTCTTAGAAAACAAAGAAATTTTTTATATTAAACAACAATAAACATATTAAGAATTATTTTAATCTTTAGTTTTTTGTGTAAAATTGAAGTATTGGTCAGATAAATGTAATCAAAAATCGACATTGAGATTTTCTATGGAATTTTTTCATATTGACAACTCCGCTGTCATCTTTCAAATTCGGTGAAACGGCATTCTGTCTGTGTCTCGTTTTCCCTTGTCTTTTTAACTTGTCTCCTTAGCTTGTCTCGAGAAGTGAAGCCTTTTTGACTGAAAATATTAAATATCATAAAAATATAAGAAGGAGACGTCCGAAAAAATTGAAATAAAAAGTTATTCACGCCACAGTCTTTGATCTTTCATAGTCTTTTATTGAAATTAAAATATTCCTCGGAGTTTAAGAAATAAATTCAATTGAAAAAGGTGAAAAAAAATTGTAAATTTTGTAAAAAATACGTATTTTCGAAATAAATTAGAAAAAAAATATTTATAAATTATATCGTATGCGCAACGTGATTATCTACCTTTTTGTCGATTAGAATTTCTAAATTTTGTCTGGCGGCCGAGTTATTGAAGAAAAATCAAATTTTACTCAAATTAGCTTAGAACGGAGGTGAGAAGAAGGAAAAAATCGAGTGTACTAAATTCTCACGCGGTAACTATCTACCTTTTGTATTTTTTTTACAAAATATTTTTATTACTTGTGGTTGCGGAGAAAACCGCAAAAAAGTGCGCGAAAAAGTCGAAAAAAACGCAAAAAAATCGAAATGAATTTTAGGCTTCATATAAATTTCGCGGAAACTACCTTACAACTTTAATATATACTTTAATATATATTATTATTATTATTATTATGTTTATATATCCATATTATTATTATTATTATTATGTTTATACATCCAACAGATACACGCGCACCCCAGCTGCCATATCGTCTGTTCCCATAGTATATAGTACACCATTTGCAGAACTTGTTTGGGAAATGTCATGCATATTACAATTTTTTACTGAAAGACTAGGGATAGGGGATAACTAGAAAAAGTGCATGATTTACTAGTACAAGTAATATTTCATATTATAAAAATATTTTTGTAGTATTACAGAAAAACTATTAGACTATCTAGTCATTTGATGATTTTTTTTAATCGTACACCATTATTTAAATTAATATAACCTACCAATGAAGTCAATAATGTACATTATATTTGAAGTCAAAAGAAGAGATTCTGTTATAAGAACGAACGCATCAAACAAATTTCACTCGTTACTCAACATTGAACGAAAAAAAAACCGTAAATATAAAAAAAGAATAATGTTACCTAAACAAAGAATAGTAGATTTACTACACAGAAAATTAATGCTCACAAATCTAGAAACATATGAATTCCACAAATAAAGAAATATTTTTTCCTTTCCATCATTTGCATATGTTTGCCGAAATCATTATCGAAAATTGAGATTGACACAAAAAAGAAACTCGTCATCATTTGTATAAAATGTCAAAAATAACAACTCAACAAAAGGCTCAATCAGAAAACATGACCATGTGCATTTAACGAGACCCTAAAAAAATAACACCGCGCCCGTCACCCCCCGACAAGGCCCTGTTGCCAGTCCAAATTAAACGGAGCTAACTTACGGAGCCGCTTTTTTAAGGGCGAAGGTCCATCGGACTGAATCGCCCTTTGTTACACGGTCGAGATAAGCCTCCAGTAATTTTCAAATTTTATACAGATTACGTACCTCCTAATATAATTCGGTACACGAGCGCTCAGAGATGCATTCATGGAACGGGTTTTGAGACCAACCCCTTCTCCCTCCGTGTCGTGCGTGTTATTTAATTAATATATATACATTAGTACCTACTAAAATAAAGGCACAATTACATTTTGTTTAAAAGCTGTGTTTTAGGCTTTCGTGGCTACTGTTTATAATTTGTGTCACTTTTTGATACCCGGTGGTATCTTAAGGGGATCAAAAGGGCGACAGACCGCCCAAAAACGCATAGAACAGCGAATAATAATGGACGGATAGCTGGTAATACCGATCACGATGATAACAATTATCTATACCTATAAAACTCAATGTCTGTCTGTCTGTTCTCTATACAAATCCACACCGTTTATCAGATTCGATTCAAATTTTGCATACTTATGCTTTGTGACCCGGCGGGTAACATAGGCAACATTTTCCCTCTATTCTCATACCCCTTCCCCTCCCCCTGACATATTTTCGATGCAAATCTGTTTCGTTTGACCGATTGGACTCAAAATTTGGAAACTTATTCTTTAGGACTCAGCGGTTAACTTAGGCGATGTTTCCTCCCTATTCTCATACCCCTTCCCCTTCCCCTGACATATTTTCAAAGCAAATCTATACCGTTTCATCGATCGGACTCAAAATTTGGATTAAGAATAAGAAGAGGAATCTTATTCTTTAGTACTCGGCGGGTAACATAGGCTACATTTCTCCTCTCCTCCTTTACCCCTTACCCTCCTTCTGATTTATTTTCGATGCAAATCTATACCGTTCGAATCAAACCTTTGTTTCCCCCACAAATTTATTTTTAACTTAATCCGTGCAACACCGGGTTTGAACAGCTAGTTAATTATAAAGCAATCCGCAATTTAATTTGATGTCAAGACTTTTCATTTATACCTGATTTTGGCATTTGAAAACCTCAAATTTTTAGGTCAAGATCCTACAAATTATAGTTTATATCTTCTTAATAATACAGACAAATAAATTAAAAATAGTGTAACGTATATAATATAAAAATATTATATGCCTACATACCTATATTATGTTTAAAAGAATAGGTTTGCAATTAGAAATCCCCAATTTGTTTCTCGATGCGCCTCTGGCAGCGCTGACGGCGCGCGGCGGGCTGGATACTTACTTCCACGAAGGCATTTTGCAAAACAATTTTCTTGGAAGAGGTACTCGATAATCTCAACTCGTTATTTCATCAAAATGTTTCTAGTACTGCCGTAATTTCGCAAAAATTTATCCAAATAAATTGGATTTCAATTGTTTCATATTCTATTAATTCGCATGAGAGATATATCGATACAATTCAATTTAATAACGCTTACGCTTACTAAATACAAGAGCACAAAAAATAAGATCTAAAAAGTTCAAAGCGATTATTTTGAAAGTACATAAGTAGTTATAAACGTTAATCCCTAAAACGGCAGACGACAGTAACCGACAAAAATATAATACTTAATCTTATTCTGGCATTTATATTCATTCTATTTTTATTTTTTATGGATAATTTCAATTTTCCATTGATACGTGTTTCTATACTCATATGCGTAATGGAAGCCTGGACACTAACTTGGTCAATAAACTGGACAGGTAGGCTGTGGTGAGGCACAAACGGAAATGGTCCTTTTGGATGGGAAAGGTAAAAAAAAAATCACGAAAACAATATACAAATACCAGATGTAACATGTTGTCGATATATGTAATTATACCCTAGCAGAAGAGCTACCGGACGAAGAGAGTCCTGGCTGTCCCACTATTTCGGCGACCAAATTCACACGCATTTCGAGTAACATTATCATATACAAATTATCAAACAAGGCGCATACTATCTTGAGATTTATCACCAGAATTACTCACGACTTTAAAAATTCTCAAAGTCCAAATATTATCTATACATCACTAGTACGAAGTATAACGGAATATTCGTCAGTTATTTGGTCACCTTATTACACAACACATGTTACGAGAATCGAGAGAGTGCAGAAAAAGTTTCTACGTATTTTGTCATATAAAGCTGGTCAACACAATAACCTTCACAGCTACGAAGATCGACTTGCCTTTTTCAAGATGCACAAACTTGAGTCCCGACGGAAAATATCGGATCTCGTTGTGCTACACAAGATTCTCAGCAGAGCTATTGATTCTCTTTCTCTATATGATATAAATTTGCATGTTAAACCCCGTATAAGAAACCCGGAGTTCTTTAGAATAAGCCAGCACACTAAGAATGTTGGTTACTTTTCTCCCATCACAAGGTTGTGTTGCACATATAATATGTATTTTGCTGACCCTAACATTGATGCTGATATTCTTGCAGATACTGTGTCATCGTTCAAAAACTCACTCATACACAACATCCATTTTCTAAACGGTGACCTGAACCTATAGATCCATTAAATCAATTATTTATTACAGATTGTTAGTTAACTTAGTAAAAACCACTACCAGATTTTAGGACTACCGATCGGTCAAACGGTTTGCATCGAAAATATGTCAAGGGAAGGGGAAGTGGTATGAGAATAGGGAGGAAGTGTTGCCTATGTTACCCGCAAAGTCCTACAGAATAAGTTTCCAAATTTTGAGTCAGATCGGTCAAACAGTAGGGAAGGGTGGAGGGCGTGTTGTGACTAATTTATGAAAAAGGTGTTGTGGAAAAATCTTTAATAATATTAAAAACATTACATTTTAGTTGAAACAAACAATTCTTCACCTATAAAAAATTAGCATTATTGATCATGTCAACAAAAAGACAACGCAACAAAATACGGTTTTTCAAAATATGGGAATTGTCACAACCTGCCCCACCCGAGGGGTCAGTTGTGACAACGGTGGGGCAGGTTGTGACGAACTAATCGTCAAATATTGTTGAGTGTTTAAGTAATTTAATTAACAAAACAAATATTATGAATAATTAATAGTACAAGTAGTAACATGTTTTATAATTAACTATCAACAAATAAACAAAATTTGTACTCTTATTAACTGTGGTAAGAAAATTCTGTAATCGATTAAAATTATTTTTTGCCAGTCAAACAAAAGACACAGATAAAATCTCGAGTGAAGTCGTCCACTCCAGCGCATAGTTCATTACACCATCTTTGGCATTTTATCCACCTCACCCACCTTTCACCCGAAATATCATTAGAACAAGGGTTTTTACAATAAATGCATTGCTCATCTTCGTTTGCATCGCTCTCATCAGTTTCCACGATAGGTGGCTCCTCTTCAGTCTCGCTGGATGAAAATGAAAATGGACACTAGAATTCGTTTCTTCACTCCAAAAGTCTTTTTCTTGTGTAGTTTTGTCTTAATTTCCGCTTTTGTTTTATTGGGTGCTTGTTTTTTTTAGTTCCTTTTGTGATTTTACGCTTTCGCATCTTTTCGCCTTTCTTTTTCTTTCTTATATTATCTTCCAATTCTAACTGATTTTTTATCGGTGTGTCAGTTAAAATTACGCTTTAAATTTTCTTTCTATTACGTAGGTTCTTTCTTGGATGAGCTTTAAGTAATGGCCGGATTTGTTCTGGTGTTTAATGGTGTTGTCCAATTTTCGGGAATTTTGATCATATTTTGGCATGCATACTCATATGCAAGCTCTTTCGCATCAACTGTGGTCAAACCATAATAAACTTTGCTACATTTTGCAATGTAATCTCCAAGTTCTTGCACCTGGGTAAAAATTTGTCCCGGGTTGGGATAGCCCATCTTAGAATTTACAAATGGAAAGCTTTATTCCGATCTATGAATCGTTTTAGTGTCATATAATTGACACCAAAAGACATTGCGGCTTTTCGAAGAGACATTTGTAGCCTCTATCTCAGCAGCAGTACGTTCGTAAACATTTTCGGGAATTTCACCCCTCTTCGAATTTTTAACGTAATATCGTATCATTTTGAATCCTTGAAGAAAACGATTAAAAAAAGAAAAATAATAATTGAACTGTACAGTTTCACATCTGATAATCTTTTTATTAAAAATAAAATTTTAATTATTTCGAAGGGGCTAGTTGTGACAGTCACAACTAGCCCCCACATTTTTGTAACAACTCGCCCCATACGATCATTTTATATTAAAATGTCTACGCAAGTGAATTTATTTACCGCAAGGTTTTCCTTTATTGCTGATAATACAGCCAAAAGACACAAAATTTGGTAAATAAAATGTAAAATAACTTACCTAGTATTGGTAAAACAACAACATGGAATTTGTGCAGAGTTGGTTGAGTACCTCAAAATCAAACTTCATCGTTTAACTTTAATTAAATCAACCGCACGGCTCCAATATTTTGATAGCAACTGAGGTTACAGAGTTCACATAAAATGAATCTATTGCGGGTAACGCTAAATCAAATGGCACGAATTTTAAACGCGTTGTCACAACCTGCCCCTGTCACAACACGCCCCACCCTCCCCTACACATTTGCATCGAAAATATTTCAGGGGAAGGGGAAGGGGTATGAGAATAGGGAGGAAATGTTGCCTATGTTATCCGCCGAATCCTAAAGAATAAGTTTCCGAATTTTGAGTCCGATCGGTGAAACGGTACAGATTTGCATCGAAAATATGTCAGGGGGAGGGGAAGTGGTATGAGAATAGGGGGGAAATGTCGCATAAATTACCCGCCGAGTCCTTAATAATAAGTTTCCAAATTTTAAGTCCGATCGGTCAAACGGTACAGGTTTGCATTGAAAATATGTCAGGGGGAGGGGGAAGGGTATGAGAGTATGGAGGAAATGTTGCCTATGTTACCCGTCGAGTCCTAAAGAATAAGTGTCCAAATTTTGATTCCGATCGGTCAAACGGCACAGATTTGCATCGAAAATATATCAGAAGGAGGGTAAGGGGTAAAGGAGGAGAGGGGAAATGTAGCCTATGTTACCCGTCGAGTCCTAAAGAGTAGATTCCAAATTTTGAGTCCGATCGATGAAACGGTACAGATTTGCATCGAAAATATGTCAGGGGAGGGGAAGGGGTATGAGAATAGAGGGAAAATGTTGCCTATGTTACCCGCCGGGTCCCAAAGCATAAGTATGCAAAATTTGAATCGAATCTGATAAACGGTGTGGATTTGTATAGAGAACAGACAGATAGACATACAGACAAACATTGAGTTTTATAGGTATAGATAATTAGGAAATATAAGCATTAATTGACCAAGGCCGCGACCATAAAATTCGTTTTCAGTGCCTTAGAAATCATTCCTTAGTTTCGGAATATTTATATGCACGCAGAATATGTTTTCTTAAGAATAAAAAGCTTACATTATAGTGATAAAAATGTACTAAAATAATAAAGAAATGTTCAATAAAAGTTATAAATATGCAAAATTTTTTCAAGTTTTTTAATGATTTTAAAACTCTTTTCATTCATATAATGAGATGATTTTAAACAATACATTGTTTTATTCCGGCACTTTGAGGCTTCAAACACTATTTAAAAGTTATTTTTCTTTATTAAAAAGACGTTAAAAATAAAAATTCCAAAGTACGAATATGTCAAATTTTGTGGTCAGTCTGCTTGCGAAAGCGGACGTCTTTTTGCGGATGTTTTATTTTGTTAAGGCGGCACATTCACCGCAAATGCATATTTCGGCGTTTTTTTTTTTACGAAAATGTGGGTTTTTATTATTCATTTATATCAGAATTTATATGATAGACTGCAATTTTTTTAGGGCGATAACTTGAATAGATCCTTTGTTTTTAATAAAAGTAATAAACTGAACATTATTTACAATAATTAAGAAAATATAAGACTTAATGACAGGCCACGGCCAAAAAAATCGTTTTTAGTGTTCTAGGGAAAACAGAGATTTAATTTATATTTATATGTACGCATACTATGTTTTTTTATATTTATAAAGTTTACTGAATTATCTAGAATCCGTACTAACAGAATTAAGAAATATTCATTATTATTAAATAGTTATTATAAAACATTAATAAAGTTATAATGTTTTAAATTTGCAAGAAATTTTTACGTTTTTTGATGATTTTCAAACACTTTTTACATATAAAAAGATGATTTTAAACGATATATTGTACTTATATCCGTCTTCGTTCACTATTAAAAAGCTACATTTTTTATTAAAAACACGTTATATTTTAAAATAAAAATTCTAAAGTATGAAAAACGAAATCCTCATACATCAGAATGCCGATCACATGCCGATAGCCGCGGCTGAGGCTAGACGTTGTGTTTATGTAGCCGAATATTCCTCGTCATTTATTTCACTATTAATCGTACTTCTACGCCAAATTTGACATTTATATGAATTATTATTATATTATACGCTCAAAAGCAATTGATATCTCCAATATAATATGGTTTTTTATGCATTTGAGGAACGGTTACATCCTTTTTAGCTTTGAACGCGCGTCATTATTTCAGTCTGCAAGTACCTATTAGCCCAGCTACGGTCCAGCTTCAATTCAAGATTCCATATGAGTCAAAATACAGACTGTATGTGCCATGCGCCATGCGCATGCGCGTTGCCTATCTATAATGTATTGTTTTTCGTTTAATATTACGGTATGAATTATGATTTGAAAAGTACTTCAGTATTACTAATATGTTTTTTAAATTCTATACAGTAATTAATAATGCGATGTAAATAAAATACGAGAACTTGTCGAAAGTTAAAATAATAAACATTTGACTCATGTGATATGCGCTTGGGCGTAATTTTAAATTTTGTGATCGTCATATTACGATATGCATGATCTATCGACGCAATTCGATACTTTTGACAGTTTGAAAAACGGATGACCAGCCGTAATGAAAAATCACTATAAAATGCATTTCTATGCAAAATTTCACTATATGAATTTCACTATATATATATTACATTATACCATCAAAACAATTAACTTTTCCCGATAATAAGATTTTTGGGTACATTTATATGAATTTATTGGTTATGTCGTTATTTAAAAGCCTCATACGTGCGTATTATTCTTCGTTATAAGAAACAAAAAAATGTTTTGACAACGTCGTCCAAGTGCGCGCGCATAAATGCAAAACCCAACACTTGTAATACCAATTATTACAAGTGTTGTGTTTTGTTGCAATACCAATGTAATATGTAATCTTAAAGCCATGTATTCACTAGGGGACAAATTGTTCCTCAACATCACGCGCGACATAGAGTCTACGTGACGTTGCAACGTCGCGCACTGTTCCGCGACGTTGCGCACAATATAGCGCGGCATTTATACGTACCGCAGCAACGTTGCCTTGCGCACGGTACCCGAGCGAGCTCACGGGGACATCGCGTCGCGCGCAGTACCGCGTGGTATGTTTACCGTTTGTTGAATGCGCATGCGCTATACCACTCAACATGACACATGACATTAGTGTGGGGAAACTAGATTGTTATCCAACTGATCGAGCTCTAATTGAGCTATAATTGCAAGTCTGATGTGAGGGCCAACAGCGTTCTATCTTGCTTGGCTATGGAAGGCTTGATTATTTGTAATAAATTTTAAAATCTGTTGCTGTCATTCGAGTGAAAAAAGATCCGTCAGACATTCGAAGATCGTATAGAATATCCATCCTTCTTTCTCTTTGCCGCAAATAATTTCGCACCCACCACCTTTTTCTCCTCTTACGTTTCGATAAACTCGTTAGAATAAATAGATTCGCAGCACTAATCATCATAACCTCATCGGGCGACATTTCCGCGACAAGTGATATGTGAGTCCCGGTGTGTACACGTCAAATGACCGCGTCATTGTCCCCGAAATATGAGCGTAGATGTTGATGCGACATGCCGCGCGGAATGCTGCGCTATTTGTCCCCTAGTGAATACATGGCTTAAATGTCACTGACGCCAGCTACATAAATAATCCACGAATTATTTGTCCAAATTAATAACATTTACTCCCACGAATCAATTTTTGGATGCACCTTATGTCCAGCCTTAATGATATTAATCTGGTGTTCCGGGGACAATGAGATTTTAAAATTTACTTAAATTATCAAGCAAATTTACCAGGTAGACATTTTTCATAATCGGTTTTCTAACTGCTAACAAGTGTACTGATTTGACCTTCGCACCACATTTATTTCAAGAATTCTCAAAATTTTAACATACTTAAAAATTGTTATTTTATTTAAAAATAATGAATTTTCCGCACTTTTATTTGCGACAAGACTGTCAACGTAAAACTTAATCAGCATTTGATAAAATACCACGGGTAGAAGTTTAAATGTCACCGATTATAAAGTTTGAACGGACATGACGTCGTTACGGGAGACCCGTGTCGCGGGGCAACAAAGTTTAAAAGGTGACGGATGATGATGAAGGTGGAGGCAATCCATTTGCGTAGTTGGTAAAAAAAATCGAAAAAATGTAATTATTTTACGTCACGATAAGAAATCACAAAGCATTCTTTTGTCATTTTTCATACAAAAGAAACAACGAAAAAAAAATTCCAAAGAACGAAAGAAAGAAAGACAAAAAAAAACAAGTCATATTTTTCATACTTTAGTAAAAAATACTACTGTCCCTTACACAGTTCAAATTACAAGTATTGATTTTATTGTCTTAAAATATTTATAATAATAAATATATATTAATAAAATACAGATTCGCTAGGTTTAATTAGGAAAAACAAACTAAATTTTGAATATTAAACACGATTTTTTTCATTGAACAAAACTTGCTGAAAGAAAAGCGTCAAAATCTTCAATATGGATTGTAATTTTTAAAAAAAGGACTAAAAACATTATTCTACTAGTCCTCACAACAATAACAAATAACGTTAACTCATATATATTTACTTAAAATTCAACATCATTTTCATTTAAATACAGAAAGATTAAAAGATCAATCATGATTAAATGTCAGAATGTCGTGAAAAAAGTTATTCAATTACATTAAATTACTTTACGGTTGTTTTCGTTACTTTTGAAGCATTATTTTCGTCCTATTTATTATTTATTTCAGATTATTTCGGCGGAGACCGGATCAGAACATGTCGAGGGGTGCTTCAAAAAGTTCACAGACGCGATAATTTTATACATTATGTCATAGGTGAAAAAAATTTGGACGATCAAACCATAAAAAGATATTCGTCCAGTCAGTGATCCGCGTTCTCCACATTCACAAAAGCCACGTGCCGAGAGAGCAAGCAATGGACCGAAAGAGGCATCGAGGGAAGCGCGTCAAGAAGAGACTTTCGTCCGCACACATCTCTAAAACTGAATTCGACAAAAATCTTGGAAAGTCGAAAGATGCTTTGAACCGATACATTTTGAAATTTCTTCTCAGCGTTCGGAAAGAAGGTCGCTTATAAAATCGGCAATGCAAGAGCGTCTGCAACTGAACTGTTTGTTGGAAACACATAATCTTGGAAATCTAAACAAAGTAATGGAAGTACCTAAGTTATACCTTTTTTCTGTAATTATCACGAATTATTTTTTACGAGTCTCTACTAGTCTCACTAAGGGAAGTAAAACCAGGAGCAATAGAGGAAGCGAAATGAAATTTAAAAAAGAATGCCTAGAAAAACTGTTTTAGCCCCAAAAGTACTGGCTTATGTTCGGCTTTGTCTGTGCGCTTTGTCTTTGTCGTGTCGGCCGGCAGCTCTAGGCTCCTGTTATTGTTGCGGGGTACCAAAGCAAAGGCAGCAATATCCAAAATAAAATTGAATGCAGTCATCGAGGATTACTAATTAGCATAGCAGAAACATAGCCTATTTATAGGAAACATGATTTTGGAAGGGGAATACATAAAACCCAAAATTGAGTGCGTTTTAAATAAGTAGTCATCGGTAAAAGCATTCAAAACATTTTTTTAATATTTTGGATATTGCTGCCTTTGCTTTTATACCCCACAGTTGGAACTGTTGCTGTACATGGTTCATATTTTATAATTTTGGGAGCCCTTCCTCGAGACAAGGACCCTGCAACATAGATCCGCCTAGTTGAGCATCATCGAGCACGCTCTCCGTCCCGTGTGCGACTCGATTCACGTACTATACTGGGTGGTAGCGCGAGACTACAATTGTCTATTCTCTTCCCCGCACGCCTGTATTCACCTCTCTTCCGTCTTACAGAATGAACAAATGAAATAATATCTCCCGGGTCAACCGCTACCAGAAGGATCACCGAAGGAGCGAGTTCGTTCGACTTGTTTTCGACCAGAATGTGGCACGGAGCCAGCTGATTCCGCACTAGTTTTGGGGAGGAAGTGACGGATCACAAGGTCGACGTTGACAGATGGCAAAGTATAACATCACTATTAGCTCGGGCAAGTGATAAATTAGAGTGATATTAGGCGTGATGGATGATAGCCCAAAAATGTATCAATATTACTCGCGAGGATTCGCAGGTGCGAGATGATTGATTAGAATTCAGACCGATTCACGCTAGACTGAACACCCATCCGCTCGGGCCTCGTGTATCATGTCGCACAATGCGAGATGCTGTCGGGAAATGTCCGTAAACATTTCAGCTATAACTCACGTGAAATGTGAAAGTTCAGACAAGAACGTCCCTCGAAGCTCTCCCTAGAAGCTTAAATTAAGCCCCGCCCCTCTACCAGAACGAGTTATAAACACGCTGTATTTAGATTAGTTTTTAATTACGCCTGGCGGTGAGAGGGACCACATCTCTCGAAACTAAAGTGGTGATAAAACCATAACTCAACATGTGTGTGGAGTACAATGTTTAGTTTATTAAAAAATTTAAAAATTCCCAAAATACCATTAGTAGTTACAGGAATCAAGAGATTAAAATTAAGTATTTAATGAATACAATCGGCACCTACTCCCGCGGTCATGTGCAAACATTGCGCGTGTGTTATGTGTACAGTTCACTAGGAAGAAAGAACTAAATGAAAATTATTTATTTTAAACTTCATTTGTTGCTTGCAAAACGGTTGCTTAAAATTGAACTTTGTATAGGGAGACACTAGATAGATACAGATACAGATACAGAAGAGTATAACGTATTTGTTTAGACATTTTTTTACTTCAAGAATATATATATATTATTAACCACATTAAAATTTGTGGTAGATGGATGATACAGTCGACAATGTTTCATTTCACCTTCAAACTATAATAAATTTGCGCAGCTTGCTTCAAAAACAAAAAACACAGCAATAAAATGAAAGCCAAATTATACAAAAGAGCATCCCTTTATTCCTAAATAGTTTCTTAATTATTACAGGTATACATAATGGTAATTATAATATTATAGCTTGTTGAGTATCTGGCAAATGTCATCTAGAATCTATAGTTAGGTATATGACATAGTTACGTCTGCGTTTGGGCACATTATGAAAAGAAAGTGTTTTGCATCGCAAAAGTACATTATATATAGGAGGAGGTATATCATATTCTTCAAGGATATTTATCAATACTTTACTCTGTAACAAAATCCATTACACATTCACGTTCAGTTGAACAAAAAATAAGACTAAACTAAAATAAAAGTTCATACATAATTCTATTATGACTATATTATTTGGTCAAAGCAGCATGTAATAGTGTTTGTCATTAGTAAATGTTTATTGTGTGTGATTTTGCGATTGGTATTCGTTTGTAATGATTACAGCAGGGTGTAACGGAGCTAATCCACATTGCGCTTTACAGGTGGATTCCTGCCTTGATTGTGAGTCGAAAATGTTCGAGCAACCATGACCTATCTCATATCATCAATAGGTATGCAGTTACGCAATATCAAACATTTCATTTTTTTCAATATTTCTGACTTATTTTTTTACAAAACGTTGAACTATCATCACAGTAACTTATATCGATTACGAAAAATTCATTTCAAATTCAAGAACATTTTCGGCTCATAATCAAGGCAAGAATATAGTCCTGCGAGGTTATTAATGTTTTCCAAATAACCCTGTATAAGTTGTAATGATAGTCCAACGTTTTACATAAAAAAGTCAGAAATATTGAAAAAAAAAATGCAAACATTGTTGTCGCATATCTCCATAACTATTGATACACATGTTAGGTTATGTTTGCTTGAACATTTTTGATTCATAATTAATGCAGGAATTTATCTTTAAAGTATTGTGGACTAGCTCTGTTACACCCTGTATAGTAACTGAGATATAACTGTTGTTTACTGTACCGATCAAGTTGCGAAAAACCAATTATCAGTATGAGCAGATACAAATCTCAAATAACGGTAACAGAATCACAGTTAAAATAACAGTTTTGTCTATTACTAGTATGTAGTATAATTTTATAATAATCAATCTTACGAGAGCAATCACTGAACAATAAAAATTAAAAATACTTATGAGTTAATCACTGGCCAAGCATCTAGATTCCAAGAAATGTAAAAATACAGAAACACAATGTGTATTTCTTAGGCATAATATCATATAAATAATATCATTAAAAGGAACATTTACGCCGAAATTAATAAATAACATAAGTGTTAATGCAGTGGACGCAGGTATTATGTCATGTTTATCAAATGAATATTATACAAAATAGACCATTTAAAAATGCATACAATTTTAAAATATGCACTACATTGAATTTCAAATTTAGGTTCACTCTACAATGCAAAATTATACATTTTATTAAGGCCCCAGACCACTGTGCGCGCGAGGGTGTATTTTTCGTAAAATTTTTCAAGCAAACGATACATGTAATTTTTATTATTTATTATTACATACATATTGAAGACTGCATACAAATTTTTGTACTCAAATCTTAAGTATAGTTTCCAGTGTACGCTGCTTCCAAGAGGACACTCTGACGAATTTGCCGCTGGATGGTTGACAGCTATTAAGCCATAGGGTACAACCGAAAAATGAAATAAAAATATATTTAGAAACTAGACATATAGGTTTATAGCATCACGTAGGGGAATTTCGATATCTAAAAAAATAAAATAATGGCGGAATAGCGAATTTTATTTTCGATTTTTTATAGAAAATTTTCATCATTTATTAAAAAAAAATAGAAGGGGGTCCTTTATAAAAAAATCCCTAAGTGGTGCCATAGAGACTGGATTTTCAGTTTACAACTTGGCGCATGCAAATCGGATGTATAGTTTTTCTGATATGCTATCAACCAGGTTGAAAAATGTACTTTTGAGAAAAACGCAATCAAAGTTTTGCTGAAGGATAATTCAACATACAAACAAAAAATTTAAACCGCTGTATCTCCGTCAATTTTACAAATTTCTTTAAAATATTTGGTGAGAGCATTCTTAACAAATGCATCTTTCAGAAAATGAAAGAAAAAAAATGACAAAAATATTTTTTCACAGTGGTCTGGGGCCTTAATATATCATATTGCACAAGAAATGTTAATTTTTTTCATCTCATTTTTATTAAATATTTCTGTAACAAGACTGCTTCGTCTGCTTCTTCCGTTAATATGTATCATTGTAAAAGATGACAAAAATGGTTTGAAAAAACAGAGAAATTTGAAGCAGTCAACGATCATTGTATTAATTTTTAAATGATACATGAGCAATAATGACAGCATGAGTTTAGTATATTCTAATCTTCTGAGGTTAAATTTTTTTCACATCGAGATGAAAATTGTTCATTTTATGGCATTATTTGACTAAGGTTCAATTTATTAGCATATTCCTCATTTACTAATTATAATCAGTGATAGATAAATAATGTCGTCATCTGCAAAGGTAACTAACTGAAAGATTAGATTTCATTTATTGATATTGACTGACTTCTATGAAGTTTCGAATGATTAATATATTTAATTGATATAAATTAACTTTGTTAAAACCATTTATTTATTGAAAAAATTCAACATGTTTCGAAGCCAATGGCTTCTTCGTCAGGATTATCAGGATTGCTATATTCGAAGAAGAAATTAATATATTTATTTAAAATTAAAACATACATAAGAGAAGTAGCATTTTTGTTGCACCTTTAAGACTAAAAAATAATTAAGGGATCACACCTAGCCGAAAGACTGAAAATATTGTTTTTTTTATTATTGATTATTGGTTATTATTCATCATTCTTTACATTTTACTTACTCATTTTTTGTACCTGCATTAGAGTTATTTAAGAAAGACAATCGAATTAGTATGTGTAAGGCGCGCGTACGAGTCAAGTGGTTTAGTTGTGTTGGTGTTTATACCCGTAAACACCAATACTACTAAACAATATGCGTCGTACGCATGGCTTACACATACTAACAATTGTCTTTCTTAAATGGAAAAGCCTATACCTGTTATCTGCCAAAATCCCCAGAACTAAAATATCCCAATATCCAAACCTTCTTATCTACTATAGTGTACATGTACCTAAAATATTTCAGGTTTGATACTGTAACGCAAGTCTGGCGGTCGCTGGCTCTTAGTCTATAATATATGTGATGTGACGGTGTGTCAGAACGCTATTCCGGGCGCAAGGAGTGC
Source organism: Agrypnia vestita (assembly GCA_016648135.1). NCBI lineage: Eukaryota > Metazoa > Arthropoda > Insecta > Trichoptera > Phryganeidae > Agrypnia > Agrypnia vestita. Next base: position 137,321 of record JADDOH010003237.1, on the reverse strand, counting down.
AGTTTTGCAGCAATTTGTAAAAATAGGTACATGTATTTTAATCTACTAAGTTGACCTTCATACCTCATATAAGGTACATGAGGTATGAAGGTATCCTGTAAAGGAAAACCTGTAACCATTGCCAATCGGTAGTATTTTTAGTAAATCAAGTCTTAAAATTTATTTTAAAGTAAATTGATAGTTATCTATCGCAAAAAATAATTTAATTTTTTCAGGTATTGCAGTGTACTTTGTAGAGTGTGATGGTGATATAAATTTTATGAACAATTTCACCCGTGGATTACAATATAAAGAGGGTAAACTCATCTTATTTACAGGTGTTACAATTACTCGGAATCTCTACTGGTTATGTTGGTCTTATTATAATTGTCAAAGCGAGAACGCTAAAAAAAAAACATACGAAAAATAAGAAAAGAATGAAGCTGGAATAGCAGATTGAACGTAAAATTACTACAAAAATTTCTTTTTCGACAGCTATCTGCATGATTCGAAGAGTTTTCAATGTTTTTTTTTAAATCTTCAAAATACTTTTTTCTATCATTTGTCCAGACATTTTTTCAATTTTATTAAAAAAAATTTACGAGCAATTTACACACAAAAATTTTACAGAAAGGGGGTAATTTACATTCATAATTTATTTAAAAAGAATAAATAAAAAAAATTTACGTAACAAACCATAACGGTGACCTTTTTTATTTCAGGAGATATCATGCAGACAGTGAAGTGTAATTTTTTCAACAGGACCTTAAAAATTGTCCGGGTCCCTAGAATACGCGTCAAAATTTGAGTCCGATCGGACGAACGGTGTAGATTTGTACAGAAAATATATCTGGGGGTGGGGGTGGGGTAGAAATAGAAATATCGCGTATATTACCCACCTAGTCCTAAAGAATAAGTTTGCAAATTTTGAGTCTGATCGGTCGAACGTTATACGTTTTGCATTCAAAATATATCAGGGGGTGGAAAGAGGTAAAGGGGGAGGGGGAAATATCGCCTATGTTACCCGCCAGGTCCTAAAGAATAAGTTTCCAAATTTTGGGTACAGATTTTTATTGAAAATACATCAGGGGGAGGGGAAGGGGTAAAAGGGTAGGGGGGAAATGTCGCCTGTCATCTGCTGGGTCTTAAAGCAAACGGTGTAGATTTGTATAGAGAACAGACAGACAGGCATTGAGTTTTATAAGTATAGATTTGTAGTTCTAAGTATGTTGTTCTTGTAAGTATGTTGGTTATGGTGTGTATAATACTGTAATACAATATTAATGGTTGTTAAGAGCCTCGGAACAATGTCGTTTAAAACGATAAGCTCGGAAGTATCAAAATTGAAAATTAATCATAGATAGTATACATAAATGTCTTTTATTTTGAAATATCGCGATACGATTGGATGTACTTTCTCATCAGTTGAAACGTTTTATTTAAGCAAAGACAGCCGAATGTTATAAAAAAATTTGAATTATGAAAATGTTATTTCTAAATATTTATGAATATTGAAAGGGTAAGTACCGGCGCCATTTTTTTCAAATAATTTGTGCGAATTCGAATGCAACGTTGTGTCAAATAGAACTTGAGAAGATTTATGATTTTAGACAATCGAAAATTTACATTTTTATTTATATAAATAAATAAGAGGCATATAAAAACAAAGTAGGTATACAAAAACATACTCGTATTAGATTGCAACGTTGTGCACAATATCAATACAATCGGTGAAGAACTTTCAGAGATCGATTTTGTACAAACGAATATTTAAATTTTTATTTATATAGATGTAACTTTTTTCACAAAAATTATTATTTGTTAATTATATTCATGTTAACCATGAATCAATTATATTACATTTTTATTTTATCTTATTCTTCACTTTGTATAATCTAAAAAAATCCTAAATAACGTTTATTTCCCGGGCTCGGCTGGGTGTGACCCCTTAATACAATAGTGAGTCTGCTGTACAATGCACGGTAGCGAGCACCAAAATGTGTCCACCCTCAAAATAATACTTTTCCTGTAATATTCCTAAATAACGTTCATTTCCCGGGCTCGGCTGGGTGTGACCCCTTAATACAATAGTGAGTCTGCTGTACAATGCACGGTAGCGAGCACCAAAATGTGTCCACCCTCAAAATAATACTTTTCCTGTAATATTCCTAAATAACGTTCATTTCCCGGGCTCGGCTGGGTGTGACCCCTTAATACAATAGTGAGTCTGCTTTTCAATGCACGGTAGCGAGCACCAAAATGTGTCCACCCTCAAAATAATACTTTTCCTGTAATATTCCTAAATAACGTTCATTTCGCGGGCTCGGCTGGGTGTGACCCCTTAATACAATAGTGAGTCTGCTGTACAATGCACGGTAGCGAGCACCAAAATGTGTCCACCCTCAAAATAATACTTTTCTTGTAATTGTCATATTTTGTGGTTAAGTTCATGAATCCCTTCTCACTTCAAATTATAAAGTAACAATCTTTAAACAGGGAAAAATAACAAATACATCTTTTAGCTGAATTAAAAATAAAAATGGGAATAAAAACTCTTCTAAATTTTTTATGTACTTCTGCATTCACGATTCCTTTAATGAATGCTAATTTTCGCACTTCGTAAAAAGAATAGTATATTTAAAAAATTTAGAATACTTTTTATTCCCATTGTGTGAAATATACCATAATACTGAGCGCATTTTCCAAGAGGACCTGCGCCATACTATCCTGTCAAAAACTATAAGTAGACATCATTTTTTTTAACAGGAAATTTTGTTATTATCATTAATAAAATAAAATACTAACTTATCAAATTATTTTTATGATAAAGATTTTATAAAAATAATGGGATAATAACATTGCGTTGGCCCGGAAACAATTCTGATCTGAATCCAATGGAGAACCCGAAATATTGATATAAATATATTGAAGATTCGTCAAAGGAAAACCTCAACAAAATTATTGAAAATGGGCGGTATGAGAAAATTTCAGAAGATTATCTCCAAAATTTGGTGAATTCCATGCAAAGACATATTGAAACCTTGTTGAAAATTGAGGAGGACCAACAAAATACTCATTATTTTTATTTTTTTTAGCTAATTGTAAAACAATAATAAAAATGAAACGATAAATTTTTAAAATAAAAAATAGTAGAAAAAATTATTTTTGTACTAATTGTTCTTCCAAAAAAGTATAAGGAATACTAAAACCACCTTCTTAAGTACTTTTAGTTCAGCGAAAAGATATATTAGTTATTTTTCATGTTTAAACATTGTTACTTTATAATTTGAAGTGAAAAGGGATTAATGAGCGTGGGCCAACGTCGGAACTGTGCGACAGAGAATGACAAGGTCCAGAGTGCCACGTCGAATATATGCGACAGGCACAAAATTAATTATTTCTCAACGGCCGCGTATCGATTTTGAAAAAAGTGATTTTTTCCCAGTAGAGAAATCCCGTGGTGACCTGTCGTTCCATTTTCAACTTAAAAACATCACCGATTATATTTTAAATCAACAATCAAAACAGAAGTTTTTCTGCTGTCAAAATCGTATAGGATAGTTGTAGATGTCGCCCGGCACGCGTGTTGTGCAATCGAAATTCAAATATTCCGTCATTCAAGGTCACGCACAATGTGCGCGGGAAATACGATTTATTTTTTTCGATTTTCGATTTATTTGTACACGTATACACAAATATATACGATATGTTTTGCGATATTTGTCAATTTTTATTGGTTTATGATTCAATTGAATACTAACAGGTATTTATTAACAAAAATACACGTAATTATGCTGCGTTTATTCGAAATATGTGTGTGTGTGAAAGTGTATCATATTTATGTTTTATGAGTACAATGTTCCGTTGTGTGCCGTGCCGTGCAACAAAATATATCACACAGAAGAAGATTATTAGGTAGGCATCAAATAAAAATAGTAGTGTTGTCTCTAATAATCAAATAAAAATAAATTATTATTTTTCGTATAATGTTGCGCTGGCAACATTATCGGAATTGAAAAAAAATTATTTTTTTTACTTAAACGATAAAACAATCATTGCATTACGACAATTATGATAAAATAATATGAATGTGTGTTTTTTTTAATACACGCATGTTTTCATGGTTTTTTTGTAAAAAGAAAAATCACAAAAAATTCAGAAAATCTCTGGCGTTGGTGACTTATGTTTCTCTATGTTTTTTTGGCCCTCAACAAGTTCTTTAGTAAATGTGACATATTCACGAAAACTATTATTTTGAGGGGGACATTTCAGTGCTCGCTACTGTACATACGGACCCTAATTTAAAAATAAAAATATAACATCTGTTTACGGCCATAGCAATATCACCCAAAAATACGATAGGAAATATTAATGTCATTCATTACAAATTTATGAAAAATTTTTATGTTTCTTTAAATAAATAAAAATTCTACCTTTTTAAAATATATCACATTATGTGTATGTTAAAAAAAACTCCAAATCAAGAAATAAACTCATGTCACAAAAATAAAAAATTAAGCATACATACTCCTGGACAAAGCATTTGAAATAATATTAATAAAAATGGTTAACCACCCCACCTTACATTTTTTCTATTATTAAAACAACTAAAAAATTTGTGAAATTGAAGAAATTTATATTAATTTAAGAATATAAATGTTCCACAGATTCTCTATTTTCTAATTTGGCTGAGTCAAATATATTAATCATTTGAAATTTAAAAATTAAATATCTTTAATGGATTTTTACAAGGCTGGTACCATGGTACATACAATGTACAAGCAAGTACATTGTGAAAAAAACCCGTGGGAATGAAAATATTCCATAAATATAAGTGAAAATAATTTCCGTAATATTAGAATAAATTTTTAAATTTCCAGAATAAAAAAGAAGATTTTACAATGAAACAGTCTAAACACTTTTTTCATCTGCAATAATTTTTGCAATCTACCTCTGATATATGCAGCTCTACAAATGAAAAAAGGAAAGAATCAATATGCAAGTCAAAAGAGCACACAGGGGATTCATGCAGCGCACTGCCATGTATTTTAGAAAATGATAATTAATCCAGTAATAAGACAAACATATATACATTAAAAATATATTTAATTTAATTATATCTGTTGCTGAAAAGTGCAAAGATTTTATTAATTATTCTTTTTATTAGTTTTCTGAAAAATCACACAATGAATCTAATACCATTAATTATTTCAAATCTATGTAATTAATAATAAGTTTTAAAGTATTTTCACTTTCGAACTGAGTGAAGTATTCCATTACCTTCAGAGAAGAGAAGATCCTTTTTCACTAACCTGATGATTTGGTTGTGCAGCAATTATTAGGAATGTATGTATTATGAACATTATGAGAATGCAAGAAACTATTCTCGTATATAATTATGAAAACTTTTTCTTGTAAAACTTTAATCTATAGAAAAGAAAAATTATAAAAGTTGAAGAAAGCATCGCAGCCGCAGCACAACGTTTTATCAGGATTAATTACAATTTGACAAATATTGTAATATTTGCATTTTATAAAATGTTACATTAATAAAAAAATCTGACGACCATCAAATCAGTCTATTGAATATGTGCAGTTTAACTGAAATGAGATCAGAAGATACATTGCACCTCAAGTTCAGGCACCTCCAACAATCTACATAAAAATATATTGTTACACCTTAAAACATTTAAGTACCTGATTTAACATAAACAAATCTGCGAGTCTTTGTCAATATTTCCAGTATAGTATACATTTTACTGCGACAAAATAATCTGAGGTCCAATGCAATTCAGCATGTGGGGCTCCAAGCGTATAGTAGCATCATCTCTAACTAATCTCCCCGACTCTGTCTCATTCTATGCCTTGGTATTCACATCCTCCCTTATGAAAGTAGAGTTAAAATTGCAAATAAAATCTCACTTTTAACAATGATTCAAAATTGTGTAACTATTTTATAGTAAGTATGTATGATACTTATCATGATATGAGGTTTTGCAATTACGAGACAATTAGTACAATCACGGATCAAATACAAGCGTTCCCTAAACCGGATAATATTAGTAAATACACAATACCATCCAGTTTCTTCACAGAAATCAATTGAAAATTATTGTTCAACCATATACATTATATTCGCCACACGATTGGAGGCTACTCAATTAAAACCCTTTGTATATAATAATGCTGTTGATAATATTAATGTAATAAACCTATAAAAATAATATCTACTGTATAAGTAATTTGTACTTTTATGTTTACAGTAGATTCACTCTTGCTGACAAAACTGAGATTGCAAAAATAATATGTAATGCTAACTAACTAATAATTCTGTCATTCTGCAGATTAAAACCGCAAGTAAAAAAAATTGTTACATTATTATAAAATATTCACAATGTATTAAGGGTACGAATTTCTCAAATGTATTTTGGCACTTAAAAAAATTGATTTTTAAAATTTTTGTTTATTAAATTTTATAAATGTCCCTCGTAATGTCATTTATTCACTTGTACTATTGACCCATGACAGAATTATTTCAAGAAGTGTTATATATAAAAAAAATATATATCTCCACCTCTGTAATTGGTACTATTTCAGTCACAACGCATTCAAGATATGTACCGCGTTTACATAACAAGTACATTCATAAATACTTTGGACATTGTCATTTTTCATATCAAAATATAAATGAAATGAACAAAATAGAGGCCACTTTAACCTTGTCTATAGTCCGTCTCGTAACAGTCGGTGAAGATATTGGCTAAGTTGTTCAAATGATTGTTTCAAATGGAAATATTACATTAAAAAAGAGAAAAATATTGTCACAATGGTTATTTCAATAAGAGTATGTGTACATTTTAGAGCAATAATATATATAATAATATATATATATAATCTGTTTATACTATTATATATCTGTTATCCAACTCAACAATATTTTTATTTCAAATAAATCCGGCTTTCAATAAATATTTTCTGAGTATGTATAGTAAGTAACAATATAAGTATGGCACTGTTATAAAAAATATGTAACAATCAAAGGGACAGGCATTTCAGAGGTAATGTGTTCAAATAATATATTCTTGCTGCAATAACATTGTGTCCTTTAAAATTACATTCAATTAAGCACCATGGTTATGTAGTAGTACTTATATAACTATTGTTTAAATAAAATATTTGCTTTTAGAGTTTAAAGTAGGCTTATTATTATGAGGCACTCTAAAAAATTCAACAGTTCGTATAAAATTAATATACTACGATTGTTAAGTGCAGCAAAAATATATCAGCTAATTGTGTCTAGTAAAACAATGTTCTAATATGTATTTCAATTAATCTTTGAATAAGAAGTTACATTTTTTATTTATTTATGATGAGACTTTATTGCACATGTACATTCCAATCCGGCAAGCGACATTCCTTCAAATTAATTAAAACATGGCAGGCGCATCATTATAAGTCAAACTTTTTTAAACAGCACAATGAGTTTTAGAAAAAAAACAATATTTGGTGTTTTTTTTGCATATTCTAACCTAAATCTAGAATAATGTACATACACATATATATGTTGAAATACAAATCAAAGACAAATACTCTATTAAGCCCCGATTTTATATAACATGAGTATTAAATAGTTTCCCTAACGGCAGTCTAACAATGTTACTGAGAAAAAAATCCACTCGCCCGCTAAAAAAGCTCACTGATTTACGAAACAGAAAAAAATACTCTTTCTAAATTACTTATTGACTAGAGTTATGACTATATGTTTTTCATAAATGTAGTAATCACTATAATCTTTACATTGTAACATAATCATATTTAATAATAAAATAAAATCTTACTTTAAATGATAATTGACTACAGTTTAGTAGTATATTTACAAATGCAATGGTGAAAAAATATATTGGGCCAAGTTCTGGTACAAACCATAATAATTATTTTTTCTAGGACTATCATGAGTAAAATTAAAAAATGAGTTTTATTAAAAGTTTTTAAAAAATGTGTTTAATCTAACAAAATTCAGATTCATTGTTCAGGAGGTAAGTTTATACTACTCCATAATCACGCATGGAAATAAACACTCCTTTTTCAGTTCTACATTTTTAATTTATATGGGACACATTTTGCCTCATGAGGGCATTATCAATCAACCCAATTAGATAGATAATGCCCTCATAAGACGAAACGGGTCTCATAAAAATTAAAAATGCAGAACTAAATTATTTATTTAAATAAAATTTTATGACACGCATTTCGATTAATGAGCGCATTATCAAACTAAATATTTTGCATACAACATTAAATGTAAAATATTTAGGTTGAAAAAATAACAAAAATATAAAACATAAAAATTAAAAATTCAGAGCTAAAAAAACAAGGGTTTTTATTTCCATTAGTTTGAAAACATAAAGAGTTGTAAGTATTTGAAACATTAATTAATAAGTGACTAGAATCATCTGGTGTCATCTTGAGTACAAAAAGTTTAACATATAGACATTCACTGATTGAGATCAATAAATTGAAGCTGGTGTATTTACAGCGATGATTCATTATTTTTAATATCTTCAGATTTAATTCATTTTACAAATCATCAGTAATCACTTCTTCATCTTCCATTTTAATAATATCATCCTCAGCAGAATCAGACGAAGCATCCCCGTTAACACTCTCGAAAACTTTGGTCTTTCCATTGATACACTTGAGAACGCTATTTTCAGAGTTCGTTCCGTCGATGGTCATCACCGGTAAACGATTCATCTTTCTGAGCTGTGGCAACCCGACAAGAGTGGCGGTGGAAACGGTCCTGGGTCTATTAGCATACGCGACGGATCTGCTGCCACACGAAGTACCTTTATTACTAACAGCGGAAGACCTCTCACCGATGGAAGAAATTCTATCGGTGAGGGGTGTGAGTAATGCCCTGTCATTGATAGAATCGGTCTTGTCGAGGAGCAAAGGTGTTCGGTTGCGCGGCAGAGTGTCGCTATGCTGGCTGAGGGTGTGGCGACGCAGGTAGAGAGGGGTCTTGAAGGAGCGCGCGCACAGCGGGCAAGCCACCGGCTGGGAGCGGTGGATGAGACGCACATGCTGCCTCAGGTTGGACAGGTTGGAGTAGCGGCGTCCGCACTCGGCGCAGCTCACCCTCCCCGGCCCTCCCGCTCGCCCCACCGCTGCACACGCACACACACACAACATACATAGTGCAATCTGAATGTTTGACTCGGATCACTTGTGAATATGATCCAAATAACCCATCCCCATTTTAACTGACTACTATAAATACTTCCATTATCGCAAATGACTGCTAAAAATTTACAACAATCCAAAAGCTGTCATCACTTCAATTAGGATTCTGGAAAACTAACAATTTTTAGTAAGAAGTTCTCAGCTTTGAATGAAAGTATTAAACATTGCAATTTAAATCATTTATAACTATGAATAAGTATACATTTGTGGGATGGATTATACGTAAGATAAACACAAGATGTACCAGGAGATTTAGTTTTTGCCATTAACTCATCCATCGCCTAAGTAATAATATTTGTGAAAATTTTATTTATTTTTTAGAAAAGTGTAATTAGGTATTTGTTTCATCACATACCCATTCTTAACCCATTATGGACTAGTGGTGCCATTTGGCATCTGCACAAATGAAGATTAAAAAATATTCCAAATTACTTACACATCAGTCTAACGGTGTCATAAAGCATCAACAGATTTTTTCAAAACTAAGACTCAGAGAAGACTTCTGGTAGCTGAAAATAGTCGAATGAGTATACAATACAATTATATTTAAAAAAATCACGCTGTTCCTATAACCTGAGAAAATTCTGTCCATAATGGGTTAATACACATTTGAAGACTTCATTAGCTTATGTACGCATTGGCAAAAACTAAATAAAACAGTTTGCTTGCACTATCGATGTTGAAGCTGGACTACCGTTATCTCTTAATCCTTCCAGGTCTAAACATTGAGTTTTTATTTTTTAAATGTCCGCTAGACCCTCTTTAGAGGCGACGGAGAGATAATAGTACTCCGGCAGCCAACAGGGCAAAATGTATTCAAAATATGATCGCTAGTATACAACAAAAAATAATAAAAGAAGCATATAAAAATATATGAAAAATACAAAGTCGGTGCAGTTGTGATACCGGTCACAGAAAAGTCAAAGTACAAAGAAGTTAAATGGCTCAGAAAATATGATCGCAGATATCTAACCAGTTATAATATACTCAAAGTGAAATTTGCAAAAGTATAAAAGTGTACCGCAAAAGAGGTCAAGTGCTGGTGAAGAGGTACCTCAATAACGTAATCGAAAAAGAAGCTACAGAAATATGAAATGGATATTTTAAATTTAGTAAAGAGAGTTGACTAAACTGATTATAGGAATAACATATTTGCCCTGTTAGCATCGAGTCCACACTGCACCAACCTGCCACCACACATCCTCGAAAAGCAATCAACCATGAATGCACGATATTCAACGTACTCAATACCAAATAATAATGACAATCAATTACTGCCATCCTCTTACTACGCATTCTAAATTCAAAGTTGTTCAATACTGACAATCGATTCCGTCATACACTTATATGAAGAATAAATACTATAATACGATATACATAACTTAAAAGGATGCAAATGTACGTAGAAATTTCTCATATTACAGAAAAATTAAATATATTATAGGCAAATAAAGAATAACAAAAATAATGGAACACATTAAATGGGCACATTGTTTAAAAGTGTCCTGTGAATATTAATTAGACACAACAATTAAAAAAGTAATTTTAAAACTTACCATCTATTTCACCTTTGATGTCTTGACTAGTACTTGCTGCGGCATCACCTGAAAGTCAAATATTAAAAAATTAATTTTCCTGCAGAACATTGCCATTTCGAAAATTCTAAAATTGTTTTCCAATGCAAATTTCATAAAAAATAAAAAACTTCTTATGATCATAAAACTGCTTTATATTTATCCAACTGGTTTCGAAAACAATTTCCTTCCAAAGAGTGATAAAAAACTATTCTTCATTATATCAATTAGTGATAAAAAAAACTTATTAAAGACATAAAATTATTACCTCTGGTCTACAAAACACAAATTTAAAAATAATTTTGAAAAATAATTCTCATAGACCCTTTGCCAGCTAAAAAGAACAATTGAGTTAGTGTGCAGAACAGTGCGTTCCAAAAACAAGTTTATTAAATGATTTAAAATCTATGATATATACATTTTTTAATTTAAAAAATATATTAACGGATAACACTCGTATATGAGTCAGATTATTCATTGAAGATAGAATACACACAGCATAAATACCCCAAAATTTAATTTTGCGAGATATTTATAATAATAAAAGTAATTTTTTTGTTTGTATTAATAAAATTATATTATAATAATAAAAGTAATAATAAAAAAAAATTATGTATTATATGTACAATGGTAAAAGTAATAACAAGAATAATTTTACCCCGGGAACAGTGTCATAATGAGGGTTTCCTTAACCAAAATTTTAAAATGCCTGGCATCAAGCAACCATGCTGCGAAGAGCTATCTGCACACGCCTCGCAGCCGTGTGGATTTCCTCAATGAGCCACTAACGACGTAAGTATCTATTTCCGATGCAATTTTTAAAAATATTTTTATAAGTTTTGATTTATTGCAAAAATGATCAACTTTTATAAGCAACATTTTTATAAATAGTATTTTCTATAATAATATTTTTTTCCCGATTATATATTTTATGAAGATCTTAAGATTTTTACATTTTTCATAGATTGATAAGGATTCACAGCCATCAACCTCCAGACAAATGGTAAACCTGACAAATTTAGAGGATGCAGTTGATACGTTGCTTAATGGCTGGAAGAAGAATATGTTACTAACTCTATCGATACCGACAATAATCAACCGAGTGAGCATTCGATGACATTGTATAATTAGACCAAAGGGGCCGTTGATAGATTGATGTTGATGAGATGAAAGATTCATAAGCAAGGAAAAATAATAGATGGCCTCATACCATATTCTACTCCCTTTTGAAAATTGCTGGTACAAATGGACAAATAATATTTGGAACCAATTTTGAAATTAGTCAATAGCGTCGATTTTTTTAAGGAAGCTAGGAGGGGGGATTCATTTGATAAAACCACACACCATAGGCGATTGAGTATTCATAATTTAATAACGTCAAATCTTCGCTAGAGAATGGAGAAAATTTTTTGCATTAGTCGATCTTTAGATAATTAACACAATCTTCATGGAATACGTTCGTATCCGCCCACGAGAGAAAAAAAGGTGTACCAAAAATGTATGTAAATTGTGTGAAAAATCACTGTTCAACGAACATGTTAAATGTTTTTGTTTGATGTTTCAAAGTAACACCTTTAACAAAGTCAACGAATAGTAGAAAAATGTATTTTTTTAATTTGAATCACCTACTAATTATTTTTTATAAAAAATGACTTTTTAAAAAAAAATGTTTTTTTTCTTATTTTTAAATTTCAATTTTGAATAATTCTCTTGCAAATTTGGTAATAAATGATCATTTATTACCAAATTTTGCATCTTAATGTTTTGAATATATTAATAAGAGAACATCGCATACACCTTAAAAGAAGTAGTCATTTGAAAATAAACATCAAGTTCTCATCGAAGATAAAGAGGTGAATTACTTCACTTCAAGAATTTAAGACAGTATTGTGACAAAAAAAAACTTGTTTTGGTGCGTTTTATTTCAGCAGAGTATTACGAAAAATTAAGAACAGTTTTGGTGAACGTTTTCAACAATTCAGAGCAAATAAGATTACAATAGCGTTTATCGTACATTCTCTCAAAACAAATGTCAAAGAACTTAAAACCATTCGACACAGATGTTTGTTCACTCCAAATACAGTTAAAAGATTTAAAAAGCAAGGAACTGTTAAGAAAAAAATTCACAGATCTGACCAGAACTATATAACTCGAAAGAGAAAAAATTTGATTGGACACAAGTAGACAGCTGCCTAAAATAGAAACAATAATACCTATTGGATACATGGAATATGTAGATTGCCTGAAACATATGATAAGTTAAAAAAAACAACTTCTAGTATTCTCATATATAATCATATATGCAAACAAACATTCTCAACTATGAACCTAATAAAAAATATACTTAGAAGCAGAATAACGGATGAAAATTTAGAATAATTTATTCAATTAAAAATAAGAAGCTATTTACCAGATATAGTAAAGTTATCAAAAGCGATGCATGGACGGCGTTCTTATTAAACTTTTAAGTAAAACATATCAAACCTTTTTTCCTCTAAAAATCCATATCCATATACATATTATGTATATAGTATACAGGGTTATTTAAAAAACATTGATAATCTCATAGGAATATATTCCTACCTTGATTATGAGTCGAAATTGTTCAAGCTATCATGACCTAATACCAATAGTTATGGAGATATGGACATCAAAGTTTGCATTTTTTTTCTCAATATTTCTGACTTATTTTTTGTAAAATGTTGGATTATCATTTGTTATGTTCCATCCTATGTTCCATCCTCTTTGCCTACCCCGGAGAAACGGCCGGATGGTTAGTTAATAAATAAAAGTTAGTAAATAAATATTGTATAAAAAAAATTTAGATTCCTGTCTTCCATTTTTCCTATCACATTCTAAGAATCAAAAATGACTATCTGCATTTTTTCTTTGGTTCATGCGTGGTAAAACTGACCAACTGCTTCGGGAATTTTTAAAAGCTACGGTATGAAAATTTAAAGAAATATTATTAGTTATTTTATTTAAAAGCAACATTTCTATACACACAAAAATAATCGCAAGTGTAAAAACATTATTTATTTTTTTAAATCGATATCGAAAGTATAAAAATGGTTAATTGGCTATCCTGAATATTTTACATTTTGCCAGTTGGTCACTTTCTCTTGTATGACGAAGATATATAAAAATTCAGTACACATCCCTATGCTGAATCTGCGAAAAATCAATTTTCGCTTTACTAATATAAACTATTTAATTTGGGGCCGGTTGTGAGAATCGATGGTTTAAACAAAAGGTTTATTTTTTAAATTTATTTACGGGAAACTAACAGTACAAATAAAAAGTAAATCAGATTCAGGGTTCGAGGATACATATCACGATATTTATGGCTTGATATTTATTTTTGATATATATCCAAAAAAACTTTCTGCGGACATTAATAAATGGCGCTAGTTGTATTTAAAAAATGCTACAGGTTAAGTATCTGAGGTCGCTACTAGATGGCGCTTGTTGTATTTTAAAAAGTGTTACTAATTGCAATATTGGCCAAAATGAGTTATGAATACACAAATTCGTATTGCTTCCATCTTTATTCCAGGTAAAAATCAGTAAGTGAATATTCATGTGGTAAAACTTATAATTTTAACATTTTCAATGATTTTTCTATCACATGTTGATGTTTATGCCTCGTTATCTCAAAACTATTCCAATGTCGCTTAGGCCCGGTTGTTCCAAGTTCGATCAAAGCGGAAATCCTGGGTTAAACTGAGCTTAACCTCAAGGTCATGCGAAATCTCGCAGAAAGAGTTGTTTCAAACCATTTCAAACTAAAAATCTGTCAAATTTCGGATTAGGGGTGTTGCAATTGTGTAAACTAAAAATCATATACAAATGCACGCCAAAATAATTTTGCACATGGCATCACATCATTTAAATTTCATTTGACAGCACGCAAATGTTTAGATTTTAGATACAGGACGTCCATATCAACATTGCTGTTTTACTAAATAAGCAATGAAGATGTCCACAAGAAGATGAAAGGAGACTAGTGGGCCGCACTACGCAACTAATTTAATGTTTTGTGGCTTTGTTCCCGCCTAAATGTGTACTGTCCAACAGATTTTCGAAGTAGATTCGAGAATATGATGAAATGCGCCAGGAAGGTTAGTTATTGATGAAATTAAATGTTTTCTTACGTATTTAGTGTTTGCAAGAACAATATGTTTTTATTTGATCTGTATTGTATTTCTTTAGTTTTTCTGTTTATAACCTTTTCTTTGTTTGCAAGTAATAAGAAAAGTGAATCCAATCCCACACTCAAAGTGATATGCAGAATAAATTATATGTGGTTCAATTAGATATTTTCAAAACCCAACTATCTAAAGAATCGGCAGGAAATTCACGAAGTTGTTTTGGAAAGGCATAATGCCAAAAGTAATCTGGCTTAATTTAATTACAAGTTGTATTTTTTATTAAAACATTCATTTTCCTGTTAATAGGTAGGTATATAAAATACAATAAAATAAAAGAGTTTCATACACCGAATATATTGTTTTATTACTATTATTCCGCAGACGTCCTCTGCTTCTGCTGCTTTCGACAAATAATTTTCCTTAGCATTCTATCTTTGCTCATCAGTTCCACATGACCAAACAATGCGATAACATTGGTAAATAACATTGAAGTTCGTAGTCCAGTGGCCATGTCACTGGCTCTGCATACTGAGAATTCCGGGTTCGATTCCCGGTGAGGTCGCAATACATCTTTCTGATTTCTTTAAAATCAAGGTGTTCTTGTCGGACCGCAATTAAAATTGGGCCTTCAGACCCACTGTAGCATTAAAAATTCCTGAACATATGGTTTGAGGGCATAATCCCGGTCTCCTACAATATAGCAATTACCAAATCTGGTACCTAGTACCGTTTGTCGTAACTTGATATTTTGTTTGGACATAATGACAAATATATTTCTGATTTTTATAGTGCTCTTCAGCTGACTAAAATGTGGTCTGAGGAGCCATTGCTCTGGTAATGGCTGACCCTATCCGTAGTCCAAGAAACAGTATTCCAGATGCATCACCTACGCACCTTTCATCGATATAAATGTAAAATTATCAAAACCCGAGTGAAAAAGAAACCTTGAAAAAAAATATTGTCGACAATGCCCTGCGGCAAAATTCATTTAGAGTTGTGGAAAAATCAATTTCTTCTGACAAAAAAGTATTGTTCGAGGTCTAAGTAAATTACTTATTCTGTTAAGAGTATACTGTAGGATCAGTCGATCATCAGAAAAGCCTGTGTCACCCTACACTTTGTATGTAAAATTTCGAAAAATTAATAAAAAAATATTTTATTGACAGATGTCAATTACATTGCGCAGTGCGCATGTGCGTCTCTGACCGAGAGTTTAATCTAAAATTTCCGCTCAGAATTCTCTGACAGATTTCGCTTAATCCGAGTTGAAACAACCCGTTTTTGAAAAAAGTACTAAAAATTTGAGTTTAAACTCTACGCTTACTTTGATAAAATTTGAAACAACTGGGCTTTAGTGAGTTTTACCTACAAAGGGACGATATAATCTGTTTTTTATTTCAAACAAAGATACAAACACCATAACACTACATTAGAAAGAGCAACTTTTATAAGTTATATAGAATAATGCATATATTAGCATTTTTCAGTGTGCAATTCATTTATTTAATAAATAATAATTCATGTACTAATTATTTCGAATTTGTAACAATCGAAGTGTGCAAAAAAGGAGAAAAAAGTTTTGATATATATCCAATTTTTTATATATATCGAATATATACATAAAAAATTCATTTTTTTTATTTTTTGTATAAATATCAGATTCTTTCGAATCCTGAGCAGATTACACATGAATATTAAATAGTACAGAGACTATCTTACAAGTTCCCCAAATTTCAAAATATAGTAACAATAACTTAACAATATACAACAAAAAGAAAATAGAAAAATGAAAGGTTTAAGTTAAGAAAAAACCATGGAAGTCAAAGAATTAGAGATAAAAGGGGAATGGGGAGGAAAGGACAGATCTACTTAGTAAAAAAGGGAAGAGACAAGAAGAACAAAAGAAATACATATAGCATAAATATATGTTAGCAATACATCTGCTTATACATATACGTCTGGACAAAAGAAAGAAGAGATGTATTAAAAAAAAAAGAGAGAAAAAAGGTTTATAACTGAGGTGAAGAGTTTTAATTTAAAGATTGATGGATTGAATAGATCCAAGTCGCTGAATATAGTGTTGAACAAATTAGACGAGCAATATATAAAAGAGTTTTGCTGGGAGATGAAATTACAATATGAAAGGCTCGAGGTCTCGACCGATCTAGTGGATCTTCTGGGTACTCTTAGAGAGATGGGTTGCAACAATGCCGGGCAGTCAATCTTAGAAGTGATTGCGATTGACCAGGGGTGTAAATAGAAAGCCGCGGAATCTACGTTTCTGATGCGAGTAAAATCCATCAGTTACTATAATCCAAGTTGATACAACCGGTCTAGTCTATATTTTTGGATAATGTTAAAAAAGTTTAATTTTACTTTTTTGTTACTAAAATTCAACTTTCTTTTAACATTGTCCGAAAATATAAAGTAAAATCAATAGTTTATGATAGTAAAATGAAAATAGTTTTGCAGATTCAACAGTATACTTAAAATTTGATAAATTAATCCCAGTAGTATCGAAAAATGCAGAATATTCCAAGTGGAAACAGTTAACAAGGGCAATCAAAACATTCAGTCTATCACTGGCAATAAAGATGTTCAACCAATTGTGTGCAATGTATGAAACACCATCAACATTACCTATCGAAACTACATTTACAGTAGAACCTCGTTAATTCAAAATTCAAGGGACCCAAAAAGAAACATTTTTAATTATGCGGAACCCCGTTGATTCGAAATTCGAGGTAAAAAAATCCTGATGCGATTGCGAATTGTTGCTCTTGTTCTGAATCGCCCTCTGCAATTTTTTTAGGGTCTCACAGTATCTTGCAGAGTTGATGGTCTCCCCTTGAGGCAGATATTCAATCAAAATTATGCCTTGACTGTCCCAAAACACGAATGCCATGATTTTCTTGGCTGAAATTGTGGTTTTGATCTTTTTGGCGGAGGGTGAAGAGGTGTGACGCCACTGTTGAGACTGCCTTTTGGTTTCAGGCGTGTAGTGTGCAACCCAAGTTTCTTCTCAAGTAACAATAGAGCGGAGAAATTCATCTCCATGGAGTTTGCAGCGCCTCAAAAACTTTTGTCCGCCCTCCACTCGATTCAACTTGTGTTGGTCTGTCAGCTGTTTTGGGACCCACCCTCGTGGACAGTTTCCGATATCCGAGGGTTTCTGTGATGGTTTCGTGTAGTAGAGATCTGGAGATTTGCGGAAATATCACAGAAAGTTCATCCACAGTCAATCTGCGATCGTCACGGAGCATATTTTCAATTTTTTCCACAATTTCGTCAGTCACAATTGACGGTCTTCCGCTCCTCTGATCATCATGCACAGACGTACAACCGTTTTTAAACTCGCGATACCACTTGTACACACTCGTACGATTCATAGCTTTATCACCATATGCAGTTTTCATCTCATTATAAACCTCAAACGGAGGTTTTTCCTTCCAAACGAGATAACGGATGATGCAGCGTATTTCGCACTTGGCGGGAGATTGAATTGACATTTTTCACGAAACGTGTTGTCGCGTCGACACTTCTCAACCTACTGACCTTGAACCGGTCTCGTTGCGGAGAGGAAGAGTCAGGCTACACGAAAGTGTAGCTAACATGTCGAAAATAAAATTCATTCGGTCGTGAGAGCCTCAGTACACTTACTTTCTGGATACGCCTCGTAATATCCAAAAATTAAAAAAAAAACAATGCATAATATAATAAATAGATCTGTCACGGCAATGCATGCAAAATGGTGCGACAGCCGTTGCGATTTTCGTGCCGACGAATAACATGATACCCACAGAATAAAATTGTGTGGATGATATCATAGCTGATTATAAAAGGAGTACAACTATTAAAAAAGGTCATTAGTTAAACCTTAAAAATATTTACATTCAGTAAATAGTTTGCTCCTTTTCAAGTTACTTGATTATTAACTTAATATGTGCTTGCTCGAGCTGGAACCTAAATACAAAAGATGCCCCATTGAAAATTCAAAATTCATCTAATGTTGAAATGATAAATTTTTGGAAAGAAAAAAGGAAATTTCGCTCGCTTGAAATTTCAATGAATGTAAAATTGAATTATCTAAATATTTCGGTGTAAAACCTGGGGAAATGGAAAATTCTTTCGAGTAATTAAATTATGCGAAATATTTGTGTGTGAATAGAGATGAAACGGAACTTTGACTTTTCGGTGTAAATAGCGGAAAAATGTGAAAACAAGGAACATAAACTGAAGTTTTACTGTTTTTATAAAGTTAATACATAAACTGAAGTTTTACTGTATTTATAAAGTTAATACAAAAGATCGCGATATTTCTATTGATAAGGTACCCGATAATTTGTTCTCTCTTCTCACTTATGAAAAAAATCGAAATATGTTTTTCAATTTTATCAAATTTCAAAAAAATGTTAAATTATATGAACGAAAATGTATTGATTTGTGGCGCAAGGGACTAAAAATTATTTCGAATTACGAATTACCGGGGTTTTCGAATTATTAGGACTATTATTTTGGGACTTTAAAAATTTCGAATTATGGTGAATTTCTAATAATCGGGGTTCAAGTTAACGGGGTTTTACTGTACTATTGAACAATCTTGGATTTCAAATTTTTAAGAAAAGCATTTTAAATTACAATACAAATTAATTTATTACCTTGGAGAGCCAAAAACGGATTGGACATCTGAGCATTCTCCACACCGAATAATAAATCTGGGTTGAACACACGATCTTGTCTGGTGTCATCATCACTTGTGTAATCAGGCACTTCTAATTTAGGCTCAATCATTTCATGCGGAAACTCAGTGTGGAGGCTAGCAAAATTGACATTGCCGACAGCAAACGGGTTTATTTTCCCCGTTCCCAAATTTTCATTCTCATTTAATAATGAAGCATTACTCTCTGACAAATTATAAGCATAATTTTCATCATTCTGATTGTTTGCTAAAATATTTTCCTTTAATCTAAGAGCGTCGTCCTTCAGTTCACAATTATTGCTAGATCCGGGGAGACATGTCGGATAATAACCCTTTTCTGAAATTCCATTGTGTGACTGAACGGTACTGGGTGTTTCACATTCGGCTCTTGCACCTCTTCGGCTTTGGCTAAAATGTTTTACAGTCTTTAAGAAAATATCATTGGATCCGGCATTTTGGCTTGTATCTTTGGCAGGTGATGTCTGTTGACGCAATCTTCCGCACAACAAGCTTCTCAGCTGGGAAGGGTTAGACTTTGATGTATTCTGAAAATATATTACCAATATTTATATTTTATGGCATACATTCAAAATTTCTCATTGAATATTGAAAAAAGAACCAAGAGCTCTAAGAAATATTTGTTACCCGCTATTTTTTTAAATCACTTGTAGTAATAATGTGCAACACATAATGCATCAAATGGCATGGTCCAAGTTTAGGGAGTTTATAGCATATGCAAGTGTAATTGACTCTGGAATCATAGCGATAAAAATAAAGGATATCAACTTAACAAAATTTCTTTGAGCGGAGGTTTGAAATGAAATATATGAGCTGAAGAATTTTAGAGTGAGTGTTCAATCACCAGCTTAGAGGAAACACTGGTGAATAGGTGAATTTATCAACTATCATTTAACATAGTCTTCACTATAATGTTTATTATCAGAGTATCATGTACCTATTATCCTGTTAGTGTCTCTAATAAAAAAAAAAATAAAAAAAACTCAATTAACTATTGTATAGATTTGTTTACCTTTCTGTGAGTATTAGAATTAAAAAATGTTTTTATAAGGGATTGCAATGATTAATTTTGACTAGATATCATGTACACATTTATTTACACAAATTTACATAATCAATAAGATCTTCATATATGGTACCAAATTAACACCGCCTATAGGGAAAGATTTTCTCAATAGTTCCACACTATGTAGGTACTGGAAATAAATGTTATAATTTAAGTAAATTTTAATCTCAAATAATTCGCACTGAATAACCCCTTTTTAATATTAAAGAAATGTAACAGCTATGCATAAACACTGTTCCGAAAGGATGGATATAAACACATGTAACGTCACAAATGTGTTTTGGTGTCATTAATTGTAGAAAATGTAACGGCTAAATCCAATACAATGGTCCCATTGCATAAACAACGAAAATGAGTATTTTACTATATTATTGAATGTGCTAATAACAAAATGAAAGATAATTTACGTTTAAATAGTAAGTATTAAATAAGATATCACAATTTAAAGTTTTGAAAAATGTACCGTATATTTTGACATTTCATAGGTAATATCTGAGGAAAAATGTGAAAATCATAAACAATGTATAAGTTTACATGACAAAATATTTATAGACGAAATAAATATGATGAATATTGAACGTAGGTACTTTTTGTATTTTATTAATGGGCCTGATTTTAAGACTATCAAAAGTTAATTAAGAAGATGAAAGTGATTAATTTCATTTTGAATTGGTGAGTGTCTTATAATGTTTTTTTTGTTGTTTTTTAGTTAATTATTATATGTATATGGTTATTATGTTTGGTTAGGTTAGGTTAGATTTTTAGGTTTGGTTAGGTTAGGTTATTAGTTTTGGTTAGGTTAGGTTATTAGGTTTGGTTAGGTTAGGTTATTAGTTTTGGTTAGGTTAGGTTATTAGGTTTGGTTAGGTTAGGTTATTAGTTTTGGTTAGGTTAGGTTATTAGTTTTGGTTAGGTTAGGTTAGGTTCTTAGTTTTGGTTAGGTTAGGTTATTAGGTTTGGTTAGGTTAGGTTATTAGTTTTGGTTAGGTTAGGTTAGGTTATTAGGTTTGGTTAGGTTAGGTTATTAGGTTTGCTTAGGTTAGGTTTTTAGTTTTGGTTAGGTTAAGTTAGGTTTTTAGTTTTGGTTAGGTTATTAGTTTTGTTTAGGTTAGGTTAGGTTTTTAGTTTTGGTTAGGTTAGGTTAGGTTTTTAGTTTTGGTTAGGTTGGGTTAGGTTTTTAGTTTTGGTTAGGTTAGGTTAGGTTTTTAGTTTTGGTTAGGTTAGGTTAGGTTTTTAGTTTTGGTTAGGTTAGGTTAGGTTTTTAGTTTTGGTTAGGTTAGGTTAGGTTTTTAGTTTTGGTTAGGTAAGGTTAGGTTATTAGTTTTGGTTAGGTTAGGTTAGGTTTTAAGTTTTGGTTAGGTTAGGTTATTAGGTTTGATTAATTTCTTCATATTGAATACGTCTTCCAGATTTATCTCCGTTTTTTATAAAAATTTGCCCTTTTCCCTACCCGATACGTCATCTATTATTTTTATTAATAAATGATTTTTTATAAATATTTTTTAAACGAAATTAAATAATTTATATATTTTTTTTTTCTATATTTGAAAAACAAAATTTATATTGAATAATATTTATTATTGTTTATGGCTTGCGTTTTTTCTTCTGTATTCATTTTTCTACGGTTAAGAAAGTAATAATTGTCATTTAAAATGTATGGTATAATTATCGAAATTTTCAAATGCAATATTTTATTTAATACTTATCATTTAAGTGTGAATTATTTTTAATATCGTAATCAGGACATTCAATTATACAGTGAAATAATTATTTTTAGTGTATGCACACAGGGACCATCAACTTGGATTATTCCAATGTAACAAGAAAATAAACAAATAAATACGTCAAGATGTTTGATATGCCAACATGCCGGTTTAGTGGAAAAAGTGGCACCTGCAGATTTTAGATGAGCATGCCAGCTATATATATTTCAAATGTGAACAAATAGGCGATAAACGTTCTCGAGAAATCATATTCTCTGCAAGCCATTCTCACACTACTGCAATCCGATCATCTACAAGTGACATTGCCTATCCTGGAATGCTGTCAAAAAATATATATGGTCCCTTTGTAGAGTTGTTCATACCTTGGTCTCAGTTTTATTCTTGTCAGAGGAGTCGGTCAGTCCTCTGATCTGCAGAGCTTCAGCCGTGCGTAAAAAGGAGGTGAGCTGCGCTTGTGAGATGTTCACTTCTCCGGCATACATAAACTCCAAAAGGGCGGTGATGTGGATCAACTCACAATCCCGCATGAAAATTATCGGGTGCGGGCACGGATTGCTCTGCAACATGTTATATAGCCAAATCATTAATATTCTTAATAAATTGGTAAATAAAGAAAGGAGAAAATATGGATGCTCAATTAAGAAAAAGAACTTAGGAGGTCAAAAATCTGCATAGGATGTATGGATCAATCAGTCAATCAATATTGAAGGTTTAATGGTCAGTTATGACTACTGCATATAAAATTCATTGAAAAATATCTCTATCAGACTAATTGTAGACCATGCAGCACCTTCAAGGTGAGACCCAGATCATCTAATACCTGCCAAGTTTTTATAACAAATTTAAAGTGAATTGAAATATCAATATACGTTATGGTAGAAAACTCAATCAACAAATCCATTGCCTTGATTAGGTATAGGTGATAACTAAAAATTGTACCAAAATAAAATTATTATTATTATTATTATATAAATATTTTCTTACAAAATATCTACTTTTTCTATTTGCACAAGAGTCCGCTTTAGCGAAGAAGTGACATTTCATGAGTCGTTCCATTAAAGAGGAAGGATGTAGGAATCCAGAACCAGAGCAGTCCATAGCAGTTATTCATTATCAAGCAATGTTCTGTTACGGAGTAGTGGTCCTGCACTAGATGATACAGACGTATCTTCCGCTCAAATGACATAATATGTCATATTTTAGAAGAGTTTCCAATATCACAAGAGGATATTACATAATAATAATTAAAATTTCTAACTGAATCTAATCGCCGTTTTTTTGGGAATATTTTTAACCTTTTAAATATCAGGGGTTTTAAAAAATTTATTAACACCCGAATTAATGGCAGGTTTCAGAACAATTCTATAAGGTTTAATTAACTGTCTATAAAATGCTTGGAATTATCATCCGTACATAGCAGATTGACTGTCAATATAGGTCACTGAAAATCATGTTTAATCCTATCACTGTAAGGTCGAAACGCGAGTGTAATCTCACACACATGGTTTGGCGCGTCAAGATGCTCATGGCATTTGAAGGGTTTTAACTATATTTATTTTTTTAATTTGGAATATTTCGAGAGAAAAATTTCAATAATATTTTACAACTACCATATTACTGGAGTTGAAACAAAATGAAAAATCGAACATATATGTTGTACCTATGTACTAAATTTTTAGTGAAACATATTTGATTGCTCTTTAGGCATCATTTTGAGGTTAATTACACACACAACGCTTTGTTGGTAAATAGCTTCCTAATCTTATGCGCTCTAAAATTATGTTCCTTCCACATGACCCAGTACCGTAATTCCCAAATGACACACAACAAATTATAAAAGTGAATGTAATATTTTCATTTTGAGTTCAAATTGTGGATAGCAATTTTATACAAAAGCAATGCATACAATTTAAAATGCATCGTTTCAACTGCAAGTGGTTCACATCTACAACACAGCCTTGCTAATATTTTCCAAAATATTTTTGTCTACATGTCAAATAATTTTAACTTTTACTATTCCAGAAATGACTTCTTATTACAATAAAACTAAAAGTAATATGTAATGCCTGATAATCGACCTTTATTTAATAGTAAATATTGCCTTTAATAAAATACATGTTGCACTGTCTCCACATTTCTAATATAAAAGTGCAATTTAAAGGTTAAGAAAAAAATAACCTTTCAGAGGCATATGAATATGTGCATAAGGGTGCACTAACCTTGAAGAGCTCTTTGAAGTAAGGGCTGCATGCAGATAGAACAACTTTGTGCGCCTCCAACCTATGTCCTTCGCAGGCGAGGGTGACGTCCACAAAATCCTCATCATCGCGAAGAGCCTCGAATTGGGAAGTAATATTCGCCTGAAAATTGTTCCATCGCAAGCAAAATTGTTGCTCGCCACCCAATTCCGGCCCTTCCATTCCTTACTAACATGCCTTAAATACGATTTTCATGAATATTAATAAATCACAGTTTTTACGTATATCACTCGACCTTTTCAACACTTTTTTTCTATCGTCTGGCCGAAAGTGTAGAAAGAAAACAATCAATAAAATGTTTTACCAATTTAACGAAAATAAAAACGTATGTTTATTTTGTCACTTTTCAGAGAATTTACTAGCGGCTAGAAGCACCATAAATCTAGAATAAAACCATGAAATTCATTGTAGCTTACGATTTGCAGCTTCGCTTGCAAATCAGTTATTCCTTTTTTTTGTTATAAACGTATCTTAACCTCAATGTCGTCTATGGGAGACATAAATCGACAGTTGGAAAAAATCTCTCCGATCAATGTTTGGCATTGTATCCTTTTACAAATTAGTAAGCTAACCATCAATAGATATTACTAGTAGTATTTCGAAACCCAAATTCAAAATATTTGAAGAATTGTAAAAATTTTGTCGTTAAAAGTCGTCGATAGAGCACACATGTCTTCAAGGGATCTACAATTAGTATTTATATTTTTATGGTTTTTAATTAAATATTTATTACTTCTCCTTCGTGATATTTTATAAAAAAGGATTATACAAGAAACCTAGAATAAAAAAGAATATTTGGCTACAAAAAATAGATGTTCATGACTTTAGGTTATCACCAGTTAAAAAATACAAGAGTAGCGTACCGCATTCGTTAGATTATCTCAGACAAAAAACCATTGCAGATGTCTAGAGTGTAAGTCTAATTCAGCAAGAATATACTGTTCTACTTGCAAAGTATATGTAGCGGTACCTGTTCAACCCTGTGCCTTGTACCTATCGCCTGACCCAGAGTTTTGTTTATATTAACATAATAAAAATCACCGCGATATAAACAAAAGGGTCGAGCTAGGGACTTGGCGACACCACACCAGTCGGGCTTCTGCCGTAAGATCGGGCAGACTTCCGCGCGTCATCCATTTCTTTGTTCGTCATTACATAAAATATTACTTGTACACTTTAACTTGCTTCCGGGGCCTATCTCCGGGAAGAAAAAAACAGTAACTGCATATCGCTCTTTCATCCCATCGACCTACGAATATTACCAACAGTGGTGACCCCGACGTGATACAGTTTATTTTCGATTTGGGAAGCCGACGGATGAAAGACGCGATCTCAAGTGAACGGTGATGTGACAAAGGACACAGGTGGAAGCAGCAAAACAGGGGCCAATTGCATAACCAAATGTTATGTCTGGCCGTTCATCAACCGACTCATCCAGCGCCGACTCACTGTACGCTCACAATGGCGAGCACCAGCATCTCCAGCATCTTCAACTACAAGACGGCGGATGTCGGACATTCGTCACCAACAACACCAACAACGCCGACTCACTGAGCGTTGGCAAGTCAACAAGCGCCGACTCACCGCGCGCTCACACTTGCGAGCACCGACATACCATGCGTTCTCGACTCACCGGACGGCGGTTGTCGGGCGCTCGTAACCAGCGACCAGCGCCGACTCACCGTGCGCCAACAACGCCGACTCACTGTGCGTTCCACTCTGCAACGCCGACTCACTGCGCGTTCGCCGCAACCAGTGCCTATCCACCATGCAACAACAACCCGCGCCGATTCACTGAGCACCAACCATCAACGCAGCGGTACCCAGGGGGATACAAGCTGCCCACGCTTTTCCGCCTGCACTCAACCATCACCACCACCAGCAACGCCGACTCACTGAGCGTTGCCAACTCAACCAGCGCCGACTCACCGCGCGCTCTCACCTGCGAGCATCGGCATACCATGCGTCCACGACTCACCGGACGGCGGTTGTCGGGCGCTCGCAACAAGCAACAGCCAACAATAAACTAGAACATCGCGGAGCACCGAACAACCAGCATCGCAGCATTCCTCGCACCCACTCCACCCATCGAGGAAGCTGCTGGAAGGGGAGTGCTGTAGCGGTACCTGTTCAACCCTGTGCCATGTACCTATCGTCTGACCCAGAGTTTTGTTTATATTAACATAATAAAAATCACCGCGATATAAACAAAAGGGTCGAGCTAGGGACTTGGCGACACCACACCAGTCGGGCTTCTGCCGTAAGATCGGGCAGACTTCCGCGCGTCATCCATTTCTTTGTTCGTCATTACATAAAATATTACTTGTACACTTTAACTTGCTTCCAGGGCCTATCTCCGGGAAGAAAAAAACAGTAACTGCATATCGCTCTTTCATCCCATCGACCTACGAATATTCCCAACATATATATATTTTTAAATAACGATAGAAATTATATTTATTAAGTTATATCACGAAATGTAAAAAATATCATGCATATACTCATGTACGCACGTAGAAGTTATATTTAAAAACTAAAATATATACAAAATTGTATATTAATGACGCTCAAAGTATTAAAATGTAAAAAATAAATAAATTATGTTAGAATGCCATGCCGGCACTGGGCCCGTAAGCCCCAAACCATTGGATGGAATGTCTATACCGGCATGTCAGGGTGATGATTATCCACCGCCAGTGGTCCCAAAGGGCCTCGACTGCTGGATGACTTCAAATGCCAGCATGCCGCGGTTATGATTATCCACTACCACGAACCCGAAGGCCCGAATATTGGGCATGCCAAAACGTCTAGTGCACACCGGACATGCAATGACGCGAGTACTTCCATTCTGACCCCTGCTTCTGACCCTTACGACCCTTCTGACCCCTGCTTTCTACTTTGGACTTCTATTAATTTTTGGACCTGACCACTACTTTTGGATTTGGATTTTTCTTGGGATTTTTTACGACTTTGGCACGACACTGGCAACGACTTGGCACGACTTATGTATGACTTTGGTTATTATTCGCTTCACGGAGAATTTCTCCCTTTTCACGGTGTGTCCGCACTGTCCTCTCTGAACGGTGACGTCATCTGGGCTTCGGGAACAAGTTCGGTGAACCACCCTTTGTACGAGGGCGGTCCAACAAGTACCTAGCCTACAAAAGAAAAACGAAAATTTTGGAAAAGTGGCAATTTATTTCTCAACATAATCTCCTTTTAGCTCGATACACTTGATCCAGCGAAGCTCCAATTTCTTTAACCCGTCTGAAAAATACGTTTTCTCGACGTCTGCAAAGTAGGCCTCCGTGGCGGTGATAACCTCCTCGACTCAAATTTCGACTCAAATTTCTTCCCGGCGAGTGACTTTTTCAAGTTTGGAAACAAAAAGAAGTCGCACGGGGCCAAATCTGGAGAATACGGTGGATGGGGCAGCAGTTCGTAGCCCAATTCGACCAATTTGGCCTTGGCGAGGGCGGAGGTGTGAGCCCGTGCGTTGTCATGGTGGAAGAGCACTTTCTTCGCCAAATGTGGCCGTTTTTTCTGCAATTCAGCGTCAAATTAGCCCAATAATTCGGCATAGTACAGCCCTGTGATCGTTTTGCTCTTCTCCAGGTAGTCGAAGTAGATCACACCTTGTGAATCCCAGAAAACGGTGGCCATAACCTTTCCGGCCGATAGGACAGTATTCGCCTTCTTCGGAGCACGTTCACCGGGTGAAGTCCACTGTTTCGACTGTTCCTTGGTCTCTGGTGTGTACCAGTGGATCCATGTTTCGTTGACGGTCACGAAACGACGTTGAAACTCCTTCGGATTGCGCTTAAACAGCGTGAAACACTGCTCTGAAGTAGTCTCACGGTTTCGCTTGGTGTCCGGAGTGAGCGAACGCGGCAGCCATCGCGCCGACAGTTTTCTCATGCCCAAAATTTCATGCAGGATATGACCCACGTGGCCTTTTGAGATGCCTACTGTCTCAACTATCTCGCACACCTTCAATCGGCGGTCTGCTAATACGAGATCGTGGATTTTTGTTATGTTATCCTCCGTGGTAACCGTTTTCGGGACACCTGGGCGTGGCTCATCAAAAACCGATGTGCGACCACGTTGAGACTCATTAAACCATTTTTTGATAATCGCCATCGAAGGAGAAGAGTCGCCATACACAGCATCCAAGCGCTCTTTGATTTCGCTGCGCGATTTCTTTTCCAAAAACAAGAATCGAATCACCGACCGATATTGCTCTTTTCCATTTTTCTAAAATCCGCGGACACGCCCACTTCCACACGCGGTCAAAACAAAACTAAAAATCCGATTCGACTGAAATTTTTACAGTAGTCGTCTACGAGAATATACTACACGATAATAAATTTCTCTTGCGATAGTAGCGCCATCGGGCGGTGAGGCTAGGTACTTATTGGACCGCCCTCGTATTTGATCGATTCCGTGCGGAACATCTATACCGTTTTACAAGTATGACCCAAAATTTGCATACTTATTCTTTAGAACCCAGCAAGTAACATGGGTGATATTCCTCACACAAACTTACTTTCAACATAATCTTTAACTTGTGCAATGCCGGGTACGAACAGCTAGTACTTTAATAAATACGATAAATAATAAAGTAATCATTGTTAGGGGTAAAATCAATAGAAAATCGATAAATAAAAGTAAAATGTAACATTGTACAACTGCTGCGATATTTTTGTAACTAACGTCTCTTTAGTATACTATTCTTACAAAGTATTACATCTTTATTCTCCATACCCTGAATCGTTACGCTGTTTTATGTTTGAGACATTTTTAGATGTTGATATCATGTTAATACATATTTCTATGCTCAATCAAATCTGAAGTTTTCGTTTTCTGGTTTATAATCTCTCAATCTTAATATTTTCAACAAATAAATCGTGGTGAGCTTGTTACAGGGCGATTCTTCGAAACACAGAAAAAACATGTCCTTCAGTGAAGAACACATCAAAATAATATCCAATTGAAATATCGTTTTCAGGTTTCGGGTAAAAAGTCAATATCTATCGAAGCCTTATATAGATTATTGTAAATAATTAAAACAAATCCAATTTATTTGAGTTGAAAACAGTAAAAACTATTTAATCTGGCGCGTCCGAATGACGTTTTTTATTGAATTAGAATTATTTTCTGCAATTAAATATCGCAATATAATAGAATTGGTAAGTTATACCGGTATTTAAATAAACGTTTCTTGATATTTTTAAATTAAAGTCCAAATTAAAGCACTATTCTCAGCATTACCTTACTTTTAAAATTGTCCACGACTAATCTGGTTCAATACGTCGTAGCCTGTATTCAACGTACTCTCAGTATATTCCGTTGAATTATGCTGAGTCCTGATTGGTCGTGCCAGTCTGTGTAGAACCGTCATACGGAGAGTTCGTGCCAGTGCGTATCTTAGCGACCAAGTAGGACGAAAACTTGTCGTCTGGCGTTTGTTAGGTAAGTAGCATAATTAATCTGTCTTCATTTGTGGATATTGTGTATGCGATTACGTTTTGCAACTTAATCATAGTATCTAATCAGATTATTTGTTACTATTAATTTACCCTTTGATTTTATATGTTTGTAAATTAATGAACAGGATTCTTTTATCTATGAATTCCTCATTTATCTGACTCTCATTAATCTGGTTTTCATCTGGCGCATAAGACCATTTATCATAACTTAAATGATAGATATTAGGTTTGATTTTTTATTTAGGTCAAATATATGCCATTGTTGTATTAAATAGTTAATATCGGAATTTAATAAAAAAAAAATAATGGTCAGGGGCCCCTTCACTGGTTCTAGATAGCCGAGGCCCCCCAAGTCCCCTGAGTCCTCCCCTGGATGTAAAAATAATTATTTATGAATTCATTATTGACTTTATAATAAATTTAATTTAAAATAACATTTATCTATATTTTTTCTAATTAATGTATGCAAAACCTCATACTTTCTGCTTTTGTTATCATTTATATGGCTGAATAATTCATCTGTACATCATAAATCATAAACTACTGGGAGAAAATTAATCCCTTTCAAATATTTTATTAAATTATATGTACTTGGAAAAATTACTGTTTTAATTTAGATCCAATAGCAAAAAAAATGAGAGCCAGACGAATTAGTCAAAAACACTCGTTTTCGAAGAATCGCCCTACAACGCTCAGCAACTTTAGCCGAAGGCGAAGGCTAGAATGATTTAGAGCATAGACGTATTTATAGTATGTCTAGAGTGTCATGAAGTCTACAGCTCATGAAATTTTGAGCAACTCTAGACTCTAGAGCGGTGTTCAAGACGTCTTTAGAAATCTGTAGTCGCCGTGTGGTAGAGAAGGGAAAAACTACATTTCAAAATGAAGACTACAACACACACGTTCACCAGTTTGAAGACTACAAAGTGTACACTACAATTGTAATAAAAATACACGAAGTTGAAAAGAAATGATTTACACCTGGGTGGGTTCTGATCTCCACCTCTCAGAGGGCAGATCTCCGGCTAGCTTGCCGCTCTGTGGTGTTATCAAATCACAAACTATGTATTTGGAGATGGTCACTGAAGAAAGGTGGCGGGAATTTGAATAAAAAGAATTAAATTTATACATATTTACATGTAATTAATACTAATTTACATCGTACAAATTCTACAAATGCCTTATCAATATCTATCGTCTAATCTTATTATCTACCTTAAATGGACTATTTATATAAAAATAAAAGACTTATAACCAGCGCTTATAATCTACTTAGAATACAAATAAACTTACAATGCTAATACTTAATTAATTAACAATCCCAACAATATAAAACTAATTAAAATATAATTATAACTAGAACTTATGCCTAGGGACTCTTTAAATCATATTATATACTATCACATAAAAATATATTTACAAACATTTAAACTTTAGCAATTTCGCAACGTTATATTTATTTATTTACAATGTCGTCGGCGTCAAAATAATAATGTTAACATAAAACATAACATAACATAAAAAATCATCTACAAACGTTAATATTATATGTATACCTACGTATCTTCTAACATATAGCGAATTTATAATCTTATCTTGGTACTTGCTTGCATTATATTATCAGAAAATTTATGTAGGAGAAATTGCTTATAATCTTAGATCTATATCTATCGTCATATATCTCTGTCTATAAACCTCTGCATACCCTTGCGGAGAACTAATTTGTTTGTTCCGCACGTGCACGTTCAGATATTACATTTTAGGCAAAACAAATACAGATCTCGGGAATTTTAAGGTTTCGGACATCGCAAATGTTTTCAACCCTCCTGAGCATTATCGTCGAGTTCTCGATAATCATAAAGCTACTTTTGAAATGTGGATTCGCGTCATTTTTCGCCGTCGATCTTACGGGAATTAATCCTCTACGGTAGTGATAACTATATCAAAGTGAAGTAATTAAGTAATTGTAGTATTAATGAAGTGAAGTAATGAAATGAAATAATTGTAGTATTAATGAAGTGAAGTGTAATGAAATGAAGTAATTGTAGTAATTGTAAAAAAAAGGTCAACGGGAAAAATATTTAAGACAAATACCGATATTTTCTCCAAAGTAACATTTGGCGACCTACAAAAAAAAAGGTCGCCAACCAGATTTCTTCATTTAATCCCAAAATTTTGGGTTGTTTCAGTTTTCAGAGATTTCTTCGATCAGTCCCAAAATATACTTCAAAACGTGTGAAGTGTGCACTTCAATGTAATGTAGTAAGTACTACATTGTAGTAGTGAGTACAGAGCGGACCCATCACTACCGTGTGGTCGCCGTGTGGTCGCCGTTGGTGGCTGCCGTGGCTGCCTTCGGTTTTTCAGTTATATTATATTCTCTTTTCTATGGTTATATTTCAATTTTGGTCTATATTCTGTGGTTCAGTCGTGGTTCAGTCTTCAGACCAAGACTCTTCAGTCTGCAATCACTCTGCAATTCTAATAATTCGTATAATACTTTGATTTTGCAAATTGTCATGCCAATTGTCCAATTAACTGACAGATAACAAAAATATTATTAAAAAATAGATTAATCATAGAAGTGATATGATAGCATGGATAAGAGAACTGACATAAGTTTGACATCAGACATAACCTCAAAATAAAAAATATTTTTTGTTAAGTTCGATTTATTGAGAATATAATTGATTATGTTCACAATTTTTTTACATTAATCATGATTTTTTCTATATGATTCTGTTATAAATAGATTATTTTCGATGGCGTTTCCTCAACCTAATGCTCAAAGAGGTAAATATGTTTATGTTTTATAATGTTACTCTAGTTCTATCTTTGCTCATGCAAAAACGATTGAAATGTTGAATCATTGAAACTAAAGAATGACGAATACGTCCGATTTCTTGCTTTAAAATATAACTTTTTTTTAGAATTAGCTAACCGCAAAATACTAGAAGAACTTCAGCTCAAGAAGCAAATTTTATTGAAGCAGGGCTCCACTCCCTCTCTTACCAGCTCATCAGTTTCATTGACATCTACGCCAGTGACGACACAACTCCCCGTTTCATCCATTCCAGCGATATCCAGTAGTATGGTATGTTATTTTGTATTTATTTTGACTAGAAGGCTAAAATGTCTCTTAATTTCTAATGTGCTGTTTAAAAAGGCTATAGTCAAGAATACAACCGTACTTGAATTTTGATTAAAGAAATGCTGATTCTGGTGTAATAAAGGGTCCTGATTACATAAATGAAGTCAAATTTTCCCGCTTGTTTGTTTAAAAGCAGTTATTTCATGTTTAAAGTTGATAAATTTTGACACTTCACGCCATAGATGCCCATATATAAAATATATGTTTTTGCTGTTTTATTCATATAAATTGACAAATAATTGACAAATCACGTTTATCATAAGTGGGCCCATTCATTATCAAACATGTTAACCATACGATCCTGCATTACGCCGCGCAATATAATATATGCCCTACATTACCTAAGAAAATATCATTGCAAATTTGAATCCGTTGATATGATATACACCTGGGTGGGTTCTGATCGTCCACCTCTCAGAGGGCGGATCTCCGGCTAGCTTGCCGCTCTGCGGTGTTATCAAATCACAAACTATGTAGGAGATGGTCACTGATCAAAGGTGGCGGGAATTTGAATAAAAAGTATTTAATTTATACATATATGGGTAATTCCCATTTTTTATCAAAAAATACGTAAACAAATGAAAACGTCCTTGTAGTAAAAGTGATGATGGATCTTATTAGTTTTGGTCTTTCTCTTCAAGAGAAAAATATTCACCGAGTTTGCAGCCCTTAAGGTAGTGAATTATAGGATTTTGAAAAAAAAATGTCCTCCATGATAGTGACCTCATGTCCGTGGAAGTGACATTTCCTACATGAATGTAATACATATATGGGAATGACATACTATAAGGAGGTGATACTTTTTGGAAATAACCTTTGCATTTCAAAACTGTATTTATTTTAATTCACTTTTCTTTCATAATAAACAAAAAATAACACAAATCAACTTCTAGATTCAGTCTTAATAATTGACGTTTACCCAACAATTATGTACTTCTTAAATCAAATCTATAAGAACTGAGTTACAGTGTTATTATTATTACTTGCCTAATATTTAACTTTTTAATTATTATTGCATCTTATACAATCTTACTGTAAAAAACAAAATATGTACGAGTACAACAAACTTAAAAAATCTTAATCGGCTACAACATAAATAAAATCAGGCATGAATCGTACCAACTAATTTGTAGTGATCATATAATATTATAAACATTTATAAGTAACCTATAGAATATTTGTAATATTTATAAAAAAATGAGGGTAAACAACACTGAATATTTGTACAACAGAATATTTGTATATTTTTTAACTTCAACATTATTAAACAATAATTGTCCGCACCGACCAGGCGTAGGTTCGGTTAAAACAGCCATTATATCATCACGTGGAACAGGGAAAACATCTTCAGGTTCTATCCAAAAAAATATAATGTGGTCTTTGGTAGATGTTTTCTTTTTTGTAAATTTCACTTTTGGTTCTTCGCCATCAACTTGAATTACTTGATCGACGAAATGCTGTTCCGTTTTCTGCGACAAAAATCTTGCAACAACCCACATTCCTTCTTTTAAAATAAGGAATTATGAGTATGGAATGCAACCCCGAGTCGGGATTGCCCTTTCGGGATCCCTCGAGATTAGAATTTCCAATCCCGCAGGATCCCTACGGATCGGGATCCCGAATGCTTTTGTGTTTTTATTTTTGTTTAATGCCTTGCATTTTATATCAGCAATTTTAATAAATCATTGCATTAAAGTTTTTGTCAGCGTTTTTCCAAGCATCAATTAGTCTATGTAGTAGAGTAAAAACTGTTAACTAGTAGTAGTTTTTATTACTATGTTAGGTTGATAAAATACAGCAAATACAGTCGAACTCGGTTGTAACGAGCTCGGATATAAGGAGATCCCGGCTATAATGAGAAAAACTGTGAATTCATTTTGATTTGCGCATATTCCCATACAATCGGTCTCGGCTATAAGGAGCGCGATTCCCGGATATACGGAGCAAATTTTAGAAACTCCGCAAACATATTTGCTTGGGTTACAGAAAAAAGACAAATACGTACTCATAACAATGAACTTTTTCACTTTCCTTTTAAAGCGGCTCGCACTTAATTAGGGTTCATTTTATAATGTACACAAACTTGTGTCCGAAAATCCCACGTGCACAGGCAAGCAATAGTTTACTGAAGGTCGAGAATACTGGTCATATAACTCCGATTATTGGGGGTTTCCAAAATGTTTATGGTGACAGTTTATTTTATGCAGTTTATTATTATAGCATTTAAAAGCCCAATCAGTTAAACGCGAATTGTTCTATCGGAAACATGTTCACTAACAAACGAAAGTGTCTCTAGATTCGCGAAAAAGTCGAAATTATCGGTGTCAAAAAATCTGTAAAAAGTTTTCACAATCGTCTTCTACAGTTTCATCACTCTGGAAAGATAAGGATGTTTATTTAGCTGCTCTTGAAAATAACATCACACAATCAAAAAAATTGTGAAAAAAGTGAATCCCGGATATAAGGAGTCCCGGCTATAAGGAGCAAATTTAGTTGGTCCCGTCGCTTTCATTATAACCGAGTTCGACTGTATTATTCAAAGCTATTTTCATTATTTGAATGTGACATGAACATAAGTTTTAAGTACTTATTAAAAGCTCTAAAGACATAAAATTAAACATACAAAACATAAAAAATGCTGATCAATCCCGATAATCTCGTCCGATTTTTCGGTTCGGGATTGATCTCGTAAAATGCCTCGAGATCTCGAGGGATCCCGATCTCGCGGGATCGGGATTGTGTTCCATAATTGTGAGTTGCATGTTTGGTTTTCATCCGCTTCAGACACCGGAACATAGTTTGCATTTGTTTCAGATTCGTTTTCGGTCACAGTTGTGTTTTTGTTGACGTATCCCTTTGGCAGTTTTTGAATGCTTTTTGTGTTTTGGCATCTAAAATCGACAATAAATGGATAATAAACAATAACAAAATAAATAAATGAAGCAAGCATTCTGTTAAGTTGCGGCCATATACTATATAATTGTCACTTCCATGGGTTCATATCCATGGGTCAATTTTTATCCATGGATCTATGGAAGTGACTTTTTTCATTAAAATCGTAGAAACATAACCACTTAATCAGCCATGAACATACAAATTTAGTATAGTGTTTTTGATACATAAACGCAATTAAACCACAAAAGCAAAGTTTATTATTGAAGTGTACATACCTTTGACGATCAACACGGTTGTGACCACTTATGCTTTACGGATTTTGACTCTAGGAAACTAAATAAGATTTTCTCGTAGCGGTTACAACGCCGGTAGAAACTGCCAACTGAGTCAAGATGGCAGAAGATTACTTAGTTTATTCACAGTAGCGTTTGTCAAAAATACACAATATTTTTATAAAATATGACTGGTGTGACACACATCCATGGAAGGGACAAATAAATTGATCACAAACTTTTATGTATTAAAAAAAAAGAATGTGTATAGCTATAGACATTATGTTTATATATTTAAATAGTAAATTTATTAAAGTTAACGTTGGCAATCTTTTTTACGTATTTATTATAAGGAGAGAAAGACATGATATTTTTTTTCCCACAAAGCTAGAGTAATCACACCCACGGAAGGGACATTTTTGATGGTTTGGCACTTAATAAAAAATAACCATGCACTTAATTTACATATATATATATATATATATATATATATATTCTATATAATTTGCAATATATTACTTATATTTTGTGAATATAAATCACGATCCCGGTATTTAAGTACTACAGCTTGGAAAAATCATAGTCACACTGGTTTTTTTCAAAAATGGGAATTACCCATTTGCATATAATTAATACTAGTTTATATCGTAAAATTTGCACAAATGCCTTACTGTTAATCTATTATCTAATCTTATTATCTACCTTAATCCTAGAAACCTCGTAGCATTATGGGAGCCGCCTCCACGCCTGAGTCATTCTGTGATGGACCCAACACGATACACATCTCGTAGGCTTAAATAATTCATTGTCCGTTTTAGCCACACTGTTCGTAGAAGATGCACTTTTTCCTTATTTATATTAATTCAACACATAAACATTACAGAATTATTCTTATATAAGATTGACATGTTATTTACCTTAAATGGATTATTTATATGAAAACAAAAGACTTACAACCAGTGCTTATAATCTACTTGCAATACAAATAAACTCACAATACGAATACCTAATTAATTAATAATAACAATATATCTTAACTAATCAAAATATAATTATAACTAGACCTTGTGTCTAGGGACTCTTTAAATCATATACACTATCATATTAACATATATTTACGAACATTTAAAATCAGTAAAAAAAATGCGTATTTGCGTTTTCCTGTTTCGCGACGTTCTATTTATTTATTTACAATGCCGTCGGCGTCAAATTATTAACATAAAAAAATCATCCACAAAAGTTAATATTATTACCATTATTTTATACCAATAATTCCTTATATGTATACATGTAGCTTCTAAGATATAGCAGATTTGTAATTTCATCTTGGTACTTGCTTGCATTATATTATCAGAAAATTTATGTTGGAGAAATTGTTAATAATCTTCTATCTATCTCTATCGTTTTATATCTCTGTCTATAAACCTCTGCATAGCCTTGCGGAGAACTATTTTGTTTGTTCCGCACGTGCAGATATTACATTTTAGGCAAAACAAATACAGATCTCGGCAATTTTAAGGTTTCGGACATCGCAAATATTTCCAACCCTCCCGAGCATTATCGTCTATTTCTCGATAATCCATTACTTCCCAAATAAAATACTGCTATTGTTCGGCTTCGAATCCTTTGAAGACGGCTGTTTATAACTGACGTAATATTAATTGTTCACTCATCAAACTATAGTCAAAAGACGCCTTATAAAATATACTTCGTAATTGTTACAAAAAAATTCATGTATCTACTTAAGAACTATTTTTTATTGAAATTAATGTAACTAGCCGATTGCACTCGGTACATAACTTGTAATAACTCTGTTAATACTACCTTGCAGGTCCCATAGACTATGTTAGATTATCAGCAAGGTTTAGTTTTGTATAAATTAACATGATTTACGTCTCAAAAAGACGATGAAACTATTTTTACTATGTATTTTTTATGTCGGAGCAAAGTGCTTTCTGCCGATCTCCGCAGCCAATCATCAGACTGATTAGTACCAAAATTCACTCAGAGATGGCGCGAGCGCTGAAATCGGCAAAGCAAGCTTTGTGATATTTAATAACGGTGAGCAATTCAGGTGAAGGTGCTTTAAGAGCCTAACAGACCACTTTTACCAGTCTTTCATTTCTCTCTACCTACAACGACCCTGCTAACTACTTGGACTTTCTCTTGATCTTCTTTGGCCCTTTTAAGGCAACCTCTACTACACCGACGTTTCTAGATTGGTTTTATACTACTTTGCCATCTGAAACTTTCGGTGTGTTTCTTCGAGTTTGGGCACGTGGAACCATACTACCTTTTGCGTGTTCCTGTGCGGAACAATAACTGTAGAAATGGAACATAAAATCATTGGAAAGCGAGAACAAGGTGTGAGCATAGCTGATATAGCACGCATGTGAAACTGTTGCATCGTATATTGAGAAGCATTATCCTAATAAGGAGGTGGCTATGCGTACTACAAATTTATTCAATGATAATGCTGTGTCACATTGTCACCAAATTTTGAAGCGTCGGCATAAACAAATGTCACTAGACAGCTTTCTAGTAAAAAATAATTAATTATTTGTCATAAATTTATTATAATAAGCTGGTTTTGATTTTTTTTATTGTTTTTTCCAAATTGAAATCGCATTCCAGGTTGTTACGATCCTTAACAATTTATAAGTATGTATATAGTTTTATTTGAATAATGTTAAAAATTTAAAAAATGAATATTTTTTTCGCCATGGAACGCATTAACGTGTTTTACATTGATTTATATGGGAAAATTTATTTCGCTAAACGAAGTGTTTCACACAACAATTCTGGAACAAATTATGCTCGTTATGAGAGGTTCCACTCTATATTTCTTATTTCAGTGTCTTTTCAAAATATATGCTTAGGAAAAACTCATGCTTTTGTTCCCACTGCACAATCCTGCTCTCTATAAACTACACATTTGGCAATACCCAAGAAAATAGCAATAAACTGCAAAATATAGTAATAAAAACTCAGATTGTATGAAACATTGCTTGATTTTTTATTATTTAGTTTCTTGGCAGCCGTACTCAGTTTCACTTTTCTTATTCTCTAATTCTGGAGGAGACTTTATTTTTTGGATGCGAACTTCATCGATTTCTTATACCATTGTGATCAATCGAAAAACGTTCTAACATTTTTACTATATTTTATTTTATTTATAACAAATATTTATAATTTGTTTTAATGAACTAAGAAAATCGGTAAATAATACAGCTGTTATAGTCTAAGATTAAATTTACCTGAGACCTGATTTAGTAAGAGTACTATCAGATGACAGTGATAGTACAGAGCCCTTATATCGGGATACGAAAATCAAATACAAAGCTTTTTCATTCCCCCTAATTAACCACACATGTCACTAATGAGATGCCTATTTTTTTTTAATTGGAATTAGATGAGTGATATACCTAAAAAAAAATTATAAGAGTATAAAGAATAATAATAAAAAATATATTTTTATTTGTTCCGGTAGGTGTGACTCCTTAAATTGATATAAATGTAGCATACTGAGGCAAATTGTATTTCTTTAAGGCTAGACATCCATTTCACAAACATCCGAATATGTCAAATTACGTCGATAGATTGTCCGCTTTCAAGCCGTGCGCGAGATGTCATCTGAGCGTAAATCGAATAAAACTTGCACTTTCGTCACATATTTATGGTATACGCTGCTAAAACAGTAAGGTTTTGATAGAAAGAGATGGTCATATATTCTACGATTTCGTCGGCGTCACTCGTCCCCGCGAAACTACTATATCAGTCAAAATATTTACTTATTTTAACTTTTGACATATGATCTTATATTATTTGAGTAGACTTGTTATTTTTCCTAAATAATTTAAGAATCATATCAATAATTCTGAACTCCTTTTTAAATCAATGCATATCGTAATATGACAATATCAAAACAATGACCTATGCTCACGCGCGTACAGTTGCCGGCAAACTTCTTGAAATTCTTTGGCGTAGTGGGGGAATGCGTAGAAGACAAAATTTGGGTCTCGTTGGTGGAATGGTACATGCGCAAACTTCCCCCCACTGCGCCGTAAAATTTCAAGATGATTGCCGGCTACTGTACCACGTATATCAAAATGTATTATTTTAACTTTCGACAAATTCCCGTATTTTATTTACGTCCAATTATCACTTACTGTATAGAATTTAAAAAAACATATTAATAATTCTGAAATACACTTTTTAAATCATAATATATACCGTAATATTAAACGAAAAATTAAATTAAACGACGCTAAAAATGCAAAGAACTTGATATATTAGGTCCTTACATATGAAAT
This sequence comes from Agrypnia vestita, assembly GCA_016648135.1. Lineage (NCBI taxonomy): Eukaryota > Metazoa > Arthropoda > Insecta > Trichoptera > Phryganeidae > Agrypnia > Agrypnia vestita. The sequence goes on along the minus strand of JADDOH010003237.1, from coordinate 96,489 downwards.
TGGCGTTTAGTATGGGAGGAACATAAAGTCGATTTTTTTTTATTATAATATATTTATTTAATCAATGGTACATCCATTGCTATCTATGCACTTTTGCCATCTCATAGGTAGTTCATCGATCCCTTTACTAAAAAAACCATTCGGACGGGAATCAATAAAATCTTTGAAGGCGGTTTGGATTGCCCCATCGGAGTTGAATTTTTTCCTTTGCAAGAAGTTATCCAAATTTCGAAAAAAATGGTAATCTGTTGGGGCAAGGTCCGGAGAGTACGGTGGATGTCTTAGACATTCCAATTGAAGCTCCTCTAATTTGGTAGCCGTCTGTTGTGCAATATGTGGTCTAGCGTTATCATGAAGCAGCAGTGGCCTAGAGCGATTAACCAGCCTCGGTTGTTTAGCAGCTAGCTTTTCCATCATGGTTTGCAGTTGCTGACAATAGACATCTGCCGTAATCGTCTGGCCAGATTTAAGAAAGCTGTAGTGAACGACACCAGCACTAGTCCACCAAACGCTCACAAGTAACTTTTTTGGAGTCAATTTTCGCTTGGGGCATGGTTTGGCTGGTTCGGCAGGGTTCAGCCATTGCGATGAGCGCTTCCGATTATCGTACAGGATCCACTTTTCATCACAGGTAATGATTCGATTTAAAATCCCTTCATCCCTTCATTATTGTGCCGGTTGAGTAATGCAACGCAGCAGTCAACGCGCGTTTGTTGATTTGCTTCACTCAATTCGTGAGGTACCCACCTTTCAAGCTTTTCACCTTACCAATTTGCTTCAAGTGGATTAAAACAGTTTTATCACTAACACCGCAGCCTGCAGCTAACTCGGATGTGGTTTGCGTTGGATCCGCTTCCACAATAGCCTTCAATTCTTCATTATCAACTTTGGTCTCCGGCCGTCCACGGGGCTTGTTTTGCAGGTCGAAATTTCCAGAACGAAAACGTTGGAACCAAAAACGCACTATGTTTTCTTTTGCGGCACCGTCGCCATACACATCATTAATCCTTCGAGCCGTTTCTGCAGCACTGGTGCCACGGTGGGACTCATACTCGTAAATAACGCGATATTTCAAGTTTTTCATTTTGTAAACTGAGTGACGCAAAGAAAAAAACAAATGAATTATAATTTTCAAAACACAAATACACGAGTAAATAGCTGTATAAATTTGGATTTGGAATTCCTAACCAAAGAGAAGATATTTGAGAACAAATTTTCCAGTACGGCAAAACGCCAATTTCATATGTAAGGACCTAATATATTTGAAAATTACAACGTTGCAATGTTTTACACACTTATGCGCGTGCGCAGGCACAAACTGCGACGTTGTCAATATACGTGATATTATTATATCAATATACGTGAAATTAACACACTTTCAACATTAAAAATTTTGATCGTATCAACAAAATTGTATATACATATTTAGCCAAAAACCTTATTTTATGAGTGAAACTCAAATGCTTTTGGCAATATAATATGCTATTAATTAACAATAAAGTAATATTTGCATGGAATATATGTTTTATAATGATTTTATATCGACAGAATAAAATGGATACAGAGAGGACGTCTGCCACTCGGCACCTGCCGCGGCGAGTGGCAGACGATTTATTTTTAAACAGTAATTAACTTGTTTCTAATAAAAAAAAACTAACTTTTAAATATTGGGTGAGGATTCAAAGTGTGGGATTAAGTAGAATATATCGCTTAAGGCGGTACATTCACTGCAAATACATATTTCGGCGTTTTTTACGAAAATGTGGGTTTTTATTATTCATTTATATCAGAATTTATATGATAGATTGCAATTTTTTTAAGGCGATAACTTAGATAGAACCTTTGTTCTTATATAAACGTAATAAACTGAACATTATTTACAATAAATAAGAAAAATATAGGCATTAATCCACAGGCCGCGGCAAAAAAATATTTTTTTTATGTGTTTAATGTTCCCGGGCGAAGAGTCGTTCGTTGAAAATTTGTATGTAAGCATAATATGTTTTTTTCATACGTATAAAGTTTACTTAATTATCTAGAATCCGTACGTATTAAGAAATATTCAATATTAATAAAGTTATAATGTTTTAAGAATTATTATAATATTAAGAAATATTCAATATTAATAAAGTTATAATGTTTCAAACATGCTAGAAATTTTTACGATTTTGATGATTTTCAAATGTTGTTAATTCATATAAAAAGATGATTTTAAACGATATATTGTATCTATATTCGCACTTTGAGTCTTCATTCATGTTAAAAAGCTTCATTTTTTTTATTAAAAACACGTTAATTATTATTTTAAAATAAAAATTCTAAAGTGTGAAATGTGTCAAGAAATGGCGCAGTTTTGAATCAGATGCCGCGTGCCGTGCAGAAGAGGCGGACGCTCCTCTGTAGCCCATACAGTTTTTCATAAAAAAATCACTTTAAAACGTGTTTTTATGCCAAATTTGACATTAATATCATCAATCAAAATAATACCATTTTATATATTAATCTATTCGTCGCAGATAATAAGGTTTTTTTAACTAGTTTAATATTATTTTGCTTTTCTACTGATAAACCCACATTGAACGTACGTCAGATTGTCTGTCATATGCGTGCTTTGGTGACCTTGTAGGCGGCGGTATATTCCCGAAGATGTCATTGTAATTTATAAAGTCAAGTAAGATATTAATTTACTACATAATTTTTAAAATACAGATAAATAGTTGTTAATTTTCTTTTTAATTCAATACATATTGTTGGAGTAGTTTTTTGTTTATTTTAGATTAAAAAATATGTGAATTCAATTAAATTCACAGGTGTTTTGACATTTCAGTCGGAAGTCAAAATAATAGCTAAATCTGCTTATGCGACATAAGTTTTAAATTAAAAAACAGTGATATAAGAAAAAATGTTGTTTACTATTTTTTTACAACACATAAATTATTGGAGAAATATAAATACGCTTTTTTAAATTCTAGTCTTAAAACAATTAAAATTCTAATAATAGTACGCGAGCATGACTTGCGTTCCCATATATTTTAAACGTCGGTACTCCGTATGGTTGTCTCGTTTCCTCGCAACCTTTCTGTCTTACAAGGACACATAAATAATACGCTCGTGCAAGGTTTCTCTGATATGATGTTTTTTCATGTCTCAATCTCAATCTCAATCTGAAGTAGCATGATCTATCGACGCGTATCGCCATTTTTGACAACTTGAAAATTGTATGACCCACCTTAAAATCTCTTTATATAAATGAAAGGATTTGAAAATCATCAAAAATCGTAAAAATTTCTTGCAAGTGCGAAACATTATAACATTATGAATATTGAATATTTCATAATTTCCTGAGTACAGATTCTAGATAATTAAGTAAACTTTATACGTATAAAAAAACATATTATGCTTACATACAAATATAAAACAAACCTTTCTTCGCCGTGGAACATTAAAAAACGTTTTTTTGCCGCGGCCTGTTGATTAATTAATGCCTATATTTTTCTTAATTATTGTAAATAATGTTTAGTTTATTACTTTTATATAAGAACAAAGGTTCTGTCTAAGTTATCGCCCTAAAAAAATTGCAGTCTATCATATACATTCTGATATAAATGAATAATAAAAATTTTCGTAAAAAACGCCAAAATATGCATTTGCAGTGAATGTGCCGCCTTAACTCTCTTATCATTATTAATTTACAAGGTATGTAATTATTTTTTATGAGGTAAGAATAAATGATACATAACGAGGTATAAGGTAAGAATAAATGATACATAACGAGGTAAGAATAAATGATACATGATGTCTCATGTTCTATTGTGTATTCATAATCATACTTCGATGACCAATAAGCAGTGATCATAAAGTAATCATGACCTAATCTGTAAACTTTTACTTGAGCCAAAATTCACATGCTTGATTGCAGGTTATTATAAAATAAATTTTCAGCATAGGTCTCCTTGATAATGAACTTTTGCTAGTATGTCATATTTTTACAGTATTGGCTAATTAGAGTTATTATTTGTGATTGTATAAATATCATAATTTATTGCTATATCCAAATATAACATTTACAATTACAGATTTTGCCGCAAATGGCTGATGGACACTTGATAAATACATCTCAAAGAGCTGCCTTAAATAATGCCAACGCCACATCTTGCGGTTTCTTCGTGCCCCAGGATTCATCCTTTGGAAACCAAATACTCCCGGTGTTGCCACGTTTCGACTCCAAATCATAATTTTGTGTGTGATTTTTGATTGAAATTAGAACTTGTTAAATCATAATACGTTTTCGATAAGAACAAACAATGAGTGCATGCATGAAATTGAGAGTACTGGAAGAATGGCTCCAAGGACTCGAGGAATTTAAGAAACCTAAAGTGATGTTGGAGCAGTATGCAACTCCTCCACACATTGCCAGCTGCATGATGCATACTATGCAGGTAATACAAAATACAAAGTCTCGTGTCTCCTTTGTTCAAAGCATGAGGTCCTAAAGAGTCCTGTGCAAAATTTGGTTTGGAATAGATAAACGGTGAAGGATTGCGGAGAGAATAGACAGATAAGATGACAAGAGAGACCTTCATATATAAATTAAAATTATTTTAAATGTTATTTTTGTTTTTAAATTGTGCATCTAGTTCTGTTATATATGGTGTCTGGATGCAGAGCTGCCACTTTGCATATATATGAATTGTTCAGTAATTAAAAAATAGTTTTAAATATTAAACGTTTTCCTGTTTTTTATTATTTTACTTGATACATATTAAGGATGTGTTTAAATCTGCATAATATCAATTTCAAAGATTTTCTTTGTTGTTTCCGCAATATACAGATATATTTATTGAATAGTGTCGGTTTTGCATCTCACCGATGCATAGTGTCGATTTTGCATCTCACCGATACATAGTGTCGATTTTGCAACCGAACAAACGTGAGGGACGTACATCCGGGCGAACACGCCTCGACTTGACACCAGAGGCTTACGTGTAGTCAGGATTTTTAAAAAATCGATTTTTTTTTGTTGTATTTTCTTAAAGCCAAATGTTTCAAAAATAAAGTGTGAAAATATCAACTCGATCCGGTTATTAGTTTTAAAAATATCCAACGATAACTGTAGAGCCCTCTGCTGCCGCCCGTACTGACACGCGGACGGTACTAGAGCTGGCCGGGCTAAAAAACGGGGCGATTTATTCATACTAATTAGAGGGTTGTATACTTATATGTGTGTATACAAAAAACATTCTTTATAATTATTTGTTATAACTAACTTACTTAATTAATAAATTTAACTTTCACTAATTTTGTCCCAAAAATCACAAAAATGTTTATACAGAAGACTTTCATCCTTTTCATACCAAAAATGTTCTATGGCCTAAACACGAATCTGAAAAATGATAGCTATGGTCTTATTTCACCCCGAGTGTAAAGTTTCGTGCTTCTAGCTATGAGACACCTTGATAATATTAGGTTAAATTTAATGCGCAGCGGCTACTACAGACGATAGTCAATTGCAGATGCCAATGGCCGCGCAGCAGCCACTTACGGCCTCGCGGTCACCAGTATAACTGCCTGCTGGGCCTAGCAGCAATCAATCGGCGACAGCCAGTTTTAAATTATAACTACTATTTTTTTTTGTATGGTAAATTAATTATACCTATAATAAAATAAATTTATAGTAAATCCAGTAATATGGTTCTTAAAGTGTCAACAAGAATATTTAAAAATGGGTACAAAGCGGAATTTTTGATGTGATTATTCTCTGCTATTTCGCATTTGAAAGTTACTATTACATTGATCCATGTTTACTTCATGCTTTGGTACACTGTCCTTTGGTAATAAGTGATGTCCGCTTCTACTTTTTATGTAAATATTTAAGGTAATCACAACACACATTATCTGCAATGGTGTTGTGTTTCTCCACACTAAATCTCGTAGCTGTGCTGGCTTCTGATTGGTTTGAATGAATAGTGTCGGTTCTGCATCCCACTTTGCGGCAATGTGGCGATTTTGCTACTCACCATTATATTTAAAGACGATTTTGAAGGGCAGGGAAGCATTTTTTCTTATGTCGGGAACTTGTAGAATGGGAAGAATAGGATATAGTTCATTAATCAATCAAAACATGAAAATTGGTCTTGTATGGATAGTGGCAGTTTTGCATCTAGACGCCACATATATTATTGTCTTAATGAGATGTCATATGTTCACATGTTTGTAAAAAATGTAATTTTGTGTTAATTTAGGCACCTAATGGAGAGAATTTTTATGTTTACAATGCAAATATCAATATAGAGATTTTAATATAAGGTAAAGTTTATATTAAAATAAAAGTTTATATATATTTACTTTTTTTTAAATAAAACTATGTTATTTTCTGATCACTGATAGAATTGAATCGGTAACTATCCAGTCCATATAATAACCTCCACACTAATAACATTTACATCACTATTTGAATACTCCAATACCAGTGCAATGTTATATGTACCTATATATTAAGCTTAATATGACAATATAGAATCCTGTGCCCCACTTGTCTTAAATAAAAATCTTAAGTCAAAATGTAAACCGTGGATTTCCAAACAAATAGCTGATTTAACCAAGGAAAAAAGAAAACTGTGGAACACATATAAGAAGAATCTGAACCCAGGAGATTATAAGAAATACAGAGTGCTGAATAATAAAATAACTTCAGAAATAAGGAATTCTAGGAAAAGTTATGAACAATCAGTTGTTGATAAAGGTCCAAAGGCATTTTATAGTTACACTCGTAGACTGTTGGCATCAAGATCTACAGTACCAAGAGTCTTGCGTAATGATGAGGATGGCTCTATAGTTGTGGACCCCCAGTGTGTTGCTGATTTATTTGTTTGTCAAATCATATGTAAAAGAACCAGGCGGAGCACTGCCGGCAATGGACTATCCCCAGCGTTCTGCCGATTCGATAACAACAGTTTCCATAACATCGGAACTTATTGAGAAACAGCTGAAAAATCTTAAGGAGGATGCAGCTCCTGGTCCTGATAATATTCCTTCTGTTGTACTGAAGCATTGTGCTGGCCCCTTGAGCGCCATTATTGCCCCCATAATGCAAAAATCTATTGATGAAGGAAAACTACCCGCGGATTGGAAGAGGGCAATGGTAACTCCCATTTATAAGAAGGGAGACAAATTGAATCCAGCCAACTCAGACCTATAAGCTTAACATCAGTTCTGTGTAAGGTAATGGAGAGAATTATCGCTGATGACTTACGAAGATTTATGGAAGACAACGTCATTGTAGATTTGGATCAGCACGGATTTGTGCCTGGACGTTCCACTGTGACAAATCTTCTCACATGTCTAGAAAGGTGGTCCACAAGTTTTGATAGCCATGAACCTATAGACATATTTTATCTTGATTTTGAAAAGGCTTTTGACAGAGTCCCACTTAATAGATTAATCGCTAAGTTAGAACATCTAGGAATCCGTGGTTCACTACTTCAATGGATTAAGAGCTTTTTGACTGAGCGCTCCTTTGCTGTCCGAGTGGGTGACTCTCTATCTGCACCGCAAGTAGTTTTAAGTGGAGTTCCACAGGGGAGTGTGCTGGGACCAATTCTCTTTATTTTATACATTTTGGATCTTCGTGCTGCTGTCCAGTCCACTGTGAGTTTCTTTGCTGATGACACAAAATATTTCGGTAACCCCCTTACTGACCATGAGGTGTTACAGAGAGACTTAAATCAATTATCGGAGTGGACAAAGCAGTGGCTCATATGTCTTAATGTTGACAAATGTTGTGTTCTCCATGTCGGCAAGAATAACCCAAATATTGAGTATACCTTAAACGAAAGCCTGATTAAGTCAGTAGTCTCGCAGAAGGATCTGGGTGTTACTATTACCAAGGACTTTAAATGGTGTGAGCACATAGCGAGTGTGGTTAAGAAGGCTAACTCTATTTTGTATTTAGTGAGAAGATCATTCCAACATCTGACAGTACCACTATTCACAACATTTATAAGATATATGTGAGGCCTCTCCTCGAATATGCCTCTCAGATCTGGAATCCATATTTTGTTAAAGATATAGTTTTACTGGAAAATGTTCAGAGACGAGCCACAAAATTGCCCTTGGGTCTTAAAAACCTGGAATATGCGGAAAGGCTGAGAGTATTGAAACTGCCCACTCTTCAGGAGCGACGAGCAAGAGGTGACCTCATCGAGACATTCAAGATTCTATCGGGCTACTACAATATTCCTAATATGACAGATATGTTTGCATTTAACACTAATGTGGGCCTTCGAGGACATCACCTGAAGTTGAACAAGTCTCGGTTCTCGTGTAACCCAAGAAAGCATGCATTAAGCAATAGAGTGGTCAATATGTGGAACAGTTTGCCTGAGGGCGTTGTGTCTGCAGCCAGTGTCAACCAATTTAAGAATAGGCTGGATATTCAAATGAGAGACAGTGATATGGGCCTATCAGCTTAAGCTTCCTGCCCATTATCTATAATAATAATAATAATAATATACATTGACACGTCCCGACTCAGTCTTATGCCATCAAGCAAAGTCCCTGGCCCTAAATGGTTGGGATAGTGTGAAGAAAATGGCAAAGGCGGCAGATTTGCAGTGCAAAAAAAAAATTAAAAATTAGTAACTTCTTTAAAATATTAATTAGACAATTTTTTTTTTCAGACATTATATGAAGATATTGAAGGTAAGGCTGTGTGCGACCTTGGGGCTGGTTGTGGAATGTTAAGTTCCGGAGCCGCTCTACTGCAGGCCTCATTAGTCACAGGGTTGGAGATTGATCCAGACGCTTTGGAAATTTTCTTTAAAAATATGGATGACTTGGAAGTTACCAATGTAGATGCTGTACTTATTAACATTCTAAATGGATCATCTGAGAGGTATTCAATTGGTTATTTTTCTATTGAAGCTTGTGTCTAATAAAATAATTATGGCGTGGTATATATCAATCACATGTGAGAAATGGTTGTCAAATACATAGTTTATTCGTTTATTCAATGTTACAATGTTACAATGTTGCAAAGTTTACAATTTATTCAATGTTACAAAGTTTACAATTAGTGTTTACAAAATTAAATTAAGCTTTTTTCATTGTTGCTGAGAGTCTTGGCAGCAAGTAAACACTACAATTGAATTGATGCCCTGCCTGCTACACTAGTAGTTTACTGTATTATAGCAGACAGTGCTCTTCCAGTAGTATAATGTTCAAGAATATTTAGTATTTATATAACATTTGTGAATCAATATTATTGCCAATTAAAATTGAGTAATAGTAATAATTAAATGTTTACAATCTAATAATGGTGTTAATTAATTCTATTATAGACAAAGGAAAAAAATGATCTGAATAGGATATAATAAAATAAAATAAAATAAAATAAAACAATTAAAAGTTTTTAGAAACATGAAAGTAAATGTTCTTGTAGGATTAGTATTTTTCAAATTTAGTTTATATCATGGATTTTAGTAGGTTTTGGACATGCTTCCTTCCCTTTTCATGCAGCCATAGTTTCACTTTTGAAGAAAAATATGCGAGACTATGGCTACAAGTTTTTAGTGTAGTGTTAAGAGTATTGAATATTTTTGGTGCTTGGAAGAGGTGAAATCTTTGTGAAAATGTTTTTGTGAATTTTGGTACAAGATATTCGCTGTTCACCTGTGCCCTTGTTGAGTGTGAGTGAGTTATTTTTTGGTGATCTTGTTTATGTCGTAAAAAATGTAATGTTCATTTCCTTTTCAATACCTCTGGAGATCCGCGGTCTAGAAAACTTGTGGGGAAAACATTCAGAATGTGATTTATTATTCAAGGCACTCTGCACTTGTGTATGTAGGGGAGGGCAACTCCTTGAATCACTAGCTATGCTTAAATTGTTCGCTCTATATCCTGGGAAGGTTAAAACTGTTAAATTGTTAAAAGGTCATTTATCATGCACTAATTTCTAATAAATGAAATTGTATAAAAAGTAATTCCTTCATTGCGTCATGCGTAACCTTTGCATATGACCTTTTGAATACTAATTGTAGGTACAGTATTCAAAATTCGCCGTAATTCAAAATTTTTAAAACACTTGAGTCCCAAAATGTTCATTTCATAGTTGATAAACCCGGTCACTTGCTACCATAAATCAAAATAATTTTTAGTGACTCGCTACCATATATCAATATAATTTGAAATTTTTAAAAAGTTATAAAAAACTAATAATAACTTTATGATCACGCGCACTCGTGTGGGGTGTCCTTTATGTATTTTGCGGTACGTCTTGCACTAATAACCTGGTTACGCTGGAATAAACATATTATTATTATTATATACAGTAAAATCTCTTTAATACGAAATTCAGGGGACCGAAATTCAAAAAAAAAATCGAATTTCGAATTAGGAAAGTAGAATTAGTAAGAAGTTTTTAAACTATCGACACACTTTCTAAACATTTCCATGTGTACAACAAATGCATTTTTTAACATGTATTTTTAAACACATTTATTTGGCCAATGTTGCATTCATTTTTGTCAGTTGTTAAAATAAAATTAAAATAAATGACTTAGATATTTGAACTTGAGTCATCAACTCAATTTGAAAACAGAAAAAATGAAAACAGCAAATATTGTACATTACTTCAATGCGCATTTCATTTTGGAGCGATTTTTTAGAATTGTTGAAACAGTCAGATTGGCGATACCATATTTTTTCGCAATCTTGCCTTTATTCTCAATTTTCCTGTCCACGTCTTTAATCAAATCCATTTTCATTGAAATAGTTAACGTTTTGTATGGGCTGCGAACTGACGCCATTTTCATATGAAACGAAACACTAGTCAAGATAAAAAGCGAAGATAACAAATCTAACACGTGAATGCAATAAAATATCTAATATTCTTTACACTTATCAAATAACACAAAATATATTAAAATCATAAATGAAGAGACTAAAATATCTAAAGTTTTCACGGAAATCGCAGATAAAACCACAAAAAAGAATCAATCACGAAATGTTTTCACGCGATACGACTATAAGAATATATTTTCAATTTTAGTAAAACAAAAAAAAAAACAATTTAAAACTTCAACTAATCTAGTCGAATTTTGAATCGTATTGCGCGCACTTGGCGGCAAAATAAAGCAGCGGCGAAAAATCTCTAACATGTTACAACTCACTGCGGTGCGACATTACGCTGCACCGTTTTTTCGCTGTGCGGCGAAAAGTTCGTAGTGCGCGCCTAGCCTTAAACATCATAAAACAGCCAGCGTGCCGGCTGGGGATGTTTTATGACTTTTATTTCTGTCGTACAGATGATCAAAGCCCTGTGAGCGCCGTGAGCGATCATTCCCGTCAGTGCAGGTATAAAAAACACTAGCAAATGTTCAAATTTACACATGACTTCGTGTCAAATTTCATAATTTTGTCTGAAAATTTTTTCATATTTGGAATTAGCAATTTTTTCGAATTATAGGTGGTATTTTGTATGAAAATTCATTTGAGGGATTTAAAATATGATACAATTTTTCGAATTATACCGAATTTCGAATTATAGTTGTTCGTATTAACGAGCTTTTACTGTATATTATATTGTGACCCCTCAGATTGGGGAATCCTATGAATGCTTTCTTCAGTTGGCTGCCTAGATTTGCGTTGACAGTTTTAGTTTGCGCTAATTCCTTGTATTTTACACGTTTAAAATTGTTTTTCACTTTTTAAATTCCCCTTTTAGAGTGTGTGTTGTTAAAATGTTAATTTTTTTTGTAAGAAGTTACTACTCACTTATCTTATTATTTCACGTATTTATGGATGTATGTATTTCTAATAACTATGCTGTGTGTTAGGCTGAGTCAGAAAAAAGGCGGAATTGAAAGTTAAAATTGAGTACAGACACTTTTCACAAAATTGACGGTTTTTTTTCCTGATTTTTTACAATTGCATCATGTTTTTTTAGGTACTTTGAATTTCAAATTAACTGAGTTCTGCATAATTTAAAATGTTTTTTTTTGGGTCCCTTGAATTTCGAATTACATAATGTGGTTTCACTGTACTAGATTTATTTTTTGTTGTAGATTTTACAAACAATTTGATACAGTTGTGATGAACCCACCATTTGGGACCAAGAACAACAGCGGTGTAGACATAGAATTTTTGAAGATGGCTTCTAAGTTGTCAACATCATCTGTTTACTCACTACACAAGACTTCTACTAGGTAATATATTAAAATGTGTGTATGTAAATACATATGTATATTAATTTCTTGTTCAAATTTCAACATTGGTATTTTGTTTTCTTATACACTTTACAAAATCTACGAGGGCTGTATTGAGTGTAAGTACCTGTGTTTAACCACTGATAGCGCCATCGATGCAAGATCTATTTACCACTGTTTAATCTCATCTTTCAAATGATGTCTGTCAAAACTTCAGTTAGATTTGTTGAGTAGTTTTGTTTTGATAGCTTTTGAAAGTGGGCGAGTCCGTGTTTGTTTGCAACCATGAAATAGATAGGAAAAAGTATTAGGAAATCATAGTGAAGTTCTATGCTGTGTATAAAGACCATGCGCCTTCGATATTGTTTTAATGAATACAAGTGAGGTTGAATATCAATTTTTGATTAAGAGTACCAATTGATAGAGTTTTTAAAAAAAATTCATGATATTGTGTTAACAAACTGCCGGGTGAAGATCAAAGAGATTGCTGACATTGTAAACATCTCAATCGAATGCGTACAAAATATCCTGCACAAAAATTGGGCATGAGAAAGCTATCAGCGAGCATTTGTCACAGTGGACCAAAAATGGAATCGTGTGACAACTTTTGAATTCACCTGGCGAACCTGCTCCAAAGAAGGTGAAAACAGCTCCATCGGACAGAAAGATCATGGCCACTATTTTTTGGGGTAAGGCATCATCTTCACTAATTATTTTGACGTGCCCGGCGTAAAGTACTCTGTCTGCAAATCTGTTACTTTGCAGGAGAGAGCTTATATCGTATTTTTTTTTTATAAATGAACCTTTTTATCCTAATTCCTTAACTACGCATAAATTTATAAAGATTTAAAATATGCAATACTAATTTAGAATATCAAATAAAGTTCATTAATTTAAAAAAAATATGATTCAAGCTCTCTCCTACAAATTAACAGATTTGCAGATAGAGTACTTTACATAGGGCACTCAGATTTAGAGAAGGGAAGAACAATCATGGGACAGTACTATGGTGATTATGTATTTATTTATTACTATTATTTAGCCAATTTGATGCTGAATGGTGAGAAAATGTCTCTATTTTGCAAAGAAAGAGTGCTCTTTCATGCACCAGCTCGGTTCGAATTGCACTCCGAATTGCTGCCTCATCTACCATTTTCTCCAGATTTGGCCTCATGCAATTTCGTTTTGCTTCCAAACATTAAAAAATGGCTTGGCGGAAAGCGATTCACGTCAAACTAGGAAGTCATTGCCAATTGTATATGGGTTTATCTTGTTGAGTTTGAGAGATCATTTTCTTGGATGAATTAAAAATGTTGGAAAATCGCCAGATAAATAAAAAATTCTATATGTGTTCCCGTCCCTTACGCGATTACTTATCATTTAGCCTGCCTATTTCATTTTTCATATTTATCGTATGTGCCGTAAATTTGTTTCTAGGTTACCATACACTTTGCTTTCACTGTTTTAAATTTGTTTCTAAATATCCATAAATTTTGCTTTCAAAGTTAAGAATATAAATTTTGTTGTTTCCAGATCATTCATCATGAAAAAGAGTAAAGAATTGGGACTCAACCCAAAAGTTGTCGCAGAACTTCGTTATGATCTGCCGTCATCTTACAAATTTCATAAAAAATCATCTGTGGATATTGCCGTTGACTTTTGGAGGTTCAAAGTATTAGACATGTCATGACCTTGAAGTGAAACACTGATTTTGTATTTGATTTGTATTTTTAAGAAAATATATCTATAATTTCTTTTCAAAAACTCGTGTATTTATTCAAATTTGATTCCTTGAGCTAAAGGCAGTTCTTTGGAATGATTAATTGTGATGGTGGAACGTCTCATGTACTGCTTCCAAGAATCACTTCCAGATTCCCTTCCCCCTCCAGTGTGTTTTTCTCCACCAAACGCTCCGCCAATTTCTGCTCCGGATGTTGAAATGTTGACATTAACAATTCCGCAGTCTGATCCTTTCGGGCCAATCCACTACAAGAATAATAAGATTAATATTAATCATTCACACCAGACTTTATATTTTACAAATTGGAAATAATCGTGTTATAATAAAAACAAACCTGGAATATATTACTTAAGTTTTGCGTAAAAAGACTAGACGATAATCCCTGGTCAACTTCATTATTCCAAGCAATAGCAGTGTTTATGTCTGGTGCTTCCAAACAATATACTATAGGAGTGAAGCATTCATTCATTATAACTTCTGTATCATGTTTAAGTCCGCTTATAATAGTTGGTTCAACATAATATCCAGGTCTCTCAATAACCTGAAAATGTCCTTCTTGTTAGTTTGTAAAAGCTTAATACATACTGTTTCAGCGTTTTAAGTACACATATCCAACACAATACACACATACATGGTCTTTTCATATTTTGTTTTGAGATGTTCGAATAAGTAAGTGTCTCGGTGGCCTGGCGGCAGAGCACGGAACTAAAGGTGTCAAGCTCTCTGTGATAGATTTGTAATTTACATGGAGCGGCATACGGTTGACTCTTGAACATCTCAATGTAATATTGGAGACAAAAAGAACAGGTGTACAGTTTTGGTGACGAAGATATGACATTAGATACTAAAATCAGAAGAAAGACGGCGGATTGCGATTTCTCCACACGGCGACAAGCGGCCTTCCATCGCAAGGTAAATCGTTTGAGTTTCTACTGTTTGAACTAAATCTTAAAATACAATAAGAAAAAACCAAACCACATACACAGCTGTCGAAGATTATAATTGACGGCGTAAACACATACTTAAGTGTAAATTTTTTTTGGCAAGAATATAAAGGATTGTAAAAAAATTACAATAGGAATGAAAAAAAACTACCATATGTTACACGGGTTGCAGGTATGCACCGGTATTTTATTATGATCAGTTTTATGATGCACTGGCGGTCTGTACCCGGCGTTGCCCTGGTAACAGATATAGTTAAAAAAAAATTGGTGGGAAGGTGCTATTGTTTTGCAAAATCTCTAAATAATAACAATATTTCCATTTAATGCAGGCAGGAGGTGGATGGGTTATCCTGGAGAGAGTTGGGAAATTACTTGTTTTCATCAAAGTTGTAAAATGCATTTAGAAATGCTTGGTTCAGTTCTGTATGATTATTCATGTGTACCATTGTATTTTATTTTCGGAACACAACCTAACAAAAGATAACATGATAATCAAGATTCTATAAGAGACCGGCTATTCGTACCCGGCGTTGCCCGGGTTAAGGATTAAGTTGAAAATAAATTTGTGGGGGAAAACAAAGGTTTGATTCGAACGGTATCGTGCATCGAAAATATATCAGGGGGAGAAGAAAAGGTAAAAGGGGAGGGAGGAAATATAGCCTATGTTACCTGCCGAGTCCTAAATAATAAGTTTCCAAATTTTGAATCCTATCGATCGAATGGTTTAGATTTGCATAGAAAATATGTCAGGGGAGGGGGAAGGGGTGTGAGAATAGGGAAATATCGCCTATGTTACTCGCCGAGTCCTAAAGAATTAGTTTCCAAATTTTGAGTCCGATCGGTCAAACGGTACAGATTTGCATCGAAAATATGTCAGGGGGAGGGGAAGGGGTATGAGAATAGGGGGAAATATCACCTATGTTACCCGCCGGGTCCCAAAGCATAAATATGCAAAATTTGAACCGAATCGGACAAACGGTGTGGATTTTGTATAGAGAACAGATAAACAGACAGACATTGAGTTTTAGAGGTATAGATAACGAAAAATTTAAAATAATTATCTATCATTCACTTCCATGTTTTCACAACATTTCTCAAGGGTCAAGGCATTTAAATTAATAAAGATTCATTAACACAGAAAGAGAAAACAATTATTGCACAAAAAAGGAAAATTATCAGATTTATGTGTCAATAAAAACATGGAAAAATAAATTAACATGAAACATTTAGAGCACTAAGTTATAGTGACAGCCCTTTTAAAAGCATAAATATTCATTGAATATTAATATCCCTCTAAAGTTTGGGCTACAACAAACTTGACTTCTTGATAAACAATAATTAACTTTGCAACAAAATATTATTGAATTACATTCCTTTTTATTAAGGCTGGACAGCCGTTTCATAAACATGCGAATCTGTCAAATTACGTGGATAGATTATGTACTTTCAAGCCGTGCCTGAGATGTCATCTGAGCGTAAATCGAATAAAACTTGCACTTTCGTCACATATTTATGGTTACGTTGCTAAAACAGTAAGGTTTTGATAGAAAGAGATGGTCATATATTCTTCGCTTTCGTCGGCGTCAGGCATCCCTACAGAGTACTTCATCTGTCAAAATATTTACTTATTTAACTAATGACAAATGATCTTATTTTATTTGAGTCGACTTATTATTTTCCGTAAATAATTTAAGAATCATAGTAATAATTCTGAACTCCTTTTGAAATCAATGCATATCGTAATATGACAATACAAAACAATTACCTAGCCCCACGTGCGTACTGCGTATATCAAAATGTATTATTTAAACTTTCGACAAATTCCTGTATTTTATTTACGTCCAATTATTACTTACTGTATAGAATTTAAAAAACATATTAATAATTCTGAAATACTTTTCAAATGTATATGTATACCGTAATATAAACGAAAAATAATTACGCCAATGCGCATGCCCACGGCGCGTACAGTGTGTATTTTGATTCGTTTATGAGATTCTGGAGTTTGTGTTGAAATTGGGCTAATAGTGAAACTGACATGTGACGCATGTTCAAAGTGTAAAAAGGATGAAACCGTTCGAAAATCCATATAAAACCTTAATATATGGGAGATATCAATTGCTTTTGAGCGTATTATATAATAATAATTCATATAAATGTCAAATTTGGCGTAGAAGTACGATTGATAGTGAAATAAATGACGAGGAATAATCGGCCACATAAACGTGTCTGACCTCTGCCATAGCCAGGCGGCATATGAAATATGAACGGCATTTGACGTATAAGGATGTCGTTTTTCATACTTTAGAATTTTTATTTTAAAATAATAATTAACGTGTTTTTAATAAAAAATGTAGCTTTTCAATAGTGAATGAAGACTCAAAGTGCGAATATAGATACAATATATCCTTTGAAATCATATTTTTATATGATTAAACAAGATTTGAAAATTATCAAAATTACTGCATGTTTGAATAATTATAAATTTATAAATATAAAATATTTCTTAATTTCCTACGTACGGATTCTAGATAATTAAGTAAACTTTATACATATAAAAAAAACATATTATGCTTACATACAAACATTTAACACACGTCTGTTCGCTGTAGAACATTAATAACGTTTTTTTGCCGCGGCCTGTGGATTAATGCCTATATTTTCTTAATTATTGTGAATAATGTTTAGTTTATCACTTTTATATTAGAACAAAGGTTCTATCTAAGTTATTTCCCTAAAAAAAATGCAATCTATCATATAAATTCTGATATAAATGAATAATAAAAAACCACATTTTTGTAAAAAACGCCGAAATATGCATTTGCAGTGAATGTACCGCCTTAATAAAGGTGGGGTGGGGATTGTCGCGGAGGGGGATTACTTTACAATTTGCAAATAAAAGTATTCAATTTAATTTGGAGTGCATTCAATTTATATCTGGGTAATAGGTATAAGGTAGTAGTGTAAAGGAAGAGAGGGGAGATGATGCCTTTGTTTTTTGCGTCCTAAAGACTAAGTATGCACACTGACATGCCCTTAAACAGGTATAAATATAATTAACATCGGAGTGGCGGATTAATACATCGGAGGGGCAAAGGAGGGGGGGAGAGGAAATGACGACTTTATTTTTCACAGGGTCCTAAAAAATAATAATGCAAAATTTGGGTTAGATGAGATAGAAAAAACTTTTACCCACTCCATCCCCAATATTTTTTCTATAAAATATATTTTATAGAATAAATATTGTAGATGGAGTGGGTAAAAGGAGGGGAGGGGGAAAACGCAAAAGATTAAATATGCATAATTCAGGCCAGATGTGTTAAATGGTACAGATTTGTATAGAAAATATATCAGGGGGAGAGGGTGGGGTGAAAGGCGAGGGGGAAGTGCGGCATATGTTTTCTGCCGGGTCCTAAAGAAAAAGTATGCAAAATTTGTGTCAGATCTGTCAAACGAAGTAGATTTTTATAGAGAAAACATCATGTGGTTTATGTTTTTTTAAGAATATGTATGCAAATTTTGAAATAGTATGTGGGGTATAAAAGCAAAGGCAGCTAGCTTTATCCAAATAAATTGTTTTGAATGCAGTCACCGTGGATTAATTTGAAATGTACTGAATTCTTGATTTTATGCATCTGTCCCTTCCAAAATCATGTTTCCTATAAATTTATAGACTATGTTTCCCACAAAATCTCGAATTCAGTACATTTCAAGTGAGTAATCTTTGATGACTGCATTCATTCAATTTTTGCTGCCTTTGCGTTTATACCCCACATGTATAGAAAATATAGTGGAACCCTGTTAATTTGAAATTCACCATAATTCTAAATTTTCAAACCTACAAGTCCCAAAATGTAAATTTCATTGTAGATTTACCTCGATAATGGAAAACCCCGGCAATTCGTAATTCAAAATAATTTTCAGCACCTTGCGCCATAAATCAATACATTTATCTCACATAATCAAATTTTAAGAATATTTCAACATTTTTCGCAAGTGAGAACAACAAATATGTCAATATAAGGTACTTTAGTAATAAAAATGTCGCGATTTTCATATTAGCATAAAAATATTGCATTTCAAAGTGATTTCTTTAAATGTGCAAAATTATAGACATTTCTCACAAAATCAATGGCTTTTTTCACAGGTTTAACTTTTGGTTTAATTTTTGGAGAATTTCACAATCGCATTGCAATTTTCTTTACCTTGAATTTGGGGCTCCACATAATTCGAAATGTTTTTTTTGGGTCCTTTGAATTTCGAATTAACGAGGTTCTACTATGAATTGCGGGAATGGGTGTGAAAAAGGGTGAGGGAGGGGGGGGGGAATGTGGTTAATGTTTTTCGCCAGGTCCTATAGAATCTTAATGCAAAATTTGGGTCAGATCGATCACAAGGTGTCGATTCGTATATAGGGTTGATGGGCCAGTTTTGGCCACTTGGACATTCAAAGTGTATAAACGGAGGCGTCCCTGTCGCGTAACAGAAGTTGCCAGGGTGTAAATTTATTACACAATACATAATGCACAGAATGTCCGGCGACCGGTGTCAGAGCCTTTAATAGAAATTTGGTTAGGCAACACCAAAGAAACAAACCAGTAATGGCGGCCGCTCTATCTGTCAACCTGTCAAACGGTAATATCGGTCCATTATTTGCTTTTTCAGCTTCGCAAAACTTTAATACTTTATTGGCAATTGTTTTTGCACCATCCCGGACTGTTTTAGCTGTTTTGGACATAATAATTCAGTGTATATTGGAAATCAAGATATCACAGCTCATGCTCAATTACGTGAATGAACTGAATGGCAGGGCGAGGGGTTACCGTCGGGTGCGGGCGGAGCGGGTTTTAGTTCCTAAGTCGCCGCACGCTAATTTACGTTGGGCAAGCAATAATACCTGCTAATTCTCAGCAATTACTGCTGATTTGTTAATCCATGTGCAAGCATGTTAAGTGCACACTTAATTATTTGCAGCATCAAATTAAGAATTGGATAATACAATATTTTAACCGAACTCCCAATATGTTTAAATAAATTTACTGGATTACTTACTTTTCCACCAAATTCAATTTTGCCACCTAAGTCAACGGCTTGTTTGACAGTTTTAAGATAGTTGGTGACTGCACTTTGAGAATGTACCGGAGCATATAGAGTCTCAGCATCAAGCGGATCACCAATGCGTTTTAAAACTTGCGCATACGATTTCTTAAGTCGTTCAACTACTTCTTTGTATATCTGTCTCGGGTAAAATAAATTATTAGTTTGCAGAAATAAGTATATACTGTGTATAGGTAGGTATTGGAGAATACTTATTGTGCTGGGTATTTAACTTTCATTTTTTATTAATTTATGGGACAGCTTAGTCTTAATATATAGATGCTGATGAAATTAATCTTTAGCATACTTACAGAAAAGTTATAATCGACTTTGAAAGGAAACTGGTTGTTTTGAAGCATTTATGATATTAATTAAGAATGTTCTTCATAGAGAAAAAATATAAATATCAATAGACATTACTTTACATTACAATAGACATATATTTTTATTTATATTATTACTTTTTAATTATTTACTGTAAAAGGTGTTTTGTGTTAGGTATATAAAAATCCTTTTAATTTTCTTGCACTATAGAAGCCCACTTATATGTTGTGTGTAGTTGATTAGTAATTTAAAAAAATTTAAAATATGTAGGTATATGTTTATTGTAATGTCTATTCTTTACATCTCATTCATTACATCTACTGTTGATATCAACAGTAAATGTAATGAATAAGATCAGATGTGACATATATATGCGAAATTAGACTTTAAAAGTCCATTGATAGTTTGGAATTTGAATATTCACACATTACATTATTGACTTTAAAAAATGTTACAAAAATCTATAGAGCTCGGATTTGGTCAAAATTGTTATAATAGATATTTTGAATAATTTGCTATTAACATTATAATATGAATAAATATGTCTGTGTTGGTCTTGATCTACAAAGCGAGCATATAAATTAATGAATCTGACGCTCAGCACTTATAAATATACAAATAAAAAAATTGCAGAACCTTTTTGTGTAAAATAAGTCTCCTAGTAGTTGTGCATCTCTGGCCAGCCGTGCCAATGCAGGCGAATACGGTTGCATTTACTACCATATCCAAATCAGCATCTTCATTCACGATAATGGCATTATTACCGCCAAGCTCTAAAAGATGTTTTCCAAATCTTTTTTGAACTTCCATTCCTACCTGGAATTGTAAAATTTAAACAGAAAATTATTACCACTATGAAAAGTATCATCACTGTCAAGAATGACGGTACTTTTACATGTCGGTTCCTAAGAATAAGTATTTATTTATTTAAGTACTAGCTGGTCGTACCCGGCGTTGCACGGGTTAAGGATTTAGTTGAAAATTAAATTGTGGGGGGAAACAAAGGTTCCATTGTTTTGCAAAGCCTATAATTAAAACAATGTTTCCATTTAATCAAGGCTGGGTTGGATAGGGAAGAAATGTGGTCTATTTTTACTATCGGGAATATGTACGCAAAATTTGGGTCCAATCAGTCAAGTGGTGTAGATTTGTATAGAAAATAGATCTGGGGGAGGGGATGGGTTAGATGGGAAGAGGAAATGTTGCCTATATTATCCGACTGGTCCTAAAGAATAAATATACAATATTTGGGTCAAATCGGTCAAAAGGTACAGATTTTATCTGGGGAAGGATGGGGTAAAAAGATAAGGGGAAATGTCACCTATATTACCCATCTAGTCCTAAAGTATAAGTTTGCAAATTTTGAGTCCGAATGGTACAGATTTTCATTGACAATATATCAGGGGGAGGGGAAGGTGTAAAAAGGGAGAAGGGAAATGTCGCCTATGTTATTCGCTGGGTCCTAAAGAATAGTTTGCAAATTTTGAGTCCGATTGGTCGAACGGCACAGATTTTTATTGACAATATAACATAGGTTACATTTCCCCCTCCCCCTTTACTATCTCCCCTCAATATATTTTCCTTGCAAATATTTACTGTTTGACATGAACATTTGAGTATGAACAGCTTAATATTTTAAATATGTACCCTTTAATTTCATACTACAAATCCATGGGCGGTGTGTACATATCAAAGTGCTATGGAATGAAATCGCACATTTTTTGTTTCTTCCATATCTATCCTTCGTACATTTGGTTAAAAAGAAACACATTTACCTGGTGGCCGACTTGTGTACTACCAGTGAAAGACAGCAGTTTGATCCTTTTATCTTGTGACATGAGTTTACCAATATCTGCACCACCAACACAGAGTGATGCTACAGATCCAGGAATGCTTGATTGTTCTAAGACCTGGGATATAATCTTTGTCACTGCAACAGCTGTGAGAGGAGTACTTGGAGCGGGCTTCCAGACCAAAGTATCTCCACAAATCTACTTACAAAAAACAATTAGGCTTATATACAGGGTGTCTCGTAGCTAGTAACAAAAACTTTGGGGGAGCCTTCTTCATTCAATTTTGAATAGAAAATATTCTTTACACTTTGGGTGAATTGTCAACAGTTACGGAAATAAGCGACATCAAAGTTTACATTTTTTTTTTCAATATTTCTGATTTATTTTCTGTAAAATGTTGCATTGAAATGTTGTATATGTAAAAAATATCCACTTTGACGTCGCTTATCTCTGTAAATGTCAACATTTCACCCAAAGTGTAATCTTCTGTTCGAAATTGCATGAAGAAGACCAGGGTTGAGATGATTTAAATCGGTGATTTAAATCAAGTGATTTTAAAAAAAAAATCAATGATTTAAATCAATACTTTTTTACTTCAACCAAATCAGCCAAAAAGTGTCAACGGACTTCCCCAGCAAAAGTTGAGCCTCATACAGAAAATCGCCCTTACTGATTGGTGGGTAGCAATAAATAACATGGAAAAATG
Source organism: Agrypnia vestita (assembly GCA_016648135.1). Taxonomy (NCBI): domain Eukaryota; kingdom Metazoa; phylum Arthropoda; class Insecta; order Trichoptera; family Phryganeidae; genus Agrypnia; species Agrypnia vestita. Next base: position 73,681 of record JADDOH010003237.1, on the reverse strand, counting down.
ATTTAAATTGAAGAAGAATTGGATATAATCAGGCAACTGCCAATAGATTGGTTCACCCCCAAGAAAAAGTGCTCTAGATCTTGATTTTTATCTGTAACTCTTCTACCTACGACTGGTATTGATGGATTACTCAAGACGTCTAGAACACATATCTGTCAGTCGTAGAATGCCTTAGTTACGGTGAGGGAAGGGGGGGGGGGGACATTCAAATATGGCGGATGAGTACCTTCATTGTAAGCTTTATCTTGATAAATACTGGTCGGATTTCTTTGTTTATTGGTATTGTTTGTTTGAAAGGTATGTTTCTTCCATAGACATTTATTACGTCAATTTAATAGATCAAAAGTTATCTTGTTAAACCTGCAATTCTTACAAAAGTCCAAAAACGTTTCGAAGAACTAGGTAGTTTTTGTGAATACAAATTATTATAAAAAATGTGGTCTGACACAATTCAGCTATTCAAAAAAGTATTATTCATCTATCTAGGGCTTATATTGACTGAGTTATGGTTAATCATGCACAAGGGGGGCGTGAGCCTTTCACAGTAAAGTACACCTACAGTGAAGTTACACTAACAAACAATCAGTTCGAAATTTTTTGTGGATACAGGTAGTTGGAGACTAGTCACCGGCACGAAATTATTCCCTTTTAAAATCTAACTATAGGTTTCTGCTGAGGCCAAGGCTTGTAAAGGCTTATCCGCTGTCTTCCAAATATAAGTCTGATAATTAATTGGCCCTGCGAAGGCGATGCACCAGCGCCCTGAGATGGTCAATATCGTCTATCTCTTTTTATTGCTATTTTTTACGGAAACTTTTCAACATGCTTCATTACATTTTCCGTGAGGTGCGCATTACAGCCAAAGGTTTCTAAAGGCATGTGAATCTTTAATTATACCTGCCAACTTGTGATTTTTTGAATCCAGCAAAAGCGCTCTTGTAAAAATTTTCAGTTTTATTTTTTTAACTATTACTTTGATATAATAATTGCCTGTAAAACAAACATAGACAATATTGTTGTCTTTCAAATTAAATTAAAAACGGAGAAATCTGTCTAGCATTTATTGAGATAAAGTGTTAAAACGAGGGTACTCGTCCGCCATCTTTGATTGCTCCCCCCTCCACCACTTTGGCACTCTACGACCGACAGATTCATATTCAAGACATCTCAAGGAATCCATCAATATCATTTATAGGTATTTAGAAGAGTCACAGATAAAATAAAATTTGCTTGTACTACGGTGAACCGTACTATAAGTACAGTTGTTTCTTTCACTGGAGCCGAAAGAATATTTTCACCATTCAATTTGGTGCACAGCAAAATAAGGAATAGGTACTGAGAAGGCGGTCAAATTAGTCTTTCTTTTGAAGAAAAACAAATAACAAATTACAAAACCAATAAAAATGTAACATCTATGTTATATGTAAGTAAATATAAGTGACTGCGTCTGCGGTGAAACCCAAATGGTTTTATGTTCATTTATTAATTTTAAGACTATATGTATATATATATACTATATAAATATGACAAAATGCTACTGTGTTTTTTAAAAAATGATTGACTTTTAGAAGAACTTGTTGATTGTCGTTAATTTTATAATATTTTTTGTTACTACTGTGTTTTCTTAAAAAATACTGACTTTTTAAAAGAACTAATATGTATGTTTATTTTAGTTGATTTTTTTAAATAATTTAACTAAACAAAAATTATACTGTGTTTTTTCTCAATAATAACTGACTTCTAAATTAAAAAAAGATCGGAATATTAAAAAAAAATCAGATTTAAATCAAATAAATCCAATTTAAATCAAATAAATCCGATTTTTAAAAAAAATTATGATTTTTATCAACCCTGAAGAAGATACCCCCAAAGTTTTTGTAACAAGCTATGAGCCACCTTATATACTGATTTTTCAAGTTTTTTCCTAATATCTTACAACTGATCTTACCATTGCAATAGCACTATTCCAGCCGTATACAGCTACTGGAAAATTAAATGCAGATATGACTCCCACTACTCCCAAAGGATTCCATTTCTCCAACAGGACGTGGCCCGGCCTTTCTGAGGGTAAGATAGATCCAGGTAACGACCTAGAGAGACCGACAGCGTAATCACAAATGTCTATGTATTCTTGAACCTCTCCAATGCCTTCGGGTAAAATTTTTCCTGAAATTTTGTAAAACCTATTGATTAATTAAACTTGTTTTAAAATTATTTAATTTTAAAATAATTGGCAAAACGGGATTTGGATTTGACACAGATTTTTTTATAAATATTAAAATAAATACATGATATTGAATTCATACTTGTACATATAACATATGATAATAATAATAATGAGTAACCGACTCTCATAGAGATAGTAGAAAAATTGTTTCTTTATTTCAATTTTTTTATTGTACCATTTTACATAAAAATAACAAATAAATAAATAAAATAATAATAATAATACTAAAATTCAGGAACAGAATTGAACAGCTGAGAAGGTTTGCGAGACCTAAAGAAGTGGGGTGAGATTTTTATGGACAGTCAGTGTTTTGACCATGTAGAAGACAGTTGCGCAAGGGGGTCGGCATGGAGCTAGGACGGGGAGTGGGATGCAGATCGTTATCTAAAAGAAAGCGAGGTCATTAATTTGATAATAGCAATTTTGTTAATGTCAGGAATTCAAGTTATAAGGACATTTCAACCTACGTCAGGATGGAGTTGGTATTGGGAAGATTTGACTCCAAGGTAGAAGTGTGCGATTTTCCAGATCTGTTGCTGTAAAAAATCATCAGGATTATTGATCCGGAGTGGTTGATTTCTCGTTGCATTGCAAGATTATTAGCTGAAAAACTATTGGTGTCACATCCAAATACTCGGTTGCAAAGCTTGATGGTTGCGACTAGGGTCCATAGAGTCTTCGAATTGCAGACAAATACTTAAGCTGAGTTTTATTTTCTTTTATTTAATGATTATTTGAGATTCTTAGTCCATCAGTCTTTTAAGTTTTTATCTAAAGACATTCAGATTCAAACAAGTGTGAGATCCTCAATGCATGAAGTCTAATATTTATACTGTGGGGTCAAAAACCCTTTTCCCCACGAGTTTTGATAAGCGCCGACTTTCGCCAAAGTTCTCACGATAACTCATGGTAACAGTGCGACAAAAGACATGCGCACTCGGAAGCGCAGACGTCTGTGTTTATATACAGATAAGATCGACACCAGAGATTAGAAACCGCTGATCTGGCACATCTCACATTATAGGATAATAATTCACATGCGGATTCTGCTGACACTGCGATCCCACGCAAACAAAGGAAAATAAAAAGATGCTGACAGGCCATTTCTTTCACAGGTTTTTGTACACATCTAGCAAACACAATGGCGTCACGCTGCGCGGCAACTACCGTAGCACACCTCGCTATGCAGTTCCTCTCCCTCGCCTCAATCATGAGGTCACGCTACCCGACGATTGCTACCCGTAGCTAATCTCGCTACGTAGCGCATCTTTCTCTATGCCATACAATCAACCTTCAGCCCGCAATAGCTACAACATCAAACCACAATTGCTATGCCTCCAGTTTCCAATTCATCGATCACTGTCCGCCTCATCTCTCCACTGTCTTCGCCACCTCCAGCAGTGAATACCATCCGCTTCCGGCAGTACCACCATCATCCTCATTGACCTCATCGCGATACGCCACATACATCAGTCGTCAGCACCATCTCCAGCTCCCAGCACAATCTTCGCCTCGATCATTTCCTGCAACAGCTACACATGCGACCAGGAACAAGTTGACGACCCCAGGCGTATCCCAATCAGCTGTACCATTATCTAACGAGGTCGACGTACTATAATTCGAAGATTAATAAACAATATAAAATTGCCTATAGCTTTCTGTTTACTATCAGCTGTTTTTCACTCTACAAAAGTACATCGTACAAAAGTAGGATACCAGACACGGTACCCCACAATTCTAAACAATAAGTTGATTCCGGTTCTGCAAACCAAGGAGCTTACAGTAGGTTTTTTTTTCGCATGTTCAATGGCATTAATAGATTTAATATACATATAACATATAAGTGGGGCTTACTATATTGGTAATGGTTATTACCAAATGATGAACTCGAAATTCATATTTTAAACATTACAAAGCTCAAATACATATTTATATATTTAGTTGTTCGCCCCATAAGCTGAGATTAAATGTCACATTTTTATATATATATATATTTATTAATTTTTTGATATTTATTACTTTGTAGATATGCCAAACTGCACAGCAGTTTTACGGCATTGAAGAAACCTACTTTACTACAATATTATAATCATACAAATATAACAAAGGGAATACAAATACAAGAAAAAGGAATCTACACTAGATGATCACTGGCCGAATTAATTAAGTATACTTCCTTCCCATAGAATGAAAGTAGCACGTTGGAGTAAGTACCCAATTCAACAAGTTAGCTTTACAGGTTTAGTACAGGGAGGAACAGTTTACATCACAGAGGTCCCACGACTAGGAGATAGATATAAAAGGAGCAAGTGTTTCGTTACGGCTGCTCTTGACAAGATATGAACTCTGATTTGTAAGGAAAAGACGAAGTTGATAAAAAAAAATTGTGAAAGTTTTAATGTTTTGTGCACTTAAGTTTTCAATGTTTTTTCATTGCCAGTTTAAAAAAAACTAATTGTATGATTTTTTGTAAAGAAATGAGGTAGGTATATAGATTATATTGAAAATACATTTAGATATTATTTAATGTATAGAAATATTATATATATATATTAGTTCTAACTACTTTGGGGGTAACCCGCGTCAAATTCTGGTCGTCAGGACCAGTCGTCTGCCGACGTTTTCATGCCGACCAGTCGGCGCCTTGTGAGCTACTTCTCCAAAAAGGGTACAACCACTCTCTTCAGTGCAAAGGTTTCTCGAATTTCACCATAAATAATGCAATTAAAAAAAATTCGACTACAAATACCAATAATAATAATAAAAGTACATCAATAGAAACAAAACCACTCGCTACCGCATTCTTACCATATGTAAAGGAAACCACAGATAAAATAAGTTGATTACAAAATAAATATAATAACCGCAAAACAAATAATAAAATCTCATCTCTTTTAAGAAGTCCGAAGGATAAAATACCTCTAGAATCGCACAGGGTGTACGAAATACCATGCGGTGACTGTACGAAAACCTACATAGGTAGATCAAACCGAAGAATTTCGGCTCGCGTCTCTGAACATCGCGTTGATATAAAAAATCGGACATTAACATCTTCCTTTGTCCACCATTCTCTAACGGAGAATCATAAAATAGATTTCGACAATTCAAAAGTAAGTTGCCAGCCTCAATAATGAAACATTTAGAATCTACAGAGAGGCAATTGAAATAAATAAAAAAAATAAAAAAGTCAATAGTATAAGTCAATATATAACCGCAAGGAATAACATACTTAATAATAATAATCAAATTCCTAATACAAAAAATATTAATAATAATAAACCGCACATCACAATGGAAACACCGAAGCAATTAGAAAATCCAACCATTTCAACATTTAATAATGACGATAGTAAAGTAAATATACGAATCACTAGAAGCCGATCAAAACTCATTACTGGCGTCGCTGGAGAAACCCACTCCTCCACAAACACCTGATGTAGAATTTTTCAAACTCTCACTTGACGGTGAGCTCCGGGCCCGAACGGTTGTACGCTTTTTGGAAAAGTAGCTCATCGACAAGGTGCTCTGATGATGAGCAGTGAGATCTGTTTGAAATGTCGGCAGACGACTGTTCCTGACGATCAGAATTTGACGCGGGTTACCCCCAAAGTAGTTAGAACTAACATATCTAGTACCCTGAAAGCATTCGATTTAACATATTATATATAATATATACATTATTTAACATTCAAGACTTTGAAGAATATTTATATTTTCTTACCTCAATTTAATTTTTTCTCCTGGGAGTTACATTGACTTTGAATTTGAATGTCGCATTCCGAATATCATATTTTGAACAACATTAATCTTTATTTTCTTTATTTCTATTTTATATTTTTCAGAGTATTAATAATTTGCAGATACGGCACAAAGAAAAAATATGTTATAATAGGAATTTTGCGTTATTATGTTATTATGAAAAAAATGTTATTATAGGAATGTTGCAGTTATAAATGGTTACAGCGTGTGTTTAATACATATTTCAACAATAATAATAAAATGCAAAATTAGTATAGCGACTTTCTATTATTGTTTTACAATGAAATTGTATTTGATGGATCTTTCTTTAAATTTAGTGCAAGAATATCCTTTTAGGGTGGGCCTGTACACAGATTTGAAAAAACAGTCAGTTTTGCCTTGACACTAAGCTCGGATTTTCTTATCACCGCACTATATAAAGAGTGTAGAACGCCGGCTGCAGCTCCGATTCTTCTATCTATTTCACTTTCCTGCCTCCCGTCGCTAGAAAATTCCACCCCAAGGTATTTGAATTATTCGACTTACTTCAGCTGGGTCCCTTGTATGCTGATTGAGCATACAAGGGACCCAGCTACCTTAATATATGGCCATCAAATTTGGATCCTGACGGAGAGAGTGAGATCAAGAGTCCAGGCTGCCGAGATGAGTTTTCTAAGGGGGGTAGCGGGAGTCACACTGTTGGACAGAGTGAGAAGTGCCGACATAAGGCACACACTCGGCATGGAGCCCCTACTCCTGCACATAGAAAAATCACAACTGAGGTGGCTTGGACATGTGCTCAGAATACCAGAGGAACGAATACCAAGAAGAATCCTCTTGGCAACCCCGGAGGGAAGACGGCCGGTGGGTCGACCCAGACTAAGCTGGGAGAGACAACAAAAAAAATTTATTTGAAAACAAAATGGGTTTGGACTGGCCGACTCAAGCAGAAGCAGCGCAAGACAGGGATCATGGAAGCACCTTGTCTAGTCTTTTGGCCGCCGACCCTACTAGGACAAGGGGAAGAAGATGATGATGATGAATATCCTTTTAAGAATGTTAAAAAAAATACATTTTGTTCAGGATTAGAAGAAGAAGTGCCACTTTGAATATGACAAAAATACAGGATGACAATTATGAATATGATTATCTAGCAAAGAGTTGACAATCGATAACTGATTCACAAACTTGAATTTACAATTGATTAACATTAACAATTCATTAACTATTAACTTTTGTTTCAATGTTTTAGAAGTATTTGATCAAAATATTAATGCTAAAACTCTGTTTTGGCTTATTAATCGGTCACAAAAACTTTTATCTAAATAGGTAGCCGCCTTCAAGACCCATGGGCCATTCAAGTATTATGTAAGCACCAAAGGGGGGTGGGGGTTTTTTGCTTTGCTTATTTTAGAACCCTGGTAATTCGAAATAATGTTTAGCCCCTTGCACCATAAATCAATACATTTTATTGAAATTTGAAGAAATTTAAAAAATCATTTCGATTTTTTTCACCAGTGAGAACAACACTTAATATCAGGTGCTTTAATAATAGAAATGTCGCAATACGATTTCTTTAAGTATGCAAAAATACAGACGTTTTTCAAAAAATTAATGACTTTCATCATGAGTTTTATGATTTTTGAAGAATTTCGTAATCGCATAGCGATTTTTTCTTATCTTGTATTTCGAATTACGGGGTTCCACATAATTGAATTTTTTTTGGATCCCTTGAATTTCGAATTAATGAGGCTCTAGAGTATTTCTTATGAAATTAATTATGAAACCCAACACCCCTGTTGTTAAAAATAATGATTTTAAAATAATTATTAAAGATATTTTTATTTAACATTTCCATCCAATAATTCGTGTTACACAAACAAAAGTTGAATGATGTTTCATTAATAAGAAAAGTTATAAAATATAATGTTATAAAATAAAGCTAAAAATACATTATTTATTTAAAACAACAGATGACTGTTTTATATATACAGAATACTGTATATTGTGACTGATAAAAGCATTTATAAAGTTGACTTATAACATTTTTATCTAATCTTGACTGCTTTGATTGTTGCACAGTACCTACACAATTATTTGTTTTGCACATTTACGCACAATAAAAATATAAAAGCCGATTAGAAATATGTATGTTTTTTTGGTATGTATATCTTACAAAAAATGTATATAAAATATTAGGGGTAGCCAAAAAAGAACGTTATTTTACTTGACTAACTTTATAAATCAGTTTTGCCTTGCTTGCCATACTGACTGCACATCTTTTTGTCGGAAATATTATTTTCATTCTCTTCGAATGTATTCCACATATAACTAAACACAAAAATGTGTTTACAATGGTCCAGTGTTCAATGATAAAGTAAAAAAAATCAGGAAGTTTTGGAAACATAGGATGTGACTACCATATGTATTAAGTTAAGAGAACAAATTGGCACATGTACGAATAAAAATCACACGAGATAAAATAAACACCCTAGGGTGGATAATTGTGGCTCTTTCTCCAAATAGCCCTAATCTAGCATCATCTGATTATCATCTATGCATCATTATTTAGATGGAAGAAGATTCATTAGGGTTAGTGAAATTAAAAAGCCCCTGACAGTATTTTCCATCAAAGCCTTAGGAATCGAAAACATGCTAAAATGATGGTGGATATAATCTTAGGCTATCGACGGAGAATATATTATAGTATATTATTATATCTATACAGATATTGTTTAATGTATGTGCTTTGTGAAATTTATATTATATTCTTTATGTAAAAGCTTATGGGCGTAAACAAATAAATAAATAAATATTGTTGTTTGGGTCCCCTAAAATTTAAACTACCAGGAAAATATTACGAATGCTGGTAAAAATAAATTACCCATTTCCAAAGACACTAGTTTGCCAAGAGGGTCCAGTTTGTCTCGCAAAGCATTCCCTATTTGCCTGACAATTTCCCCTCGGCGAGGAGCGGGCAGCTCGACCCACTGCAGCCACGCTTTCTCAGCTGACTTTACACAGTTGTCGTAATCTGCCGCATTCCCTTCCACAACTTCCGCTATTATTTGGCCGTTTGCAGGGCTTCTTGCCGCAATAGGCTGAAATTATTTGTAAAAAATATTTGATTAATTTTGCTACAAATCTTCAATAATATTTTAATGTATTTTAAATTAACAACTTACCTTTCCAGAAGCACTCCATTTTCCGTTGTATACACCTAAATTTGATCTTTCAATTCCCAAATCTTTTAAAAAAGAATACTTGGGATCATCTATGAGAAATGGCTCACTAGAAAATGGCCTAATTTTTTGTGTTAATGCCATTTTTCCTATTTTTGGAAAAATTAACCTATTCAATATAGAAATGGTCATTTCCACAAAGCGCACTGTCTAAAACTAATAAAATAAATAAATTTTTATCTTGTTATCATGTTAAAAAAGAGGAATGTGGGCTAAAACAAGCTACTTAAATAATATTTTTTTAAATATGAATTATTTTCAATTACAGATTTATTATTGATCTTTGATTAATGTAAACTTAGTGACATAATTTGATATTAGACCCTGATGTAAAATTATACAATGTATGTATGTATTGTATACAAGATATAATAATATAAGAATATTAAGTTCTCTGCGGCTTTATCAAATAATAGTAAAAAATATATATCCCCTAACCTAATAAATATTGGTGGGGTTTTCGTGTGATACATCATATGTTTTTTACACGCTCAGTTGAAAGATGGCCAATCATTGAAGCACTCCAAAACGCAAGAATAGATTCTAGACATACACGATTAGCTTTATATATGAAAATGCAACTATGAGTGTTATAATTGACGACACAAGAACCGAGAAAATAAAAATAGAAAAAGGTATCCGACAAGGTGATACATCTCGCCTAAACTCTTCACGTTAGCCTTAGAAAATATATTTAAGACCCTGAATTGGGATAACAAAGGTGTGAAGATAGATGGCACATACTTAAGTCACCTAAGATTTGCTGACAACATAGTAGTTGTAAGTGAAAACATTAAAGAACTAAGTATAATGATAAAAGAACTACACGAGGCTTTGAGCAAAGTTGGTCTTAAGAGGAATATACAGAAAACAAAAATTTTGAGTCCAGAAAACAAAATCATCACAATCAATAACAATAAAATGAACAAAGAAAACCAAACAACAGAATTGCCAAGGCGAATAGGAATGAGCTGGGCTGCTTTTGGCAAACTATTTTCGAGAACAAAGAGATCCCAATTAGCCTTAAAAGAAAGCTTTTGAATTGTGCATACTGCCAGTGATGACGTATGGAGTGGAGGCAATGGCCCTTACAAAGAAAAGTGTAGAAAAGCTCAAATGCACGCAGCAGTCCATGGGAAGATCCATGCTTGGAGTAAGCCTAAGAGGTAGAATTAGAAATGATGAAATTAGGCGCAGAACTAGAGTAGTGGATATCATGGATATCCCGAGGGTTGCCGTCAGAGAGGAAGGTGGACATTGTCCTCCGGAGTTTGGACATCACATGATGCAGTTGGTATCGGCACATGTCGAATATCGAGCGAAACTGAATGCCTTTGGTTTGGCTAAGTATCCGTGGTGCACCTGAAACCGTGTGCCGCAGACTCCGGAGCATATACTCTGGGTCTGCGAAGTCATGAGAGATGCCAGGGAGAGGATGCTAGAAGGATTGGAAGGGGTGGGTTATCGCTCTCCTAGGAACGATGACCTTATCAGGAATGCAAGAAACCTCGGACTCTTGCGGGAATTCGTGAGGGAGTGGGTGACTCGCTGGGAGCTGCTCCGAGGATAGATTTTACGAAGGACCGTGGATCTGTGGCACCTTTGGATTAAACTCCATCTGTGTAACTGTGACGTCTTCATCCCCTATAGGGAGTGGTGTCAAAATGGTTTCCTATCCCCTCGATGTTCCTCTCCCGCTGTAATCCCTCTCTGCCTTGAGTTTATATGTGTGAGTTTTAGTATTTTCTCTCTTGCTCTTGTACTGTATCCATGTTCTTTTTAACCTGTATGCATAAATCTTTGTATATATCTATACTACCATGTAACTGAATTGATTATACTAATAAAGATTTTATTTCTGCGAGAGTGGGACAGTGATTGGGCTTTGCTTGCATCTCCCTGCTGGGCCGCCCTATACACGGTCCAGCATGGAGATAGCTATTGGAGTAAAAAACTGTCAACCAGGCGACGCATGAGAAGGACCGATATGTCAGCGTAAGCTCATAAAACGGTCCTGGGAAAGTGGTGGGTACCCAATCACAATCACTGATGTATAGGTTAAGGCTTTATTTTATATTTGTCTAATATTATCATTATGCCAACCAACGGTCATTTTAGAATTATTATAAGCATATTTGGCGCTTGCACGTTTTATAGAATTGGGCTATGTTTTATCGAAGAATTTCCGACGGCCTACATAATAGGCAGCCTTAGATAAGGATTTCAAGATATTTTAAATTGTTTCGCGTTTCTATCAACGTCATCAACGACGGTCGATTCCTCGATTGATAAATGATATTAATATAGTTAAAGCGGGGACTCGGGAGAGAAGGAAGGCGTTGGATTCTTTTGCAGATCCTAAGCTGGCGGAAGTGGCGAAGCAGGAATTCTGATGGAAGTGACATTAAGGAATATCATCTGGAGGTGCTGAAAAATAAGTGCACTTGGAGGGAGCCCATTATATAATATTGAGAGGAGTTTGGAGCAGGACGACATCTCTGGAGCAGATCAACTACAAAATAAGATAAGAACCTTTTCAATATTAATTATTCCTGTTGTTTTCTTATGTGTATTATATAGAATGTTCTTCGATTCATAAATTGTTTTCATCACAACTCATAATGTGTATTAGGGTTCGATATTCACAGATGCGGTAATAATTAGTACAGGGGACGGAACAGGCTATAGGGATATACATACTAGTTTCTCTAAGCACCGAAACCAAATGTATGCGAGGTTCATTTTCGAACATCTTACTAACATATATATTTCTGAGGCTTGCAAATTGAATAGGGTCGCGGGACATTGGGATTACGAGCAGTTGCACAATGTATAGCTTGCGGCGCGGTACCACGGAATCTTGTTACTCATGTTATAATTTTGGAGCTTAGTCGCGTGGGAGTCTTTTAAAAGGGATAATGAACGGAATTTGAACAGTGGAATTCGTTTTCTTTCGGTCATATGGTGCTCGAGACGTTTTAGACACCCCAGGTGGGACTAAGTAGGGGTACAACTCTGTCTCCACCCTTTTAAAGAGGGTTTTCAAGGTCAAGCAAAGACAGGTAGTCCGAAGGGTTCAGAGAGTCGTGCCTCAAACACCTCAGGGAGAAGGAACTTTTGCGCCTTGTCCCCATGTCTTATGACTTCGTCTTATCAAACAGGGTCAAATGACGGAGTTATAAATGTTCATGGAAATGTTAACTATATGATGCAGGTAGCTGTTTAACAATCAATACTTCTGCTCGGAACCACAATAAACAACGAAATAGGCCATTACTAACACCATTTATTCACTTTGGAATACCATTTCTTTAATATCTCTAGTCTATAGACTACACCGTGGGATCATACCTATCATCATATTATAGGCAATGCTAACCTGGTTCTGCCTGATGCACTCAGGGATGAAAATCAAACCAAAAAAATCAAAACCAGCCAAAACCGTTAGTTCATTTAGCATTTAACCAGCAGTACATCTAATAATAGCCCGGTCTATGTGGCCGCGCCGTGGGACCCTCATCATATACACCAGTCAATTTGACTGCCTCGTGGGACCGTATGGAAAAAATCTTAACATCAGACGCGGAATATTTTCCTGATATGTTTGTTGCCGAGAGGACGAGGACACTGAATGGATCCCAGCAGAGGCATCGAAGTCTCGGGTTGGTTTTTGGTCTGCAGCTTAGAGTGGGAGGTTATGTTTACACAGGAGTTAACCACCGGCTACGGCGATGCTTTGGGGTCGTATCCCCCCCCCCTTTATCCTTAGGGGAGGGGGGGCATCCAGAATCCACGCGCGAACAGAAGTGGTTAGATATTTATTAAAATTCTACTTACGAAAGGTCTGCAAATTTCGGCCTTAAACTGTCGGACTATGAAAAGTAACTATCAGACAAAACCTACCCCGAGCCTTTGGATGCGCCTGGTTGTTATAAATATGTTTATCTTCTCCCACTATGTACTGTGAACAGATTGAGCAGATCGGATAACTTAAGAGGCGCTATCGGTAAGCTTCTTACATGTGTCTCACCTGCAGTGAATATAACGTATATTATTATATCCTAAAAATCTGTTATAAATGGGTATCGCGTGTGGTTGTTAAAACATCGTTCTAAGTTGTCATTATGAGGCGTTGATAATCAGGGCGGACGTATTCTTAAGCGAACGCCACCGCCTTGTCAACGGTCCTATTGTTTTATATTTCAGCATTTTAAACACAGGGTGTATTAAAGTTATGATGGTTCAATATAAGGAAGTTTTTGCTACTGGCGTTTATTCCCCAGCAATTCCCGCATATACCTAGCTTTTTATATCAATTCAGGATGTGCCCAAAATCGGTTATCGCTCATATAGGCGAGACTGCAGAGTTCCAGTGCGGTTTCTAGAAGGGTCCGAAGTAATTACGGAAATACGTTTTATGTCTCTGGTATTTCGTCTATAAGGGGTGAAGATAATACTAGTATAGTATAGTAATAATAATAATAGTAGGATCGCGACGGTAAAGATTAGGCGTTCTACCATCTTTAGTAAATATATCTGGTATATTAATTGCGTGTATGGATTAGCTACTTATGTTCGTTATTTCCCATAGAATAGGTAAGAATCGATATCTTATACAGTAAAAGGGTGATCTAGCCGCGTTGGTAGGAATACGAGTCTCACCACATATCAAAAGAATCTAGGGTAGCTACGGACACAACGGAGGAATTTTCTAATCACTAGATAGATCACTACTGGCCAATTTTAAAAATATAAATCTTAAACAGAAAATGTAATATTAGCTTTCATGTAAATATACTTCCAAAGTTCCAAGTTCAACTAAAGTTTTCATCTAGTAGCTTAAAGTCTCCAGCTTTGAGGATGCGCTTTTATAAGTTCAAATAGTTCATAAACTTCTCGCATAAATAAACTTAAAATAAAATCATTTAAGCATTTCAAAAAAAAGCGCACCACCTACACACCCGCGTAACCAGTTTTGGGCTTTACGCAAACTTATAATAATAAATATATTATTAAATACTTAATTAATTAACCCAAATACGTGACAGTACTATGTGCGATTGGCACAATATTCCTCAAACTACGTACAAAGAGTGTAAGTGCGCGTGATAACATTTATGACATTTAATGATAAGACTCAGATAAACGACTTGGAACAGCACAACAAGATTATTTCAACACATTTATTTGATCGTAAAAATTTTGTCCCGTTAAATTTTCTATTATTTTTTTAGATGTTTGAAAATTAAACAAAATGGGATGGTTTATATGTTTTTAATGAAGATTTTTAATCAGTCTTTTCCTTTTACTCAAAAAGTCAGTTATAAATTGGCAAGCAGTGCTATTGAACTCCTTCATATATATATTTTTTATTAAATTTATGTATATTTTATACGGTTAAAGATCATGCCAAGCCTTGTACAGCTTGTCGGCATTTCCATTCTCTTGCATAAGTACATCGCATATTTAGTTAGAGGCATAATTTACATAGGATAATATATATATTTATATATATATATGTATATATAACAACAAATAAAATATTAATAAAAAATAAAAAATCTCAAGGACAAATATTTGAATGAGTTGGTCTTCTGTTGCCTGAGACTGTATTTACTCACGGACAGCTATACGTGGGTTGCTCCAGAGTCCGTTCCCAATCTTCGTTACAAATTCAAATTGTTGAAGGTTTGAAACAAGGATAAATTCCAAATGGTTGTTACACAGAAAATATCATATTCACTGAGATTTTAAGTTAATTAATTTAATATTTTTCTATTTTTTATTTACATTATCTAATTCCTTCAAATTATGTTTTGAATATCTTATTTTGAATATATATTGAATATGGTGTAAATATGTACCTACATACAATGATATAACAAACTGTAGATATGTTACAAGCGTTAAATCTTGGCAACTCAAAAGTAAGGTAATTGCCTTACTTGCGTACGTTATCGAACAGACCTTCTTTGTGATCGGGCGCGACACCACGCCGAAAAAAAAAGTCCCGTGGAAAAAGGTACAGAGTATCGTACACTATTTGTAAGAATGAGTACATTATTTTAGTCACCGTGACTTCAAATTACCTACCTGATTTTTACGTGATTACTTGATTATGTGATTTGCTGTCTCTTTCAATGCGATATTTGCTACGTATGAAAGTCGGCTAATATGGGAATAACGTGTCTATATTATAATATGTCAATGCCTACATATAGGTATGTAACATGCATCATTTTACTAATTTATTTTTTCCAGGGTGTACCTATATATTTGAGTAATAAAGTTTTTGCTGTCCATAAACCCACTATTTCAAATTGTTTTGAATGAGATATTTAAATTGCCAAGTAAATGGCTACCATGTTTTACTTGAATATGATTAACATATCATATTCACAATTGTGAAATGGCCTACAAATATATATATTTTTAAAATACATTTAACAATAGTCATTCAAATAAATGCTATATAATTTATTAATAAATAAGACGCTGTAATTTTATCGATAAAAATAAATACAAATAAGAATTCAATATTTGTTTCATTTTAATGAAGGGAGCACGCATGAGGGATATACGTTTTGTCTTTCACTGACAGCTACCATACATAGCCAGTAAAACCTGATTTTTTCTCCGGAGTGTTAAATTCGGCCGTATTCTGAAATAAGAAATATTGCTATTTCTGTATCTTGGCAGTTATTGTATAACATCGTAATGCCGCCAATTTTGAATTTTTCTGTTTGACAGGTTTGAAATTAATGAATTCAATAAATTAGAATGCTCATTATTCATAATTGTGAATAATTTAACATTTGTTTAGGGTTTAGAGCTTTCTGATTGATTGAATTCATTATTTTAAAACCAGCCAAACTCAAAAAGTCAAAATTGGCAGCATCATAATGTTATACAATAACTGTCAAGGTACAAAAAAGAAATATTGCTTATTTCAGAATACGGCCGATTATCGAGTTCTATTAACTTTGTAACAGTGTGGATGTTCGATTTTTCTGAAGGTCTATGCGATTAATGGATGGAGCGGATTTTTTAAAACGTAATTATTTTTTTTATATATAAAATATACAACATATCACGTAATTAACGCAAATCGTGAAAGTACTTTGTTTAGAATCGGATAATAAATCGATTTCACTAATTTTTTTTTTAACGTACGTTTTTTTTTATTCTAAAAAAAGTTAAAATAAAACGCAAACAATAAAAATCATGGTCACCCAAACAACAGATGTCAATCCGAGAACAATACGAGACGTACTTCAAGGTCACCAAAGTATTACTGTCTCACTTGTGAAAACATAAATTTATGGAAAAGAGCTAGACCGCACTTTCTCTCCCGCTTTGCAAACTTGGGACATTTTCAAATAAAAGTAACTAGTCATAGGTACATCGGCTTATTTTTGTTTTTGTTTTTTGGAAAAAAAAAATTCGATCGCAATGCCATTTTTTTACAATATTTTTTTACAATATTGGAAGAATTAAATCAATATTCTTCAAATGGAAAGTGATATAGTTATCACTACCGTAGAGAATTAATTCCCATAATTCCCTAAGATCGACGGCGAAAAATGACGCGAATCCGCATCTCAAAAATAGCTTTATAACCGGCGGGCCTTTTGGCGGGGCTTTCGCCCCAGGCTTATACCTACTGCACGTGTGCACAGCCGCGTGACAAACAAACCTTTTTCCTCGGAAAGAACAATGAATGCAATTAAGTCGGCGTTTAATCTGGCTAATAAAAGTAATGAAAAATAATGTTTCTTCTAGCTTGAATATATTTTAAGGTCTTGTCGGTTTGGGAATACCGCACTTAGCGACAAGGGTTAATACATTTTATTGCACTCGGCTCGATTCGGCAGCCGTTTTCCGTTCCTTCCAAACAGTGAAAAGCGACACTGAAAAAGTGTTCTGAATAAACTAACGCCCGATTGTTTCAAGTTAGATTAAAATAAAAGTTCATTTAAAGCATAGATTATTACGGAAACGAAGTGTTTAACTTACGGAGAACGAAAAAATCTATGTGGCAAGTCCCTGAAAGAAACGCCCAAACAACGGATGACCGCACGTGTCACCGACATATCGCCGCCTGCCAAACCGGCCTTTTGTTTGGAGGCAAGGCATCTCCGTCATTGTTTCGAAAACACTTCGAAAGGACGATTTCTCCGAGAAGTACGCCCCATTATGAAACGCGGACCGAACGAGGGTGTTAGTGGACGTTTAAAAAATAGTTTTACGATACGAAATCACAGTATAGTAAACATACAGTATTATAACTTCATACAAACAGCCGAAACGACGCCCTTTGAAATCTCGGTGTACTTCGGCCTGCGCGGTCGCCGCAGGGCTGCAGTAACGTACGGACGCAAGCAGTGTGAGACGCTCCCACGCATACATTTACGTCAATTTATGGCACCCCAAACCATAAAGAGTCAGTCAATGAGCAGCCCTGGTGCATGTTTAACCAAGTTTAACTACCAAGCGGCCGTAGGTATTTATTTCAAGGACACTGCCGAGACAACATACTGTATGCTTTATTATACTGTGACGAAATGTCTTCCACCGAACTGAACCCTGACGTGGAACAATAGGGAGAAACGCATCGAAGGCCAGATGTCAACCCAACGAACTGGGTAGACAGACAATGGGTCCATTCCAGCGACCCTCAAAAATAGCGCGAGCAATGAAGACATCGCCAAATGTTTTGAAATACTTTTTCTAGAAAACAAAATAATATTTTCGAAAGTTTTCGAAAGATTAACCTGCTATTGTCAACGATTGACAATGGATACGCTTTAGAAAGCGCAGGGCATACCTATTATGTTATCTATGGGCATACCTACTGGTGGACGCACGAGTGAACCCAGATTTCCCCGCACATGGTGTCGAAATAGAATTCAGGGTATCAACATATATAATCAATATGTTTTTTTTTTAATATATAAACGGCGTAATTATAACAATATTATAGAGCAGCCGATAGTAAGAGCACGAGTTTGCAATGATATAGGCCAAGTGCCCACTTGAGAAGACGTGATTCCGGCCTTAAGTATGCCTACCGTTAGGAAATATTAAGAATGGTTTTGGTTGCACCTATTCATTAATTGTTAACCGATTGGTGGCACTACGAAATATTTATTATAGGTTCTAAAAGGATGAAACTAAAATTACGGCAATGTGGTAATTAATATAGAATAATATTAGTGTATTTCATCTGATTTCTTTCCTGTGTAATATGTAATGATACAATTCATTTTGACCACAATCAAGAAAGCTTTTTATAACTGAAGTTCACGAGATATTATCAACATATTCTAATAAGTTTAAATATTTCATAGGTTTTATTATATTCAATTAACCCAAACAGGTTGTGACTTAAATTTTGCATTGCATCTTTTGTATAATTTTAATAACTTTCGAACCCACCTTTTTTTTTACTACCTGAGTGTTTATAATTTTTTTTACAATAGTGGTGTTTTGTTTTAAATTTTATATTTCTAGTAATATACATCGGGAACGAAGACAAAATTATCAACTTATTATAAGTGAGAAATTACGAATAGGTATACAGGACATTGACATTAGGAGACTCGTTTTAAGAATGTACCTTTATTGGATGATAATAGTATCAATCCCAGGTAAATAAGCTTTGATGTTAATTGGTTCACTAAGAAAGGCAGTGTTGTCTGTATAATTTTAGTCCTTTTTTGTTGTTGTATCCTTATGTCACATATTAACAAACTACTTTTAGTCCAACTAAGAAGTATGATGGTTTGTTTAGTTTAATTTGATTGAAATAAAAAAATCTGTATCAAGCACCTGGCGTCGTTGTTTAAAAAAAGAAAGAAAGGAGAATCTATTTAGTGGTAAATTTTAAATATCGTTTGATTTATCATATGATAAGTATTTTATGTAAATGTATCGAAAAAGATAATTAATGGAAACGATAAGGGTTAACCTGTGATAATGTAATGTATGCACAAAATTAAGGTTAGGTGACCTACTGTAAGAATTCATCTGCATTAGATAAAGATAATAGTAATTTTATATAATTAACCTTTAATAATTGATTGATGTAAGTATGTTTATCTGGTGTATTGGTTCAATTATGTGTATATGTAAGCATTTTGTTAAGTATAATTGATCTTGATGCAAATTGACGTATTTTGTGATTCAAAAAGAAAAGTGACAGAACGATGGGATTAAGCCTACACAGCTAGAGAGATACTGCTGGCGTGCTGCGGAATGAGAAAAAAATAGGGGGCGGGTTAGCAACAGAGAAAAAACCTGCGACCAATGGCATCAGCGGAGAGGCAGGGGGAGCTAAAGGGCCCAATAGACAAAAAAGGTGGACACGGAGCAGTCCAACCAGCAAGAGGCACCAAGCTCGCAGCCAACGAGGAGCTGGAGGTATGTCCCCGGACCACCAGCGGCCACACCCTGGATCGCCAGTAAGGGTATATAAGGCAAAGCCAGCCTCCTAGGGTAGTTGAGAGTTAAGTTGAGTTAGACCTGGGGATTCTAGCGGTGCCCGTATAAACAGCACCGCCGATCACCCCAGGGAGACCGAGAATTGAGAGTTGGATGTTGAGTTTGAGGTCGAATCATATCAGCGCCGCGACGTTTAGTGTAACCGTCGCGACGCCCCGTCATCGACTGTAAGATCACTACGACGCCGCCGTAAGCATCAACGACGAAGCCTGCATCCACAGGGAAACCAGCAGCAGGGGGAAGTCGCCGCCCACCGGAGAAGCATGAAGAAGGAGACGTACGCCGCAATCAGGTCACTCCAAACTAATGACTTATTTTGCCCGCCAATTCTATAAAAAGTGCTATCCTAATTTTACCACCAACCCTTTTAGCCTTAAGATTAATTTTTGTATGTGTTTTTTTTGTTTGTTTCTCTAATTAATTGTATTTTTTCTCTCAAAGACTTATGTAAATTTTTTACCACCTTGCCTAATATAATTAACTTGCAGATAAATTGGTTTAATTTCATATATCCCTCCATTTCGCCGCACTCAATATCAGTGACAAGGTTTAGATAGAGTCGAAGTGGTCCGATCACGGGATCCACGTGGCATCAACCCGCCGTTCTCCGCCGGGGCCGAGCTGCAGGAAAGCGTCAGGCCTTCCTCGGGAGCCTGCCGTGGTGAAGCGGCCATCGCCTGGAACCGTCCAGAGCGCTGCAGGCCACCTTCTCCTCAAGCGATGTTGACGGCGCCGCCCAGCGTTCTTGAACACATGTAGCGGCGGCTCGAGGGCCCGCCGCCGGAGGGGCTGCCGCGGGCGAGTAGCCCGGGGAGCGCAAGCTGTTTCGTCAACCGCGACCGGAACTGAATAAGATCGTGCTTGGGTACACAGCCCCAATCTCCTGTGTACGCGGGGGAGGGGGGTAGACTCCCCGAACGCTCGCGCTGGCACCCCTACCAACCCCTTGCAGTGCAGGGTGGCAACCTGTGGTGCCGCGCGAAATTTAAAATCACTATAACAATATTATCATCAATCAAAATATTTTAAAATAAAACTTATCTTCTAATTTAAAAAGGACGCGATGCGGAACGTCACATGTAGGTCGCGGATGCAACGAACGCCTCCCGCTTTTTGTGACGTGTCCGTATCGCGTGTGATGAAAATTATATACTAGAAACTATGCTATACTTATATACTATCCTCCCGCGATAACCATTAAACCTAGTCAGGATTATAATAGAATTTCTATTGCTTCACTTATCTTACGGCGCGCGCGTCTCGTGTGTACCAACTCTCATTGTAATCATAGCCAGCGGAAAAAATTAAAATTATTCCACCTTCTCATGTAAGAAAAAAAAATACTAACTGAAATTATCGCGCGCCCGCGGTCTACGAATAGTGCAGGTTGGCGTTTCGATTCGTGCTGTCGTCGCTCTTGACAATCAACGGCTTCTGCCTACACGAATCTCCACCCTACCCGAATTAACTTCGCGTTCCCGCATGCTACTGATTCTATCCGCGCCCCAGAATCCTTGTATACTTTCCTAAACGAGTATTTTACTTATCGTCGTTTGCCTTGACTTTTTCCTTCGTTATTCCTCGTCGTCGACCTCTTTTTCCTCTAAACTCTTTATGCGTCCGCTCATAACCCACATACGACGGTATGTACCTTTCTAATTTACTGCGGTTCCATGTCGGCTCCCTTACCGCCACTGGAACGCTAACACACACACACGCTCGTGTGGACTTCGTATACGTCGGTTCCGTGTCGCCCTGACACTGGAACGATTCTCTCTCGTTACCCATATAGGTTCGTACACAAGACTCACTTTCGAAAAATTTACCCCGCAAAATTATAAAACCGGCTAAAGCGCCCTTGAGGTGAGTATTTCGCGAAAACGGCGCTATACAAATTATCCAATTATTATTAAGATATAATTAATGGAAAAAACACTACAACTCGATCGCGCTGTGAGAAAAACATATCGGGCTGTTACATACACGACATACGCTTCTTCAGCGTATATACCCATAAGATAAATAAAGCACATAGAAATTGTCTATTATAAAAATACGGATAAAATATACAGAAAGACCTATCCTAAAAAAAATACTGCCTACGGTCTACTCTTGGTTCAAAGGCACGTGGTGTGCTCAACCCGACTCGAATGCTCGGCGCGGCTCCGCGCCGCATTCGGCCGGCCGGAAATTCCGAGAAGTGCCCCAAATTCGCCCTCTGACCACGACCACCTGCGATTGCTGCATTTTCATTAAATTCAAAACTTTATTACTAAAAACTGAAACTATCCTAATCTATCGTTGGACGCCACGATTTTTTTCTAGTCCATTTCTATTTACACCAGCACAAGATGTGATGAATTTAACCTGCCACCCTATTACAAGAAATAAGAAATAAAATAATAATTATATCGAATATCTCCAAAAGAACTAATTAAGATTAATTTATTACTTGTGTTGTGAAACTCACGACTGCGCCACTGACGGCAGGACGTCGATTCAAAAAAATAATAATATTATTCGTATTGGAGAAAAGTTTCACTACATCCATGGTAGATAGACTCGTAAATAGGTGTTGGCTCGTGATAGGCCTGATTTGAAAACATGATAGAAATTAACCAATGAGATCTTTGGTGGAGGGGGAAGCTTCGAGAAGGAATTTCCGATGAAAAAAGTTTATAAGTAGGTGTTGGAGCGTTAACTAGGGAGTTTTTTGAAGGGATTTCAACCGATAGGCCACGCTGGTTTCGTTTGTTTCGCGCGTTTTTACGGTATCTGAGATATAATTTCCAAAGCAATTTGTTTCGGTATTTGACAATCAGTTAGGATTCTTTTAAATGTATTTATAACCATCGAGAGAATGAAGAAGAGATATGTGCCAAATGGGAAGTTGGAGGAACAAGATTCACACTTATGCAGAGTCTGGAGGAAGGGCCTTCTGAGCTACGGATTCAAGCCACTACAAGATTTCAGGATGAGTACCTTTTAGTCTATATAATAGTATTTTTAAACTGTTTCTAAATGTTCTAAAAATTTTCTAAAGCAAGTTTATCTACAGTTAATATCGAAGTAGGCAGTATTTTCTTAGGAAAGATACATATTTAATTTCATTAAGCATAATTCAAATCATTTGAAAGAGGATTTAAAATATAGTCGGATTTGGTTGTTTTGAGATTGCGTCGTTCAACCCCTGAGAGATAGAATAAACCATATATATTGATTTCGAGTAACAAAATTATGACGATATTTTAGATTCATTATAAATAATGCAGTTAGGATTGATATAGCATGACTCATCTTGCGATGGCATCGTTCAGTTTTGGTGGAAGCAAGCATGGAGTATAAAGACCATGATATACGTCGGACAATGGGTTTATAAGTAAGGCTTTATTCCCATAAGGGACCACTGCCCGAAATAACTCATTAGCTATGACGTTTGGTCCGAAGTCTGTGTTGTTGACCCCCGGAATTAGTTCGGCGTGATTTCTGATGGATCATGGAGTGGAGAAAGACAAGAACCAATCCATTTTAATCCCATTAGACGTAATTCAAATCATTTGAACGCAAGAGAGGGAGCGAATGAAGTGGGTTGATTGTTTTGGGTTTGCCCCGCTTCTTGCCAAGGAGACGTTCAATCATGAGGACAAAAATCCATAATTACGTGCATATTCTCTATATATAAAGAACTAGTTCTAACTAGGGAATTTCAAGAAGTACAGATGGGTCATTCCTCAATGGGTCGAAATTACGCCTGTACTTGATTGAAGGAAGAAACTTCTAGGTGAGAGCGCTGTGATTTCGAAATAATTGATTCTGACTTATATGAACGGGAGGGAGAGAAAGTGAATCGGGTTATTAATTATGCGCAACCGATTCAGGATACACCCCTGAATATTGCGATTTCGTTCGGACGTTAAAAAATGCTTCAACGATATTTGAAATAAAGTATTCCCGTTATCTACACGAATTATTTTGCTCAGATAACTCGTTTAATTATTGTATAAATATAGTCACATGGTCATAGGAAGTTGGTGAGGTAGATTTATTCACTACGCTTTGGATATCTATGAATGTATTGACACATGGTTAATATATTCTGTTCACGTGGAATGTTCCATTGGTTAAACATACTTGTCTTCATTCTACGAGGAGGAATTCACATTTTCATTTACCAAGAAATTATCTTTATACTCCACAGAGGATAAATTGCAATAATCAGCTTTAAACTAATAACCAACATTCTTTTAGACGCAAGGACCCCTAAAAAGAATTAGGTGCCACTATTAATATCTTCCAACTTAATCTTTAGACGCAAGTGATCCCTAAAGTTTTGGTATACCTTGGATTTACATTTTCTTCGGAATGCTGACGATTTGTCGAGGCAATGGAACATACTACGTGACTATATCAAGATTTAGCTTCGGATTGTTTATCAAGGTAAAGGAAACGCCAGAGAAAATGTATAGAAGGAAGTTTTTCATGGCCATTAAAGGGGCGGGCCGATGGGGCCCCTTTAGCGCGGAAACCGAGGATATGTCATTACCCACGGACATCAATCCTCCTTTCCATAGATTCATTTTTAAACTTGTTAAATAAATTCCTAACGAGGAAAGTGAAGTACTGTTAGCGACAGACACCGCATACTCGGAAGTAGACCTATTTTCAAATTATTAGACTCTCGGTTTGCAGATAAATACAGTTTCTACCAAGATAATCAATCCAGAGGCGAATCACTGAAACAATCTGATTATGTGTTTTTCTCCAAACTATAAATTGTATATAGAAGCAGCCAACAAAAGTAAGCAAATTTAAAAACAAAATGATATGTAAATGTGCTTTTTCTTTCAGATATTATACGTTTCTGTTATGGTTAGTTATTCCAGTAAATGGAAACTCTAAACAATAAATTTTATACGTATTGTAGCCAAGTCCGAGTTAAAATTATAAGTATATTATTATCTTTGTATGTGTAAATATAGAATTTCCAACACGTTTTCTGAAATATTTGGGTTGCCACATGCGTCACAATAGAGGGGGAGTTATAGACTAAAGACGATATCACGAGCCAATAACTTCGACGTTTCTATAGTAATTGAGTGAGAGTATAGTGATTTATTTATTTATAAATTAGGAAAAAACGACATCAAGAGCCATTTAATAAATAATCTAGTATAGAGACATATCCTGGTAAACTAGGATAAAAGCCATTAGGTAGTATTTGCATTTAGAATGAAACTTGCGATAACTTAATAGGATTTTGATATTAATTAAACATCGATAAGAAACATTACGACCGCATCGCGTTCTTACAAAATAATCCTTTCAGTTCATTCAAAACGGATAATTCTAACCTTTTATCTACGTAGAGATACTTTAGGTTATTATCTATTTTATAATGTGTATTTCTGAACAGTACGATCGAGATCAGTAAGAGTATTTTAGTTTGCGTATCTGAATTAGAACTTATATTAGATGGTTTATTAATTTCGGTTAGATTCGAAAAAAATTTAGTTGGTAGCTTCGGTTCGGTGAGCCAAGGCTCAACCACATTATACACGGCAAGGTCAGACTATCACAAAGATTACAAAAAAATCGAAAAACTAATCTCGCGATTCCCTATAGACTAAATCGCGCCGCTCCCACTTTCCATTGATAAGGTCGCTCCGCACATAGCGTGGCATAATCTGCGCCTCATGCGGATTATTTCAAGCGCCCCATCCCTATCAAATGTTGCCCATGCGTGAGGCTTTTTCAGATAAGCGCGTCTGAAGAACCCATACCACAGTATAATAAATACATACAGTATGTTATCTTGGCAGCGTCCTTGAAATAAATACCTACGGCCGCTTGGTACTTAAACTTGGTTAAAAACGCACCAGGGCTGCTCATTGACTGACTCTTTATGGTTTGGGGTGCCATAAACTGACCTAAATGTATGCGTGGGAGCGTCTCACCCTGCTTGCGTCCGTACGTTACTGCAGCCCTGCAGCGACTGAGCAGTTCGAAGTATACCGAGATTTCGAAGGGCGTCGTTTCGGCTGTTTGTATGAAGATATAATACTGTATGCTTTACTATACTGTGCCCATACCCTGAGATTTAGGTAAAACGAGAAAAAAAACCGTAAGAGGGATGATGGTCACTGCAGATCAATAAGATGGTTGGAATATTTTGTTTTGGAATATCAGGTTTTGACGTAATTACTAATAGTAAAAAAATAGTTTGGAGCTCGTTTATGTACTTAGTGTATGAATAATGATTTTATAGGAAAAATATTCTCCATTGCAGTTTATGTAATATATTGTTTGTAATTATAATTTTATCTTGGTACGTTGCAGTTCTAAAATATGTTCAGGATTCGCGAATGTCGATATTTACTAGTGTATTTTTAAAATGATTAGTAGCTACTTATGCTATGAGAGTTCAAGACGATTTCTCATAAATTGAGTCCCCGGGTTACCGATGGTTTGTGTATTTTATAGTAGGTATTCAAGGTTACGATGATTTATTTCTAAAAGAACAATACGTTACGAATGATGATATTTTATTCGATCACAAGCTAAAGAACCGCGACAGTTGTTTATAACAAAAATGTTTTGTAGAGATTTTCAGTATGCGCGAATACTAAATTAATAACGTGAATTCAATATTAATTTTGATCGTGCAGTAATATTTATAGTAATTCATTAAAAAAAAGACTGTATTGCGTTCACAGACCTTTTCTGATAAATCTGGAGAAACATTTATCTGTAAAAGTTAGTAATTAGTAGAATCACTTAAAAAAAATATACGGTAGAAAGGATAATTTTGCAATCCACAATACGTAGGAATTTATAATTGTTCCATTTCCAGAAATAATGTTAGTAAAAATAAATATAAATTAAATAATGTGATGCTTAGAAACGATAAATGTGTAGGTAAACTGACGATGTGCAAATTTGGTTCACGGAAGCTGCGAAACCAGCCGTTTAGTGATTCGAGCTTTTCATATTTTAGTTAAACATTATTATTTTTAATAAATTTTGCAACGTTGTCGAATTTGTAAAATTTTGCAAAGGCAGTTATCGTTATACCGCTAGACTAGTTTTTTTGCGATTTCAATACGAGAGAGCCTTTAATACACCAGTTGAGTCAATAGAATAATGAATTAATATTTTACTGATGCAGGGGATATGGAGGTTACAGTAAAAATACATTTAATTTAGATTATAAACAATTAGTAGCTATCTTGATTTTTTTATAATACTTTTCATAATTTCGGGAACGCCGCGTTATCTAAGATGTTTTTATTAATCGCCTTATGATGGATAGCTGTAGTACTTGTTACGTTTACTTGGAAAAGGAATTTGGAATTAGAAATTAATTTATTGTAAGGCCCCGGGTACGATACGAGCGGCGAGCGGCAGAGCGTCAGAGCGTCAATTGGTGTCAATGCGACAGAGCGGCAAGCGTTGAAAATCGCGGGCTACGCTACAAAGCGGCTGAGCGGTAACTTCTGTCAGTCGCCGTGCCGTCATATTCACTTTAAGTGAAAACGTCAGACATGGAAATTTCATTTATTGAATGTCAGGAGGAAATATGGCGTTCACCCGATAAACAGGAGTAGAAGGGTTTACGGAAAGTACCACAATTTGTTTACTAATTTAACAAAACTCGATTTTTTTAATATACAAGGATGTCTGTACAAAACTTCTTCCCACAGTTTCTTCGTATTCATACTATTTTTAAAATCATTATGTCTGTCATTCCACAAAAATGTCGGCTAAATCCAAGACAATGGTCCCATTGCATATACAACGAAAATGATTATTTCACGATATTATTGAATGTGCTGATAACAAAATGAAAGATAATTTACGTTTAAAAAGTAAGTATTAAATAAGATATTACACTTTAAAGTTTCGAAAAATGCACTGCATATTTTGACATTTCATAGGCAATATATGAAGTTAAGTTAGGTTATTAGGTTTGGTTTGGTTAGGTTATTAGGTTTGGTTTGTTTAATTTAGATAACGATTATTTTAGTTTAGTAGTAACAGGACACTAAATTATATAGTGAAATACTTATTTTCATTGTATGAACAACGGGACCATATTCTTGGATTATTCCAAAATGTCAAACTTTGCACTTGAGATATTAAAATCCGAGATCCGTTAATTAATCCTTATCTGACATTGTTTTGTAGGAGAGCTTCAACTAGACATGTGTAACACTGCGCTGCGCCGCGCTATTGCGCCAACTCAGTTTACTGCGCCAGGTGTGTCAACTCGTTAGCGCACGGCGCACTGCGCAGGACCGGGAGAATTCGAAAGGTGTTGCGTTGCGGCCTAGTCTTATTGAACATTTGAACACCTTATTATTTCATTTTTATAAATTGCCAATTATAACTCCGTGAAATGTAAAAGGAGTGATAGGTAATCTTTCTTTTCTACATTTTACTTTACTGGCCACTGGGTTTGATTTTGACAGACAGCTAAGTTGACAGCTTTGGCTTTATTTAAAGATAAAAGGAATGAAATGTAGAATCAGGAAAGTAGTGATATTTATAAGTGAGTACAGGAAATAGAATAATTATATTAATAAACGTTATTTATATACAATACAATATCTACATATTTTAGAATATTATTTCAAAAAATAAATTATGGAATTCGTTTACGTTCGAAAATCAAAACGAATGCAAGCGGCCAGCCATGAGTAACGCTGCGCTGCGCCGCGCAATTACGCCAACTCACTAGGTATTCGGTAAAAACAAATCATTAAAAAATATATCACCTACTTTTTTAAAGCATTATCTTTTTAATATTACCGAATAATTACATACTGACTGAAAAAACAGCACTCAGCTTTTTAACTGAATACGTATTAGAAATTTAAATTAAGTTGACTGATGAATTATGAAGTTATGAAATATTTTTTCAGCTTAATTAAAAATAAATATTTCCACAATATATAACCATTAATTTTTTTACGATATGATATGGTTACAAATAAAATATTGGTAATAATCATATTTAAGTAATATTGCTTTTACTTATTATAGTTAAATTATGAAATTAAAATAACAAATTATTAACGAAGTTAGATCTTTAAATCATAGAAATGAACATAAAGAATTTTTCTAAAAAATAATCAACTTTTGATAAAATAAAAATAATTCCCATATATTTATTAAAATAATAATAATTTTTTATATAATATTTAAAAAAATATATATTATTTTTACTGTTAATGTTGGGTCATTCATATTATTCAGTAAAGATTCGTAAGCATTATTTTTAGATACGTTGTTTTTATAAAGTGGCGACCGTGGATTCCAGAGGTAAGGGTGACTTTTCGCATCACGCCAGCGGGCCATTTTTGAATATTATATTAATTAAATTTGTATGCGCGCACACACCCGCCCGCGCTTTCATTCTCTCACTCGCTGAGTCAAATCAACGAACCAACGCAGTAACGCACAACACAGTTGGTGCGCCGTGAGCTGTCTGCGCTAGTGCGCTGGGAGCTTAGAGTATATACAATCCATAGAGACCATATTATTTCGAAACTTGTAAGAATTTTGTTAAAAGAGGCGTGGTCATTCGGTGAGACTGGACAATTCATTTCTAACACGTGTTTGTAATTTCTTGCTAAATCAGGGCTACCACTAATGTACGATTCTCTGTGAATTCTCTTACAATAAAGTAGCAATAAATGATAATGCCTTTTATATGTGCGTACATCTATTTATTTTAATTTATTTTATTACAATTTTAAATATCACCACAACAATAATTATATAAGGTACTGCAATAATAATAATTATAATCGAGGATTATTTATACCATATCAAACATAAACATTTAGATATCTGCATTTGTACAAATATTTAGAAAATTACGTTATTTACATAATATACATTGTTTGTATATACACATAAAATACATTGTTTGAAAAAACAAAAATTCAATACAACGATTTTAGGTAAATCGTACTATCTATACATACATGGCCAACGACTTCATTACATGAAGGGATCACTTTTAGCAACTCTCCCATGTTTTCTGTCGAATTTGTAGACTGAAAGTAATAATATCGATTAAATTTAAAGTTTTCAAAAAATTAATACAACGATTTTAGGTAAAACGTACTATCAAAACATACATGGCCAACGACTGCATTACATGAAGGGATCACTTTAAGCAACTCTCCCATGTTTACTGTCGAATTTGTAGACTGAATGTAATAATATCGATTAAATTTAAAGTTTATGAAAAATGAATATACCTAACGATTTTAGGTAAAACATAATATCGATGGCTCCTACGTATGCTATAATAACCCATAAATCGAAAATTTTTAGTTTTTTTATGTTTTTCTTATTTCTTATATCTTTATAACAAAGAAATAAAAACATTTTGCAATTAATTACATTTTTTTTGGGTGTATTTTATAGGGCAATGTATATTTATACCGGACGAAAATATACTACTTCATATACTAGGAGTTTCAGAATGCACATAACTAATTTTATAAATCCCGTATAAATTGGCGATTTAAGAAATTTTTTATGTAACGAAAAACGAATAAAGAATGAACACTATAGGTACTTACTCTATCAAAAGCCAGTTCTGTTCT
This sequence comes from Agrypnia vestita, assembly GCA_016648135.1. Classification (NCBI taxonomy): domain Eukaryota; kingdom Metazoa; phylum Arthropoda; class Insecta; order Trichoptera; family Phryganeidae; genus Agrypnia; species Agrypnia vestita. Next base: position 43,352 of record JADDOH010003237.1, on the reverse strand, counting down.
TGAATAATTCCTAGGAACGGCAAATTTTTTTATTCGAACTAATTTGTTTTCTTTCCTTCTGTCAAAATGTACATTCAAGAAGTGATCTGAGCAAACACAACTGTGACTTCCGGGATTCCAATTAATCCTTCCCACAGCATGGATCCATTCACTTTTTCTTACTTCATTTTTTGGGAACCTACAAAAAATGATATCCCAATCCGAATACTTTAAATAATAAATAATAAATAATTTGTATTCTAAAATTTTAAGCACAGCCCTGTCGGTCCAATATGCTTTGTCATAAAAATACCACATTGAGCTTAGTTAGATCCATACAATGTAGTGCCTTCTCTTTCTTACTCCTAAAAATTCAGAATTTTTAAAGGAGAAAAAAAGAGACGGATATATTTTAAAATGTCGGCTATCTAAGTAAATAATTTTACAGTTCGTGTTGATTGAACATTCATAGACATATTTTGATTTAAGTCATCAAAAACATCTTCAAAATAGCATTCTCCGAATTATTTGTGTAATAAAATCAATCAAAAATAAACGTTCTAGGATTTTTTAAACAAAAGTAAATGTTTGCAGTTGGTTTGTTGTTAAAATTATGAAATAAAACGTATACATGTAAAATTTTCATATTTTGGATAAAATACCTGTGATAACTGATATGTTTCTTCCCGTTTCCAGTCCTATTGGAACACCCCTTCATTGCACAAGAAGGCATATCAATTTTTTGTAATATTTGCACGTAAACACACAATAATTTATCGAAAATACGGATAACAAATCTGTCAGCTCTGCCGTTCTCTGCCCGAGTTTTGAAACTCGGGCAAAGAGAACCCTTACAAAGCAATTAAAGACGTACCCGACCGGGTGATCTTTTTTGTCCCTTTTTGTCTTATGTGTTACTATATTGTTAAAACTGAGTAAGCTTTATGTTACCACGCGTACGGGTTTGGTAAAATGTTTAGTTATCCCTCTATGGATTGTATATACTCTAAGGCTGGGAGCCTGTAAGTGCGGAGCACTGGCGTAGTGCGTCGTTCGACGGCGCACAACTCACTCGGCGCGTTCCTATTTTGTTGCGCCATGGCGCAATTTTGAGTTAACTCAATGAGCCGGCGCAATGCGCTGCGCCAGAGTTACTGAGTTGACGCAAGGAATTTTGCTGAGTTACCCATGTCTAGCTTCAACACAAACTGTACAATATCTCAGCAAACAGTTTCCCATAGAAAAATTGACAGAAAAAAAACAGACGCTTGAGCGGTGAGCGAAATTTAATGTCCGGGAACAGCGGCGAGCGGCAAAGTGTGAGCGGCAAGCGGTGCCGCCCTGCCGCTCTTGCTTATCGTAGCCTGCTACTACCCCATCTCTATCACGCTCAAACAAACAAAAACGTGAGCGGCACCGCTTCATAGACAAGAGCGGCACTCTTGTCTATGTCTGCCGATTGCCGCTCAACGCTCACCGCTCATATCGTACCCGGGGCCTAACAGTTAACCGGGTGTACTGTCACAATTAGCGATTGAGGATTTTATATTTTATTCCATTTAGGATTTAAAATTCAATTTTTTTGAAGTACGGCATCCATTTGTTTACAGCAGGATATAATTACTCGATTTGATGGTTTTTTAATTCATTTTAATATCGTGATAGACTATAGAACGAGAGCGTACGACAAGAAGGGTGAATTAGGAGTTATATCGCGCTGATTATCCATGTACCGTGCTAGATAAGTACGCAGACGATGCTCTGCAGAATGTTTGCGAAGAAAACTCAACGACGAGGTCGTTGGGGGAATTGCGTGACGGGAGATGAGGTCTATATAACGGAAGGGTTATAGTATGACGATTTTACATGGATATGGAGAGCGAATCTGGGCGGAATCCGGGAGTTATGAGACGATAGGATTACGATTAAATGAAATTAATTACGGGTATGCAATTAACATTTTGCAACGGCGTACAAACGTCAGATAACGGTCGACAAGTCGTTTCATTCGGTTAAATAAATTTTATTGCGTTCCAAATGTGTAATTAGTAAAATTCGAGTTCAAGTAATTTAAAAATAGAGGATCGCGAGTGAATCAGAGGGAATTACGGCTAAAGGGTCGCAGACAATGTGATGGTTAATCGATAGTGAATATAAATTTTAATGTCAAGGGTTTTAAGTAAAGAAGTGTCAAGCGATGAGCGTTTTTGTTTTCTTTTATGGGGAAATTCGTTGGGAAATAAAATGACGTTCAATATTCATCATATTTATTTCGTCATATATATTTATATATAATATAAATTTGTCAGGAAACTTATATATTGTCTATTATTTTCACATTTTTCCTCAGATATTACCTATGAAATGTCAAAATATACGGTACATTTTTTGAAACTTTAAATTGTGATATCTTATTTAATACTTACTATCTTTCATTTTGTTATTGGCACATTCAATAATATAGTGAAATACTAATTTTCGTTGTTTATGCAATGGGACCATTGTATTGGATTTAGCCAAATCGGCAAAGCAAGCTTTGTGATTGGCTGATTGTTTTACGATGGAGTTATGGAGGGGATTTTGTAATTTGGTTATATAAACAGTTTTATAACGGCGAGCAATTCAATTCGAATTCATGTAAAATATAAAACATACAATGTTTATTACAATAAGTAGTTAGCAAAAGTGTCAAAGTTATAGAACTGACGCACTTGTAGAAGTAGAACTAGGCGGTCTAGCCGCATGTAAAGTACTCAGAGTATCGTAGACTCTAAGGAATCGAAAAAAAAATCGAGCAATTCAGTACTCCTGAAGGTAGACATGGGTAACTCAGCAAAATTCCTTGCGTCAACTCAGTAACTCTGGCGCAGCGCATTGCGCCGGCTCATTGAGTTAACTCAAAATTGCGCCATGGCGCAACAAAATAGGAACGCGCCGAGTGAGCTGTGCGCCGTCGAACGACGCACTACGCCATGCGCCAGTGCGCCGCACTTACAGGCTCCCAGCGCACTAGCGCAGACGGCGCACGAACTGTGTTGTGCGTTACTGCGTTGGTTCGTTGATTTGACTCAGCGAGTGAGAGAATGAAGGCGCGGGCGGGTGTGTGCGCGCATACAAAATTAATTAATATAATATTCAAAAATGGCCCGCTGGCGTGATGCGAAAAGTCACTCTTACCTCTGGAATCCACGGTCGCCACTTTATAAAAACAACGTATCTAAAAATAATGTTTACGAATCTTTACTGAATAATATGAATGACCCAACATTAACAGTAAAAATAATATATATTTTTTAAATATTATATAAAAAATTATTATTATTTTATAAATAATAATAATAAATACATGGAAATTATTTTTATTATATCAAAAGTTAATTATTTTTTAGAAAAATTCTTTATGTTCATTTTTATGATTTAAAGATGTAACTTCGTTAATAATTTGTTATTTTAATTTCATAATTTAACTATAATAAGTAAAAGCAATATTACTTAAGTATGATTATTACCAATATTTTATTTGTAACCATATCATATCGTAAAAAAATTAATGGTTATATATCGTGGTAATATTTATTTTTAATTAAGCTGAAAAAATATTTCATAACTTCATAATTCATCAGTCAACTTAATTTAAATTTCTAATACGTATTCAGTTAAAAAGCTGAGTGCTGATTTTTCAGTCAGTATGTAATTATTCGGTAATATTAAAAAGATAATGCTTTAAAAAAGTATGTGATATATTTTTTAATGAATTGTTTTTACCGAATACCTAGTGAGTCGGCGTAATTGCGCGGCGCAGCGCAGCGTTACTCACGGCTGGCCGCTTGCATTCGTTTTGATTTTCGAACGTAAACGAATTCCATAATTTATTTTTTGAAATAATATTCTAAAATATGTAGGTATTGTATTGTATATAAATAACGTTTATTAATATAATTATTCTATTTCCTGTACTCACTTATAAAAATCACTACTTTCCTGATTCTACATTTCATTCCTTTTATCTTTAAAAAAAGCCAAAGCTGTCAACTTAGCTGTCTGTCAAAATAAAACCCAGTGGCCAGTAAAGTAAAATGTAGAAAAGAAAGATTACCTATCACTCCTTTTACATTTCACGGAGTTATAATTGGCAATTTATAAAAATGAAATAATAAGGTGTTCAAATGTTCAATAAGACTCCGCCGCAACTCAACACCTTTGGAATTCTCCCGGTCCTGCGCAGTGCGCCGTGCGCCGTGCGCTAACACATTTTGGAGAAGTGAGTTGACGGGCGCAGTAAACTGAGTTGGCGCAATTGCGCAGTGCAGCGCAGTGTTACACATGTCTACCTGAAGGTGCTTTAAGGCTCGGTTGCGCCAGCAGAAGTAAATTTGGTTCCAGTAATATTGACCCGAGTAACTTTTTTTACCCGTTACCTGAGAGTAAACTCGATTTTGGGTTGCACAATCGTCTTTTTTACCTCGGTTAAACCAAGAGTTAGGCTAATAGGGTGCCAAGCGGAATAAACCACAAATACCGCATATGTCTATGGAATTTGATTTATTTAAGTTTTTTACCACTGGCAACCTACCTACTTTTGCGGTTTAAAATAGTTCAAACAACAAACGTCAAACTCCTCAAACCGCCAAACGGCTTTGATTTTAGATTTCCTGAGTTTTTAACGTGCAATCATGTCTCAACTTTCTGGGTAAGCAAAATGTATATGCTATATGTGTTCTTATTATTATTCGCAGTATTTCGGCATTGATCTTGAGAAATTTCGTGTCTGTTTTAGTTCTACAACAGTGCGCTCGACAAATTTTACATACGAAGAAACACAGAGGCTGAAAATGCTGATCGACGAATTCGCCCCTATTTTATTGGATAAACGAACGGATCATTCAAGTATTTCTCAGAAGGAGAAGGTTTGGATCGAGTTATCCAATAGATTCAATGCTGGGGGTACGAATTTTAGGTCGGTCAAAAAACTTCGATTAAAATTCGATAATATGAAAAAGGCGGCAAAAAAGGTCAGTATTTTAAAAATAAACGAATTGGTTCATTTTGTTATACATTCAACATACTTCTTCGATTATAAAATGAATATTGTACCGTTTTAGGAGACTTGTCGAGAAAAAAGAGGCCGACAAGCAACTGGTGGTGGTCCGCCTCCTTCAAGACCTTCTGAAATAACAGAATGGCTTGTTGGATTAATGCCAACAGCCATTCTGGGATTTGCACCAGTTTTTGATAATGACGTCGGACTCAATGGTTGGTTTTGATGTATGCTATTATTACCACTTCATTATGATAGTTGCAAAAAAGACACAAAATATTGTTATCATTTCAGGAACTTCAATCCCAGCAGGAAATGTGTTGGATGCCGTCGTAGACGATGTGACCACTATGCCAATGGTGGAACAATTCACCGAATCCATGAACCATCTACATCCATGCATGGCGGTCACTCCATCCACATCCACGGCGGAGCATTCGTCCACGATAGTGCATCCATCTACAGTCGTGATGGATGCTACGACACCTCACACCCTGCTGAGGACACCAGTGTCTCAACCTTTGCGTAATGTGTATTTGTCATTCGTATCAAATAGAAAAAATAGTTCAAATACAAATTCTCATAATAACAAGTGTATTGGGATTTTCAGGATCAGGAAATATAGGCTCAAATAGGAGGGAGACAGCGACGCCTCAAGACACAAGGAAGAGGATGTGCGAGCTATCTTCCTCCAAAAGCATCTTAACAAAGATTAAAATAGAGAGGGAGCGACTCTTGCTCAAGTGTGCTGAGGACGAGCATGCCGGTCATTTGGCTACGACGGCTCTTATTCAGGAGCACTTGCGGGAGAAGCATGCCGGTGATTTGGCTAGCACGGCCCTTATTCAGGAGCACTTGCAGGAGAAGCACGCCCTCTCTATTTTACATGCTGAACAGACCCACGTCCTGCTGCAGCAGCAACTAAAAGAGAAACATCAATTGTGGATGGAGATGTCAAAAAAAAATTGATCCTTCGTTTGACCATTCAAAATTTATTATTTTCTGTCTATAAATCTGTATGCTTATACGTTACTCGTATACTGATCACCTCTTTATTAATTAATTTTGTATTGCTTACAGAATGAATATTCTTTGTCATTTTTATCTGCTGCTGTCGTGGGACTTTTGTCACTTGGCTATAAATCTGTATGCTTATACGCTACTCGTATACTGATCACCTTTTTATTAATTAATTTTGTATTGTTTACAGAATGAATATTCTTTATCATTTTTATCTGCTGCTGTCGTGGGACTTTTGTCACTTGGCTATAAATCTGTATGCTTATACGTTACTCGTATACTGATCACCTCTTTATTAATTAATTTTGTGTTGCTTACAGAATGAATATTCTTTGTCATTTTTATCTGCCGCTGTCGTGGGACTTTTGTCACTTGGCTATAAATCTGTATGCTTATACGCTACTCGTATACTGATCACCTTTTTATTAATTAATTTTGTATTGTTTACAGAATGAATATTCTTTGTCATTTTTATCTGCTGCTGTCGTGGGACTTTTGTCACTTGGCTATAAATCTGTATGCTTATACGCTACTCGTATACTGATCACCTTTTTATTAATTAATTTTGTATTGTTTACAGAATGAATATTCTTTGTCATTTTTATCTGCTGCTGTCGTGGGACTTTTGTCACTTGGCTATAAATCTCTATGCTTATACGTTACTCGTATACTGATCACCTCTTTATTAATTAATTTTGTATTGCTTACAGAATGAATATTCTTTGTCATTTTTATCTGCCGCTGTCGTGGGACTTTTGTCACTTGGCTATAAATCTGTATGCTTATACGCTACTCGTATACTGATCACCTTTTTATTAATTAATTTTGTATTGTTTACAGAATGAATATTCTTTGTCATTTTTATCTGCTGCTGTCGTGGGACTTTTGTCACTTGGCTATAAATCTGTATGCTTATACGTTACTCGTATACTGATCACCTTTTTATTAATTAATTTTGTATTGCTTACAGAATGAATATTCTTTGTCATTTTTATCTGCCGCTGTCGTGGGACTTTTGTCACTTGGCTAAAATCTCTATGCTTATACGTTACTCGTATACTGATCACCTCTTTATTAATTAATTTTGTATTGTTTACAGAATGAATATTCTTTGTCATTTTTATATGCCGCCATCGTGGGACTTTTCCGTAATTAACTTGTTCTTTTAACATTGTATTTAATTCTGTTTTGGTTGGTTTTGTTTTACTTTTGATGAATGGTTTGTTTCTGCGACCGTGCGGTTCCGCAGGGGTTTATACGACCGCTGCGGGGCGGCACGGTCCTAAAAAGTAGTATTAAAAAAATGTCAACCTGGAGACAATTGAGTAGGACTGATAAGGAAGCTTTTTTAGAACGGTCCTTGGTAAGCGGTGGGTACCATTCACTTACTGTTTTTTGATGGAGAAGCCCAACAACAACTTATTCCTTCTTTGGATTGCACCATTCTCTGGCCAAAAAGAAATACTGATCATTTTTTTATTTTATTTCTATTTTCATATGTACTTGACTGTTTTTATATACCTACTGACTGCATCTATTGTGTTTTCTCTTGCTTCTCTCTCTCTCTCTCTCTCCTCAATAAAATAAAAAGAGTTTTACACAAATAATTTGGTTTTATTATACTCATGATATGAATCTTTGTTACATTGTAGTGGGGAATACTTGCCGTACTAATCTTAAAATAATAAATTATTGAAATATAAATTATTTGGCATAATACTTCTAATTAAATATTTGATTAAAAACCACTTATTTTTACCTTAAAAATATGATTTTTAAGTGAATACGTTAGTCTCGTACACTTCTTCATTAGCTAATCTGTAATTAATAAATATAAAATTACTTAATAATATGCATTTTCCTCCAAGATGTATTATTTTAATATAGTAGTAAAAGAAAAGATTATTACCTTGAAAAATATCTTTCGATTAATTCACTTCTTCTAATACTATTCTCATTTGCTTGCTCCCCTTCGCTTGTTTGTACTTCATCAGTTGTCAATATCTCCTCATTACACCTGAACTGATTGTCGTTCTTTATAATACAAATATTATGTAGAATCGCTGTGGCTACTATAGTAGGCTGCACGCGGTCAGTGTGGATCTTCAACTTGGTGCCTATAGCTGGGAAACGCCGTTTCCATACACCAAATGTCCTTTCGACAACATTTCTTGTCCTTATATGGCTCTCATTGTATAGCTTCTCAGCTACACTTACAGGGTTAGAGAGCGGTGTCAACAAGTATGGTTTGAGAGCATATCCCTTATCTCCAATAAAATACTTATTGCCAAATTCACCTCCCTCCAATCTACTTTGGATATAGCTGTGGTTGAATATGTTGCTGTCATGGCTGGATCCAGGCCACCTAGCTACGATGTCCATGATCATCATGTTAGCATTGACGACAGCTTGGACGTTAAAAGAAAATATCCCTTTTCTATTACGGAAATATTCTGCTTCATGTCCACCTAAAACAAGTCTAAAATTAGGCCCAAGGGTACAACTTTGGAGGATTGTGTGAGTTTGATTATTTTTGATATTTTATTTACCTGGGTTTAAAATGGGGACATGTGTACAGTCAATAGCACCGACAATATTTGGAAATTTTGCTATTTTATGAAATTCTTCTGCGCACTTGGTAATTTCAGAACTGTGGACGTAATTTACATATTGAAATGGTCACTGCGTAAACAATTCTTGAGACCGTACTTTTATGTAGGCCACTCAAATCTCCTGCACACTGTTGTATTACGCCAGTTGCATAAAATCTCAATGCCAAAAGCACTTGCTGTGATGGAGTGACTGCATGATTCCTAGAAGTTTATTACGTACGATAGAATATATAATATTGAAAATAAAAATATTACATACATTTTACATTGAATACATTTTTTTAATACATGTTTAACTATCCCCGGTAAAGTAATACTTGTGTTTGGGGACAGGAGTATGATACATAAGAGTATGAATGTATAAAGTTGATAATGGAACAGTGTAAAGAAATACAAACATCATAAGATAAATATTGGTGACTCAATAACTATTTTTTATTTTAATTATGTATATTCTATTTGTTTTATGTGTTTCTTGAATTTTGTATAGTGTTCTTCAGTTCTAATTAATATTCATTGGTAAGTTATTGAAATATTTGACACCCAGATAATATAATGGTGTTGTGTGGCTGTTTATGTTCATCCTATTATTTGCGCTCTTTGTTTAATATATACGGACTACGCTTATTAATTTCATACTAACTTTTTTGTGGGCCTTTCCAAATCGTGCTTTATCAAATCGATCAACCACAATACCGACTCTTTCGACATTCGAAACCTGGCAAAAAATTCGACGTCATCCCACTGAAAATGATCAATTCGCTGACGATAAACCATCGGTCTGCGTAATAATATGTATTCACACTCGAGCTCATCATCGGACGAACTACTCTCATCATCGCTAAAAAAACGCGAAATTAAAAGATTCATTGTAATGTTTACAAATTTCAATACAACAATGACCGCGACAAAATTCAAATGACATGTACCTATATGGATAAGTCACATTTTCAAATCAGCTGTGAGAGGACGGCCATTTTTTTAACCAACATTTTACTTTTACCCAACTGTCTTGGAGAGTAAAATAAAGTTACTCATGTATGTACTTCGGCGAGTAAAATAATTTTTACCGTCGCTGGCGCAACCCGTTTTTAGTAAAAAATGTAACTTGAGTAACTTTTTTACTAAAACTTTACCTTTACTTTGGATGGCGCAACCGGGCCTAAGAGCCTATCGGACCACTTTTACCAATCTTTCATTTCTCTCTACCTACGACGACCCTGCTGACTACTTGGACTTTCTCTGGATCTTCTTTGGCCTCTTTTAAGGCAACCTCCACTACACCGGCGTTTCTAGATTGGTTTTATACGACTTTGCCATCTGAAACTTTCGGTGCGTTTCTTCGAGTTTGGGCACGTGGAACCATACTATCTTTTGCGTGTTACTGTACGGAACATATATGTAAATATGTATAAATTAATTTTTTTTTATTCAAATTTCCGCCATCTTTCTTCAGTGACCATCTCCAAGTAGTTTGTAGATTTGATAACACCACAGAGCGGCCAGCTAGCCGGAGATCTGCCCTCTGAGAGGTGGAAATCAGAACCCACCCAGGTGTATATCATATCAAACTCTTATAAAATTATTATAGATATTTTCTAGTAACATCAACAACTAGGAACAAGCATACCAATCAATGACTAAAGTAGTGGTGATATGAGGCCCTAAAAAACTTATTAATCACTCAATATCGTCCTGAACACGCACACACACAAAACAAAATTTTATTTTTGAAAATAGAATGTCAAAAACATAAATTATCGAATTGACTATTATATAGTTTATCAAGCCATAGATTATTATTTTCATTATTTTGACAGCATTGCTGATTGCATATCACGCGTCACGCAACAGTAGGCTTTAATTTCTTTGCAAATCATAAGTTATATTTTTCCTTTCCGTCATATGTGTGTAAGGTTATTGTCGCGTGTACTTTAAACGAAGACGAGCAATGTATTATTATCAAACTTTATTCCGAATGTGGCTTCTTGTTTGCTTTTTGCATAGATAATATACATGTTTGTCAATTCAATTTGACACTAGAGATGGAAAGTTCGTTCAGTTGACCGAACTGTTCGTTCGTCAGATCGTTCAGTCAATTGAACTTTAACTTTAACTTTTTTTTTTTTAACGAGCTTTAACACTTTAAATCGTTCAGTAGTTCTTTGAATTTTTGCAATTTATGTACTTCAATTTTTGTAAAAAGTGAACTGTTCAATAAACAGATATAAGGGGAATAAGCTTTTGGCGACCAAAAAAAAAAAGGTCACTGGAGAAAATATAAAAAAGATACCCAAAAAGAGGTCGCCAGAAAAAAAATTAAAAAGGTAACCAAAAAAAAAGATCACCAAGAAAATAAATAAATATATCCAAGACGAATACCGACGACTACATTTAAAATAACATGACCTATAATATATCACGAAAACACAATCATACTGTGATGTACCGGGATACGACGCGAACCGAGTTATTAATTTTGTCATAGAGCAATGCCAGGATCGAAGTACCCGGGCTTCAAAATTACGCGCCATGTGTTCACCGCATTGCACCGCAATCCCCGGCCGTTCCAACCCTTTTGCTCGAAGACAAAACGTTTAACCTTTTTGTTAAAAAAATTAAATTGCGACAAATAATTCTTTCGAGGTCGCAAGCTAAAGATCAAACAATGGAGTCCGAAGAAAATACCGAAACTTTTATTTAGGAAATAACATTGCCGGACGTTAAAAAACGCACGTCCTGTTGTTATTAGGAGAACAATAAGCTTGCACCCTTTGTTCTAGAGAAACGCCTCGGAAGGGTGAACGTTAGAAATTGTTTTTTTACGACGGGGTATAAATCGTCAACACCTAGTCTCGTATGAAACAATAGACGAAGAAGACATAAAACTCAGTGCGGAACTATAGGTCGAGAGAGCCGCGTGTTTTGATAAATCTCCAAGTGTCCTGAAATGCACTTTTTTAAGAAAAACAAAAGACTATTTTCGAAAGTCTCAGTTATTGTCATCGACAGACAATGAAGACGTCTTAAAAAGCGCAGGACATGCCGGTCCCACACGTGGGTTCCTTCGGCGATGAACACTTTCCGTGAAATGAAACATGAAATCGTATAAACTATATATTGAAAAAAGGAATTAAGAAGGTAAACATACCTAACGTTAAAACAGGCGCTAATTACGGTTAATAATGTAACGAAAATGGCAGGTGGTTGCACCTACTTAATTATACATGCGATCACATGAATATAGGGCACTAGAGAATACGTAGTTATTGTAAACTCTCAAACGATGATACTCAAATTACGGCAAAGTGGCAATTAGGTAGATTATAGTCGTACGATTTTGATTGAAAAATGTATATATTTATTGTGGACATGTAAAGTGCGGATTAGTACCCAACACGAGCTTTAAACATTATTTTTTTATTAAATGGTTTTCATTAAATATCACACTTTCCAAAAAATAATATACGTACTACCGTATTTTATGAAGAATCTAATTTAGAGTTCATACTTTGTTTTTTTTAAAACCCTGCCCAATTGTAGAATGACTTGGAAAGTATGAAAAGTATCCGCTTGAACATATACCTATTTTTCGTACTTAATCTTTGTTTTATCCATTTTACATAATTATGGAGATGTTTAAATGTGCACAATAATTTTAAAAAAAAAGGCTTTTTTATACAAGTTTGTAAGTTGTAAGAATATAATCTATTTCTGTGATAAATATATATATATATATATATATATATCATTTTGTAAAGTTATGTAATTATAAATGAATAATTGACATAGTGCGAAGAAATGCACGGAACTAAGTGCGGTTTTATCCTGATTCAGAATTAATTTTTTTTGTTTGTGTAATTTTATAATATGGTCGTTGACTGAGTTTCATTGTGTACTTAAATTTTTATAAGTTATTATTGTTATTTGGCAAATTAGGAGAAGAAATGTAATCTATGAGATGATTCGTCCATTTTGTAATTTTGTTGTTTTTGTACTGTATTTTATTGTTTTCTGTGAATCAAATGAAATACCAATCCATTAAAATATGTTGTATGATACCAACTAGTGATATGTAAGCATTTCTTCCGGGCAATTGGCGTCGACGCAGATTTAAGTACTTTATAATTCCGAAAAAAATTACCAAAATAAATGCTGTATGAGGATAGGTATAAACAGTGAACGTGTAAAGGAAGTGTCAGCGAAATCACAAAGTGTTTTGGCCTAAGCCCACATGGGAGGCCCGGGCGGCGGCGGCGGAAATGAATAGACAATGGCGGGCGTGACAACCAAGACACCGGGTCCCGTGACCAATAACGTCCATCGGGGCCTGGGATGGACCCAGAGGAAGCCAATGGACGACGATGGTGTATCTAGAGCGGCCCGACCGGGAGTCGGTCTACATCATCCGAGCCAATGGGAAGCCATGGGATGCCCCCGCCTCATCGTCAGACACGCCTCAGGTCGGCAAAAAGCGGATATAAGGCGAAGCCGGCTGCCAAGAAACTAGTTGAGAGTGGAGAGTTGAAAGTTGAAGTGGGAGTCGGAGACACCAGGAACTCTAGCCTGACCCTTAATCTCGGTCCGGCCGAATACCCTGGTGGCTCCGAAGGAAACGAGGTTGGGCAGCAGTATCCGCCGCGCCAGCACCGCGACGTCCGAGCCAGACCGCGACGCGAGTACCCGAAAAATCGCGACGTCAGTGTACCTGTGCCGAGGCACTACCGCCTGAGTGCACTGCCGACTGTTCGAGAACGACGCTGACGCCAGTAGCTACCGCTGACGAACCTGCAGAGCCAGAGGTGGTGCACGATGACGCCGCCTACCAATAGGCAGCCGCCCGAGAAAGGAGATAGCCGCTACGCATGCCACCATCAGGTTAAACCAATCTAAGACTCTCTCGCCTGCCATTTACACGAAGAAAAGCGTTAACTTGGTCTTATTGCCAACCCGTTTTAGTTTTAAAATTTTGTATGAGTTTTTTTTTGTCTGTTTTTCTTGCTGTCTTTTTGTGTCTTGTGTCCTTTTGCCTATAGACTAAGGTTATTTGTTAATTCTGTTATGTAAACTTGCCACTTTGCCTAATATATAGTAAATTGTAAAATAATAATTTGTTCTGATTTTTGTATATCCCTTCACACGCCTTAGAGATATCAGTGTCGCAGCCCTGTTACCTGAGTTTGATTATACCTACGGGGAGGGCATAACCGCAGGCTCACGTAGATCTGAGATCTCCCGGCCGGTTTATCACACAATAATTTCTATCACCTCAGACCCACCCCCACGAAGGTACATCAACTGTTCACTGCCTAGAAGAATCAATTTATGAATGAATTATTTATCATCTACTGAACTAGTGAACGGCTAGTTCGCTTAAGTGAACTATACCGTTCGTTCGTTCAGTAAAGGGAACTGTTCTAAAAGAACAGTTCGTTCATGAACGACCCATCTCTATTTGACAGTTAGTTTTGTTTGTCAATATTCTATAAGATTCTTTTTTGTAATTATTGTCCAAATCCTCTCTCAGATAGTAGTTTTGATTGATCGTAAATATTTTATTTTGATGGCTTCGTCAGTAGCATCTGAAGATTTCAACGAATCCCGTAAAGACAATAATTACACAACTTCCAAACAATATGACGATACGAAAAAGAAGTCTAAAACCAAAAAATGTCAAGTCTCCAAAAAAAAGCGCTCAAAATCTGATAGGTAAAGAATTATTATTTCGAAATAAAACATGTATTATCTTGGAAGACTGATTTGCCTAGATCATTCAGTTAAGTATTTTTGTAGAAGACTTGCGCTTAACATAAATGTAATATTTGCAATTTCTATATAGAGTGAAAAGTCTATCTTCTGAATTCCCATTTAAATAATAATTTAAGTTAAATCATATTTTTATTCTTAAGATCGAATCTTGAAGTAAATTTGGTGGTGTATTATTTCTACATAGCGAGGGAATATTCCTCGTTGAAAAATATTTTCCGAGATTTTTATACTTTTGTGTGGGAATCAGTCAGAAATTGTGCATAGAAATAACTCTGATTTGCAAGTCAGAAGGAAACTTACCAAGAAATGAGAAATACAGCATACGTGTCAGTAAGAAGACCCAGATTTACTACAAAAAAAAACGATACGAATGAACAATATTTAGGATGTTATATTTACATTTTCTTTGTTTGTGACTAGTATGTACCATTGTATGTTTTCATATATAGTGGTACATCGGGATACTTCCGCTTTGGAATAAGTGATATACGTCCCGTTTGGATGTGAGATTTTTCGTTTAGTATATATACATATAACCTTTGTTTGGAAAATGCCAACAACGCCCAAACAAGTCATAATAGCATTGTCTGAAAATATCTGGATATTGTCACATTTCCGAAACATCCTGAAGAGAAGCAAAGTTCTTGGACAGATTTTTAGTAAACGTCACACCTGGTCATCCTCAATCAGGTCCAAGTAGGGAAAAGAGTCGAATTTTTTTTAAATCTCGATGCGAACACGGAATATGTCTATCATATCATTCTTATTGTTTTTCAAATTAAGCTAAATCCTAATTTTCATCTAATGCTTTTATATTTTATTATTAAGTATTGTTTAAACTATTTTATACATCCCCATCAATGTATAATTTATATAAATAAAAATGTATATGTTTCAGAATATTTTTGAGTTTGTTCAAATCTTTCAGAACGGTAGTACTGGATTTCTTGTCACAGAGACATCATTAATCAATTAATGTATATTATGGATGTCTCACAGAGACGAAAGCCTACCATACGATCGGTCGTAAGTCCGATATACAGCATAAACGACTTCTATATCTACTTTCCCATAATAATAATAAAATACAGTTTCGTCTCTGTGAGACATCCATAATATACATTAATTGATGTATATGTTTGTTTGTACAAAATCAATAATCTCTGAAAGTTCTTCAATTGCTTTGAAATTTTTGCATAACACTGCATTCTATTAAGAGGATGTTTTTGTATACTTAATTTGTTTTCATATACCTACTATTCATTTATATAAATAAAAATGTAAATTTTCGATTGTCAAAGATCATAAATCTCCTAAAGTTCTTTTTGATAAAACGTTGCATTCGGATTCGCACAAATTATTTGAAAAAAAGGCGCAGGTACCTACCCTTTCAATATTGATAAATATTTAGATATAACGTTTTTCAAATTCAATTTTTTAATAACACTCGGTCGTTAACCGTTTAAACTGATGAGAAAGTGCAGCCAATTGTATTGCGTCGTTCTGTCTGTCTGTCTGTTCTCTTTATACTTATGCTTTAGGACATTTCCCCCCTCCCATTCTATCCCTTCCCCTCCCGCTGATATATTTTCAATGCAAATCTGTGCTGTTCGACCGATCGGACTCAAAATTTGGAAACTTATTCTTTGGGACCAGGCGGCTAACATAGGCGACATTTCCCTCCTCCACTTTTACCCCTTCCCCTCCCCCAGATATATTTACAATGAAAATCTGTACCGTACGACCGATCGGGCTCAAAATTTAGAAACTTATTCTTCAGAACCCGGTGGGTAAGATGGGTAACATTTCCTGCCTCCCCTCTTACCCCTGCCGTTCCCCCTAATATATTTCCAATGCAAATTTATACCGTTCGACCGATCGGACTCCAAACTTATTATTTAGGAACAGGCAGATAACGAAGGTGACTTTTCCTCCTCCCCTTTACCCCATCCCCTCCCCTGTTATATTTTCTGTACAAATCTACACCGTATGACCGATCTGACCCAGATTTTGCATACTTATTTTTCAAGACCCGGCGGGTAATACAGACAACATTTCCCCCTCCCTTCTTACCCCACCCCCACACCTGATGTATTTTTTGTACAAATCTACAACGTTTGCCAATCTGATCCAAATTTTGCATTCTTATTCTTTAGGTCACGGCGGAATACATAGGTCACAATTCCTTCCTGGACATCCCATCCATCCCAGCCTAGATTAAATGGATCCTTTTTTTTATTAGAGACTGCGAAACAATGAAATCTTTGTGTGTGTCCCATAAACTAATGTTCAACTAAATCCTTAAACTGAGCAACACCGGGTAGGAACAAATATCAATTTATAAAAATACAAATATACGTTTGTTCAAAATCATAAATCTCAGAAAGTTCTTCACGGATTGACTTTGACATAATGCTGCATTCGAATACGCCCATGTTTTTATATATCTAGTATGTTTTTATATACCCTCTACATTTTTATATACCTAACTTCTATTACGTATACAGATGTGACAGGTAAAAATATGCTTTTTTTTGAAAAGCAGTAAAATTGAATACCCACAAGCATTGTAAAATTAAACATATTAGAAACGTGTGCTTTCTCTTTTCTTTCTTTTCCATTTAACAAGACTGAGCCACAGCAACGCGTACCCGGGTACAGCTAGTATGCCAATAAAAATAGATTTCGTTCGTTTCGATTTGTGGGAACGGATTAATCATTTTCTCTTTATTTCTTATAGGAAAAATTTGTTTGGTATTCATTCTGCTTGGTATATGTCCAAGGATCTGAAATGGGTCAAGGACTTATACTGAGGTGTCACTATGCGTAATTCCATTAATGACTTTTCCTTGACTGATCAATCATGATATTGAGTGCTTTTCATAAATGATTATATGTCTAAGCTTAAATTTGTGACACAATATGGATATTCCATTTTCCTATTGGGTTCTTTTTCTGAATTTAAACAATTTCAAGTCACGTCTTAGTATCTTTACAGTCATATTTTGAAATCTGAAACGTCCAGTTTTCTTATGTTTCAGTATTTCTCATAAAGACCTTCCGACACTTCCAAAATGTGGACATTGCGAAAAAGGGATGCATTGTAACGAACTGACCAGTGAAGATGTCGCTAGTTTCCAAAATCGTTTTTATGAAAACTCTTCTAAAGTCAAGCAAGATATTTTTATCTTGAGGCACTGCGCTGTATCTGCACCTAAGAGGTAATTTTGTTATTTACTTACTTACCATCACGCCGTTTCTCCATGAGGGTAGGCAGAGAGGATAGAGCCACACTCTTCTGTCCTGACATACAAATCTCGCCTCATCCACATTCATACATCTTCGCATGCAAGCTCGCCAGTTGTTGAGGCTTCTGACGGGACCATCTTCCAATATCTGGTTAATGTATTTTATGTTTTGCATGGTTAAACATGCACCCTATTTGGAGTATAAAATATTAAGCTACCGTTTGGTACAAAAAGATTTATTAAATTAAATATTATTTAATTTTATTAAATATCAGTGTATCTAGATATGCCTAGAGTAAAAGTGATGTACCAATAAAAATAATGTTATTGATTTAAAAAGAAAAGTAAAACAGCACAAAATTAAAATGTTTGTGCTACAGGTTCGTGTAGGCGTTACGAGAATTGATTTATTTTTTAATTTCAGTGAGCTTTTTTCTCTTTTCTCAATTTTTTCAAATCGTGTCCCAAAAAAAATTGGAGAGCAATTTCCTTTTTTTCCAAAAATTTTGTGTGTATGAATGAATTTGTATAATTCTCATTTATTATTTATATACTTACATCCATATCATAGAGTAATTTATTTGGGAATGTACTTTAAAGAATTGAACAACTGGAAAAACTTAATTTTGTCAAGTGTTGCCACATATCTTCCACTACCCAAGTTAACCAGGATCCTGTGGGTCCAGATTCAAGCTCTTCAGCCACATACGGATACACAGAAATTGCCTCCTCAAACGAGAGAGGCAGAGGATGATGACAACCTATGATGAAGATTATTTTCTAATTGAATGCATATTCCACTTTATTTTTGAACGTTTTATAAATGAACTTTTCTGATTGGTGCATTACAAATTGGGACTAAAAAAATATGAAGGATCTGGTGTTCATAAGCGTTCACTGAGAAAGATGAATGATTAACATTGTTTAACCCCTAATATCAGCTTTTATTAAATTATTTTTCAAAAGGTGTCGATCTAGAGATGGAATTCAACGAAAATCAATGGTTGTTCACTATTATGTCTCAACGCTGGCAGGGAAGCTGGTAGCGGTTTGTCGGACAGCGTTCACCAGCTTACTGGGCATCAAGAGTGGCAGGGTCCAGGGTGTCGTTAACAGGTGCTTGTGTTAAACTAGAATGATTTTGATTATTCTGTTAGTAAAAAAATGTTTTGATTATTGTAATATGTACACATACTTTTCAGATATATACAGTCAAAGAAAATTCCAACAGAAAACCGTGGAGGAGACAGACATTCGAAAAAATTTCAAAGAAAATTACAATCAGTTTGCACCTTTTTGTCTGATCTTCCGGGAGTGAGTGATAATTGTGGGCGATGTGGAGCTGCAAAAAAAATAGTTCCAGCTGAAGAAGATATGAGAAAACTATGGTATTCTTACAATATGGATTCTCCTTACGATTTGAGGTATGTTCAGTTAATTTGAAATGTATGTTTACTTTTCAAATGTGGATTAAAGTTTATTACGCTTGATACATTTTTTAAAAAATTGTTAGTTTAAGATGGCACATTCACTGAAAATGCATATTTTGGCGTTTTTATCAAAAATGAGGCTTTTTTTTATTAATTTATATCAGAATGTATATGCTAGACTGTAATTTTTTAAGGCGATAAGGTAGATAGAACCTTTTTTCTTATATAAAAGTAATACACTGAACATTGTTTACAATAATTAATAAAATATAAGCATTAATCAACAGGCCGCGGCCAAAAAATTCATTTTTAATGTCTTAGGCGAGATTAATTTTTACTGAATATTTATATGTATGCAGAATATGTTTTCTTATGATTTTAAACCCTACTTAAATAAATAAGAAATGTAAAATATTATAAATCTTTAAATTTGCAACAAATTTTTATGTTTTTTGATGATTTTAAAAAGCTTTTTATTCATATAAACAGATGATTTTAAACAATATATTGTATTTATATCCGTACTTTGAGTCTTCGTCCACTATTAAAAAGTCACATTTTTTTAATTAAAAACACATTCATTATTATCTATCTATATAAATAAAAATGTAAATGTTCGTTTGTACAAAATCGCTAATCTCTGAAAGTTCTTCACCGATTGCTTAGAAATTTTGGCACAACGTTGCATTCAAATACGAAGATGTTTTTGTATACTTACTTTGTTTCGATATACCTACTATTTATTTATATTAATAAAAATGTAAATGTTTGATTGCCTGAAATCTTAAATCTCCTAAAGTTCTACTCCATTGCTTTGAAATTTTGACACAATGTTCCATTCGAATTCGCACTGATTATTTGAAAAAATCACTGGTACCTACCTACGTTTTCAATATCGATAAATATTTAGATATACCTAACATTTTCCAAATTCAAATTTTTTGTTTACATTCGATGAACTTCCGAGCTTATCGTTTTAAACAACATTATTCCGAGATTCATTTTTGATTCACACCTTTGAATTGCAATATTAATCACAAGACGATATACTTCTACGACTCTAAAATAAAGCGGATTCATTGTAGAAACACAGTAAGTAGTTGGCATTTTAATTGTTCATTTAATACACTTTTCGGTTCTCAAATTCAGAATGTATTCAGAGGCGCAAAAAGCAAAATGGCTAAATAAAAAATAATGAGCGACGTTTTAAATATTTTGCCTCCTACCAATTTTAATCGTGGCAGATGTTTATTTGTATTAAGTATATTCTTAAAATTCACTAGTGATCAGTTTTAGTGGTAAATTTCGACAGAAATTCCATCTTTTGTTAAGAATCTCATGAAAATTGACTTTCTTTGATTTCACAGAAAAGCCGTTTCTAAAAAAAATTTCCCTTAAAATTATAATAATCGATGATGACCAGTGCAACGTTTATTCGAAAGTGCAACATTTATTCGATATTAGATTCAGACGGCACCTCGATCACGTCTTGAAAGGCCATGATCTATCGCAATTTGAAATATTTGAAACTTTGCAATAGGTTTGTCCAGCCTTAAGCAAACATCTGAACCAATTCGGACTTCAATTTAAAAAAATACAAATGGACAAAAATATATCAAATGTAATGGAAAAATATTTTTATGCTGTAAAATAGTGAAAACAAATGTTTCTAGCCCATAGACATGTATATACAGTAGACTCACGATTAACCGGGATGGAAGGTGAAAAAAAAAATCAAAAAATTTATCAAAAATACAGAAAAGTTGCAAAAATCACACAGGTTTGTGGTTATTATGTGGGTAATAATATAAGATCTTAAAGCTGGTCATCCGTTTTTCAAACTGTCAAAGTGTCGAATTGCGTCGATAGATCCAAATTCTGGATGTTTTATGTCTAGAGTTAAAAAAAAGCGTTATTGTATTTCTCCAATAATTTATATATTGTAAAAAAAATAGTAAACAACAATTTTTCTTACATCACTGTTTTTTAATTTAAAAATTATGTCGCTTAGCACATTTAGGTATAATTTTGACTTCCGGCTTGTGACTTTGACTTAATTCAAATAACTTTTGATGTAAAAATAAAAAAAAACCTACAATAATATGTATTTAATTATCGAAAAATTACGTCGCATAGAAAAATTATGTGCAACTTGCAAGCGTTTTGTGAAACCGCGTTTTCTAATTTTTCAGTTCTCCACAATATTTGTGGAATGTTTGATATCTAAAACATGCGACAAAGTAAATATAAACAATTTGTGTATCAAATTCATTTTTTCTTTGCAGGAATTTAAAACGAAATTCGATCCACGTATTTATATTACACTTTAAACTGAATTTAGAAATAAAATTGCGTTTTCGTAGTCATTTCTTGCATCGAAACATAGATTCGCGCGAATAAATTTTATTAATTTTAATGATTGAAATTGGTATTAGCAAATTACTACGTTGCGATTTTTATTTACACACTCATGCGCATGCGCGGGTATAAACCGCGTTGTCAAACGCGGTTTGTACCTGTTTAGATATACTAATTATATATGAAATGAACGTAAGATACGTGAAATGAACGTACTCACATTTTCGATAATATCAATAAATTCGTATATATTTAGCCAAAAACCTTTTTGTAGGAGTGCAACTCAATTGATTTTGGCATTATAATATGCTATTAATTAACAATAAAGTAATATTTGCATAGAATATACGTTTTATAGTGACTGTATATTGACAGAATAAAACGTAGACAGAAACACGTCCGCCGCTTGCTGTGGCACCGGCCGACTGACAACATTTCTATCCGTATATTGGAGCATAATCATACTGTGGTTTTTTATTTTTTTAATAGTAATTAGCTTGTTTTTAATAAAAAAACTAACTTTTAAATAGTGGGTGAGTATTCAAAGTGCGGGATTAAGTAGAATATGTCGTTTAAAATCATCTTTTTATATGAATAAAAAGCGTTTGAAAATCGTCAAAAAACGTAAAAATTTCTTGCAAATTTTAAAACCTATAACTTTATTAATATTGAACATTTCTTAATTATCTTAGTTCGGATTCAAGATAATGAAGTAAACTTAATTCGTGTAAAAAACATATTATGCGTACATATAAATTAGTTATACAATGAATACGAATATGAATATTCGTATTCACCGAATAGTAGATATTTACCGAATATTCTTATTCGCTGAATATTATCGCGAATATTTAAACTAGGTATTTATAACTGAACACAACACAAATTACGGTTTGGCTGTGCACCATGTATCCGAACACACCTTTTTTTTGGGTCGCAATCCTAGGATTGGTCTGTAACAAGCACTCGCCCTCTCCACTCCTCTCTGTCACCTGCTAGTAGGTCTGGTCTACGTAGCTTAATCTCGGGCGGCCTCTACGATTGTTGCCTTCAACATTTCCCTAGACGATGGTTAAAAGCAGGCCCGGATGCCTTAATTATGGCCTATCCAAATTGCTGGCTGTTGGGCGATTCTGTTAAGGAGCCGCCTCTTTTCGCCCTCCCTGCTCAACACCTCGTCATTTCGGATATGTTCAGACCAATGGATCCTCGCCTTGCGCCTGTAGCACCACATCTCAAAGGCCGCTAGCCTCCCGGACATGCTCTGGCCGATTGTCCATGTTTCGCTGCCATACATCAGCACACTCCAGACAAGAGTTTTAATCAAGTTTAATAAGAACACACCTACGCACTCTATTATCGGGATTTCTCCAACATTGAATGAATGGATTTGTTGAGTTCTCAAGTTGTCAATTGTTACAGCATAAATGGGTTCTTTCATTTAGTTTCGTTGGGTTATTAAGAAGTGGGTTATTAATAGGTGCTCATTTCATGTAGTTTTTGTTTTGTAATACGTACCGTTCGTTCCATTTTACTTCCGTTGTGTGTAAAAGTGATAACTCTCATAAAATAATTTCAAATTAAATCTAATAACATGACCTCTCGTAAGCGTGAAAAAGTGATATATGGAAACATTTCGATAAGAAATCTGGTAAATTAAATTTAAATATAACTTAATTTGTTTGTTTTTGTTATAAAGAATAAAGATATCGGTTTGTGTACATGACTTGTTAGTAAACTCAAAACAAAGTCGGCTCATTAAGACAAATTTATTTTGTTTTGTTTGGGGACTCGCTCGAAAATATCTAAAACAACCCAATATCTCACCTTCTGCTGATCAATTGCTTTTCTGGCGTGAAGATATATATTTCCCTTAACTAAAAAAACTGGCCCAGAATTTTTCATTGAAGCCATTTACTCTCGCCTTAGAAAGATTATTTTCGACCGCTGGGAATGTACAAACGGATAAAAGAAATCGCCTAACGACTGAGAAATTACAAATATTGTGCTTTTTGAACAAAAATTTTCCGGTGGTAAATTTTGATTATTAAATCTCTTAGTAAAAAAGTGGTAATATATAGAGATGTGCCGATTAAGACTTTGGCCGACTAGCCGATTAGTCGGCTTTAAAAAGGCCGACTAATTGGCCGACTAGTCGGCCAAGCCGATCACGGTTTGGTTTAGAATTTTTATAAATGTTTTTTTTTTCAGTACATCATGTACATGTAATCTTGGTTTACTATTAATTAGTCTGTTAATAAAAAAATTCCTACTCTTGTATTTAAATAAGAAGAAATATTTATAAATGTTTATTGAAGATGAGAATATACACTCGGGCCTCGTATAACACGGTTATATGGTTCCACAAAATCCTTGTGTAATACAAATCTGTGTTATACAAGGTTTGAAGTTCATACACAATTAGGGTTTGCGTTCCAAAAAAAAATCGAATATAGTTTATAATGCACTTTATTTTTTTATTAAAAATATTTGAATTTACATACTTATTGATAAAAACTTTAACACATATAATATAATTTCTCTTAATCTTAATCATGTTTTTTATATATGGATATTTGTATAGTCTTCTTTATGATTCTTTTTTTGTATAGTCTTCTATTTTTCTTCTTTCTTAATATGTTCATATTAAGTTTATTGATGTAAAAAGCCATATATAAATAAATAAATATAATGTAGTATTCATTCATCATCGCTATCACTTAAAATAATTCTTAATTCTTACTCTTTTTCGACATCCGTTGTGAGTTTTCATCATCGGAGGAGAGCTTTGAATTTCTTGTGGTTTTAGAATATAAATCTTTACGTATTTCCTTACAAGGTTCCAATATCTGTTGTAATTCCCTTTTGAATTTCGAACTTCTTTCCATTATAGGATCCTTTTCAATATATATTTTTTCTAATTAAATATTCGATTCCAAGCCTCATTTATAGTTTTTAATGTGAAACATGTAGCTACCTCGCTGCAACTGCTTTCTGAGGAGGAAATAAAGCCTATGTTACCTGCCGAGTCCTTAAGAATAAGTTTTCAAATTTTGAGTCCAATCGGACAAACGGTACAGATTTGCATCGAAAATATATCAGCGGAGGGGAAGGGGTATGAGAATAGGAAGGAAATATCGCCTAAGTTACTCGCCGAGTCCTAAAGAATGAGTTTCCAAATTTTGAGTCCGATCGGTCAAACGGTACAGATTGGCATCGAAAATATTGTAGGGGGAGGAGAAGGGGTATGAGAATAGGGGGGAAATGTTGCCTATGTTACCGCCGGGTCGCAAAGCATAAGTATGCAAAATTTGAATCGTAATATCCCTAGTACTATATTACCTTGTTGAATTATTTGTATTCATATTCGCCGAATAGTAGGTTTGATATTCGTATTCGTGAAAATATTCGTTGCATCATTAATATAAATATTTATTAAAAGTTTGTATCGCCTCGGACACTAAAAAATATTTTTTTGGCCGCGGCCTGTCGATTAATGCTTATATTTTCTTAATTATTGTAAATATGTAATGCTCAGTTTATTACTTTTATATAAGAACAAAGGTTCTATCTAAGTTATCGCCCAATAAAAACCCACATTTTCGTAAAAAAAACGCCAAAATATGCACTAGCAGTGAATGTGCCACCTTAACTAGAAATGAATCGTTTATGAATGAACAGTTATTTTTCAACAGTTCACTTTACTGAACAAATGAATTGTACAATTCTCTTTAGTGAATTACCATTCATTAGTTCAGTTGTTGTAAATTAACATTTTTCAGTGAACAAATGACTTTTGGTGGTTAAATGACCTTCTTAAATCCTAACCCATGTCAGAAATAATTTTTGGTTGGATAAATGATAAAATGACACCCCACTGTCAGAAAAGAAAATTGATGGGTAAATGAATGACACTATGAACAACAAAACTTCCCATCGCCAGCATTTATGTAACACTAAAATTCCGCCAGTATATTGCAGGATTATCAAATATGTACTTTTTTGCACAATTAATATTTACTTCATTAAAAAATCAACAAAAAAGGAAAATAGAATCACTCAATCAATAAGAAAGTAAAGAGAATTATTTTTGCATTTCTTGACAAAGTACAATTCAAATATTTCTTTATTTCTTTTTTTCACCTAGAATTTTATCGGCTGCTCCAGAAATACAAGAGGTGATTCTGCATACTTTGAACTGATAGTGTGATTGTTTTTTCTGAAGAAATTCTCATTCTTTTCTTCGTCTTTATTATTAGGTTTCACAATAAAATTCATCTCATGTTGTGAAATATCTTCACCATTTAATACTTCCTAATAAGCTATTTTTTCATCTAAATAAGCCAATCAAATACAAATGCGCATCAACATTCCATGCCCGTTAATTCATTGCGAATTTGATAACACTTTTCAAGATTTTCTTCAAATTTGAGAAATTCTTATTCACTTCCAATCCAGCTTCATCAACGTAAATTTGTTCTGGCCTAATATTTTCAGCTTCTATAAATGCTTGAAACTTAGAGATGACTTCTTGTGTAGTTAGTTTATCATGCTTTTTTTGTCTTGAACACCATTGTTCGGATGCCATGCCACTTTTTAAACCATCCATACCATTCGGAAGATGTGCTAAAATCACCTTGCAACTTTAACACATCATAATAATAATATTTTGCTTTGGCTGAGCAAATAAAATAAAAACTGTGTCTGTTTTTATTTTATTTGTTCAGCCAGAAAAAAAAAGCCTGACGGCAAGCGACGCCGCCATCATAAATTACTCGCTCTTTTTAGAGAAGTGAGGATGAGGATCTTCAGAAAAAACGACTAACCTTCAAAAGACACTAAAACAAACTAAATAATAAACATAAAGGTTTGAAAGATTAGTTTTCGGACATGATGAACACCTTATCTTTTTGACTCTAAACATGTGTTTGGCAGTGGTGTGCAGCACATACAAGCATAAAAGCTGTGCATTAGTAAAGATTCTGGGAAACAAATATTAATTAAATAATGCTTATCTTAAGAAAAAGTTGATTTAAAATTCTAACCGTAATTCGTCCTACGGCTAGAAGTTTTATTTATGATTTTTCTGTGCCTAACTTCATGTCAATTCTTCATTTATTTCGCCCAATATTTCATTCCATATATATAGTCAAGTCGAGAAAAAAACGTGTATTTTTAAGGCTGCAAGTTTTGTGTAATAGACAAGTAAATTTAGCGTGCTTCTTCGAAATGTCCTATGCCAGGTGAGAACTATGCGCATGTAATTGCAGAAATTTTATTTTTTACAATTTCCACCCAAAACTTTCGGTGAAAATTCTATGGTGAATGTAAATACAATACAAATACCATCTGTCATCTGTCATCATAACATATAATGATATCATAAAATGTTTGATTTATTTTTGTGAAATGAAACGTATATCTGAAATTAGCATTGTTCCCGATTTAATTATATATAAATCATCTTCGAAATATATTGAAATTTTTTGCCGTATTAGCTATACCTATAAAAAATATTTATTTATTTAGGAAATATTGTTTATAATACTTCATTTATAGTGCAGTTATTTTTGTGGATTGAAGCTACTCAAAATAGTTCATTATATTCAGTTAAAAAAATTTTTTAAATGTATATACCCTTATAGGTATATGCGTTTTTATATATTTTTAATATACCTAGGTATATAGTCGGTCACAGCATAACGTAAGTTTATACCCACTGCACGCCACTGGTGTTTGGCTATTATGAAAAAGTTACTATATACTTGGTGGTTAAATCATCACTTTGACTGTAATAAACCTTGTTATAATTAATATAAACTTTGTTGCAGGGTTGTTGAATCATACTTTCGGACTATTTTTACAAAAAAATTTAATATATCCTTCGGAGTTTCCAAGGATAAGGATAAAGAACATTGTTACAGGTACTTTTCTTTCTTTCTGTGAACCATGTGAACGTGTTAGAAGTATACACATATTATATAACGATATTTTCTTATTTGACATTAAATAATTCTTTTTATATATTTATCTTGAACTTTGGTTAAAAAAAAACCAGTCACTGGAATGAACCTGTCCTGAGATGAGCAGCTTACAACATAGAACAAAATTTACCAGTGGAAATCTATACTTGGCTTTTATGTTTCCCATTCTTTGTATTTACTTAATTATTGTTAGCTGTTGGTTTTCCGAATAAATATAAATAAATAAATAAACATGTGAATATATAAAAAAATATTATATAACTATAAAATGAATAAATTAATTGAATCGATGACTATTAAAAGACACATTCGTCCATAAAAGTTAGTACAGAGATATTTTAAAAAATCCCACCTGATATTAACTGTATAGTGAGAAATTTTTTATCAGCCTTTTATAACTATGATGTAACACAGGCGATGGTCTTTGAAATACCTATTTATTTTTATTATTTCATAGATTTTTGTGAAAAAACTGTAGTGGGATGTTTTAAAAATAATCACAAGATTTATGATGATCGTGACTTGTGTAAAGTCAATTTAAATAAATAAATTTTGAAACTCAATAGGTAGATAAAATAGATACTATTTAAACTGTCGCGTTTTAGAGAATTAAAGCAAAATCCACAAATCAGCGCTTGTTTTCTGGGACCAGATGGTGTCTTAAGGCGGCACATTTACTGCAAATGCATATTTCGGAATTTTTTATGAAAATATGGGTTTTTATTATTCATTTATGTCAGAATGTATATGATAGACTACAATTTTTTTAGGGCGATAACTTAGATAGAACCTTTGTTCTTATATAAAGGTAATAAACTGAAAATTTTTTACAATAATTAAGAAAATATAAACATTGACAGGCCGCGGCCAAAAAAGTCGTTTTTAGTGTTCTAGGGTGAACAAAGTCTTAATTAATATTTGTATGCAGGCATAATATACTTTTTTATATGTATAAAGTGTACTTAATTATCTAGAATCCGTATTTAGGTTAGGTTAGGTTACTATTTTTTTACAACACATAAATTATTGGAGAAATATAAATATGCTTTTTTTAAATTCTAGAACTAAAACATTTAAAATTCGGATGATAAGTACGCGAGCATGACTTGCTCTCGAGCGGTTCCATATATTTTAAGCGTCGGCGCGGTCGGTTTTTGTCTTACAAGGAGTACATAAATAAATACGCTCGTGCAATGTTTATCTGACATGAGGTTTGTTTATGTCTTGCTCTCGCAATTCGACACTTTGACAGTTTGAAAAATGAATGACCAGCTTTGATGCATTTTGTTGGGGTTCCTATAATATTGAATGTATTTCGGGGTTCGACTATTCATATTGAGTGTTGATTGTTAGATAGTTTTACTTATTCGTATTGTGTGAAACTTCCCAGTTCTTAAATAAAATGTTTGATAAATTGATCCTCCTATAAAGGGGCGAGTGACGACTGCTCCAGAAGAAAGTTGGTAATACTCAAACTTAATACATATATGAATCAATAGAAAAAATTACTTTCTATTCTTGTGGAGTGGTCCGACTCACTGTCTCAGCAGAGTTAAGACTAGACATTCACTGCAAATGCATATTATATTGAGGGTTTTTATTATTCATTTATATCAGAATGTAAATGCTAGACTGCAATTTTTTAAGGCTTAGATAGAACCTTCGTTCTTATATAAAAGTTATAAACTAAACATTTACAATTATAAGCATTAATCGAAAGGCCGCAGCCAAAAAATTTATTTTTAGTGTCTTAGGCGAGATTTATTTTTAATGAATATTTATATGTATGCAAAATACGTTTTTTATATGTATAAAGCTTGCTTTACAGTCATGATTCTGTACTAAAATAATTAAGAAATGTACAATATTAATAAGGTTATAATTTTTAAAATTTGAAAGAAATTTTTACATTTTTTGTTGATTTCAAAATGCTTATTTTGAATAATTGATATAAAGAGATGATTTTAAACAATATATTCTAACTAGCTGGTTGGCCCGGCTTCGCTCGGGACCATAATTCGGTAAGCGTAGAATTGTGTTGACGTCTCTTTTTTGCTGGTTTCGGCACCTGTGATTGATTGCCTTACTGGACTGGCTTTGCCAAAATATCAACAGATATTTCAGCGCACAATCATAAAACTCTAGAGAGTACTTTCAAAAACTTTCTTCGCTGACACATTCTGCAACTCAGTTTGGAACCTTATAGAACTTTCTCCATCCAGAACTTTCTAGAGCATTCTGGAACCTTCTCTTAATCTTCTGGAAACTTCTAGACTCACCGATGAACTCAGCCACTCGATTTGGAACATTATAAAACCTTTTTAAACTTTCTCCTTCCAGAACCTTCTAAAGCATTCGAGAAACTTAATGAACGTTCTGGAACTTTCTGGACTCACCGATGAACTCAGCCACTCGGTTTGGAACTTTATAAAACCTTTTTAAACTTTCTCCAGAACCTCCTAAAGCATTCGAGAACCTTAATGAAACTCTCTAGACTGACATACTTCGCCACTCAGTTTGGAACCTTACAGAACTTTTAAAAATATTCTAGAATGCTCTCTTTCCAGAAATTCTTAGAGCTTCACCGAACATTCTGGAACCTTCTAGACTCACAGATACACTCCGCCACACTGTTTGGAACGTTAGAGATCTTTCGGGAATCTTCTACAGCGTTCTTCTTCCAGAACATTCAAACTTAATTGAACGTTTTAGAACCTTCTTGAACTTTGTCTTTCTAGAATCTTCTAAAGCATTGGATAACCTTCATGAACATTCTGGAACCTTCTAGACTCACAGCCACTCTCCGCCACACTGTTTGGAACGTAAGAGAACATTCTTTAGAAGAATAAAGATCTTCTACAACTTTCTCTTTCCACAACATTCTAGAACTTTATCAGACGTTCTGGATAGAGTCACAGATACACTCCGTCACTTTGTCTGGAACCTTATGGAACTTTCGTTAATCTTCTAGAATCCTTCCAGAACTTTATCGAACGTTCTGGAATCTTCTAGTCTCGCTGACACACTCCGCACTCAATTTAGAACCTTATAGATTTTTTGGGAATATTCTAGAATGTTCTCCTTCCAGAACTTTCTACAGCTTTATCGAACGTTCTGAAATCTTCTAGACTCACCGACACATTTCGCCAGTCAGTTTGGAACCTTGTAGAACCTTCTCAAACGTTTTTTTTCCAGAACCTTCTGAAGCATTCGAGAAACATCATGAATTTTCTGTTCTAGACCCACTGACACACCTTGTCACTCAGTTTGTGACCTTATAGAACTTTCAGGAATCTTCTAGAACCTTTTCCTTCCAGAATTTTCTAAAGCATTATCGAACATTCTAGAATCATCTAGACTCACCGGCACACCCCGCCATTCAGTTTGGAACCTTATAGAATGTTCTTGAACTTTCTGCTTCCAGTAACTTGTAAAGCATTAGAAAACTTTCATAAACGTTCTGGAACCTTCTGGATACACCGACACACTCCGCTACTAACCTTATAGAACTTTTAATAATCTTCTTAATAGTTCTTCTTCCAGAACTTTTTAGAGCTTAATCGAACATTCTTTAACCTTTTAGACTCACAGACACACTCCGCCATACTGTTTGGAACGTTACAGAACTTTCGTAAATCTTGTAGGATGTTCTCCATCCAGAACATTCTTGAACTTTATCGAACAGTCTGGAATCTTATAGAATCAAAGACACACTCCGCCACCAGAATTTTATAGACCTTTATCAAATGTTCTGGAACCTCCTCGACTCACCTCTTAGTTTGGAGCCTTATAGAATTTTCGGGAATCTTCTAGAACATTCCCCTTCCAGAACTTTCTAGAGCTTTACTGGACATTCTGAAACATTCTTGACTCACCGGCACTCTTCGCCACTTAGTTTGGAACCTTATAGAACTTTTGGGAATTTTCTAGAACGTTCTCCTTCCAAAACTTCCAAGAGCGGATTTTTACGGAATCTTCTAGACTTACCGACACAATCGGCGGGCCCATTCTGGAACAATCGGAAGTATTTGCGGCCTTCCCATAACAAAACAATGTGCTAGAATGCACATTTTCGTCACCCACTCCCACCCACGCTCAGCCACCCCCACCAAACTAGGACATTTTAAATGGGACACCAAGGGCTATCCACCACCATAACCACCAGGGAGTGGTAGTATCTGGTTGTGAAGAAAACTTGGCGGATAGGGAAACACGGGTTTCTTTTTATATATATATATATATTGATTATTATTTGTTAATTAAATAAATTAATTGCACACTGAAAAAAGCTAATATATGCAATTATTATACATAAGTTATAAAAGTTGCTCTTTCTAATGTAGTGTTATGGGTGTTTGTTTCTTTGTGTGAAATAATAAACGGATTATATGAAACAAAATAATTATTTCGTATTTAATCAGAATCTAATCTACGAGATTTAAAAAAAAAGTATCTTTAGTAGACATTTACTCTTAAAATTTAAGTCCTTAACTTTTAATAATCAGTCTGTTTAAGAGATCATATGAAGACTCCTCGGGAAAAACAATGAATGTCAAGAAATAATGTCTATTTAGAGAAACAGGTTTTTATAGTTTCAAAGTCTATATTTCTTTAACTTTATGCTCTTTTCATATGAATATTGAATTAACTTATCACTTTATAAACATGTTCGTTTACTTTACTTAAAAATATGCAAATTTACAACAACGTTTTTGATGTTCAATGGGTGGACATTTTTGTGTTTCTTGCGATGGATAAATAGATATAAATTGAACTGTAACTGGTTGCGGATATTGCGACTGTAATAACAAGCTTAACTCTTTAGATATAAATTGAACTATTACAGCTGATCACAATGATTTTACCATTGATATGTAATACCCCAGTATTACATATTACATGTATGGATTTTACCCAATTCTGATTTATTTTATCAAATAATACCCCAAAAAGTCAACAGATGGCAGCGCCATCTAGTAAAGACCGCAGATATTTAAAAAAATCTATTTCATTTTTTAAAATACAATAGCGCCATCTACTTATGACCGCAGAGTTTTTTTGGATATATATCAAAAATAAAAATCAAGCCATAAATATTGTTATATATATCACGATTAGGGAATGCAATCCCGATCGCGCGAGATCTCGAGGCATTTTACTTTTAATCCCGAACCGATAAATCGGACGAGATTATCGGGATTGATCAGCATTTTTTTATGTTTAATTGTATATATTTTTTAATTTTTTTTTTATTAAATCTATTTGGTAAATGTACTGCTGCATTCAATATAATATAATTAATACACATTTATATTGCACGCTTACCCATTGCTTAGAGCTTTTAATAAGTACTTACCATGTTCATGTCACATTCAAATAATAAAAATAGCTTTGAATAATATTTGCTTTATTTTATCAACCTAACATAGTAATAAAAACTACTAATAGTTAGTAGTTTTTACTCTACTACATTGACTGATGCTTGGAAAAACGCCTACAAAAACTTTAATGCAATGATTAATAATGAACATTTTATTAAAATTGCTGATATAAAAATGCAAGGCATTGCCGTTAATTGCTATTCAGCTCTTTAAACAAAAAAAACACAAAATTATTCGGGATCCCGATCCGTAGGGATCCCGCGGGATTGGAAATTCTAATCTCGAGGGATCCCGAAAGGGCAATTATATGTGATATGTGTGTTCGCTTTATTCATTTCAATTACCAGGTTCAAAATCTGTCAAGTTGTAAACTATAACAAATGTTTTCAAGGCACACTTAATTGTGTGAAGTACAAACTTGTGTTTTTTTTTTTAATAAACAGACCGTCAACAGGTCATTAATGACCCTAATAGATGGCCCTAGAGTGATACTAAAGTACAAAGTATGAATATTTTGTGAACATTTGAATATGATATAGTTACAAAATACACTTTTTACAGTTAATTAATAATGAATTGAATATGATATAGTTACACAATATATTTTTTATGGTTAATTAATAATTAATAATGAAAAACAATAAATGATAAAATAAATTAAGAATATTCAGACTAAATAATAAATAATAATAAAATCACTAAATGTATTATGTAAATTATATTAATTTTTAAGTTGCTACATTATTGCGTCCAATAGCAAGAAGTTAATATAATTCTTCTTCTTCATCTTTATTTTGGCCTGTTGATCTGTTGTGGCTGCTACATTGTTGTCTTGGGAGTTGAACTACCGGACTGAAAGGCGGAGCTAATAATTATTAAAAGAAAGGCTTAAAAATTGAAATGCCTAACTAATTTACTTTCAGATGTTCCGCGAGGAAAAAAAATGGGCAGACATCAATAAAACAAGAAGTTAAAGAAGATGATGATGATGATGACATGGAATTAAAGGTATGAACTTAACACAAGCACAGATATAATATGTATATGTTACAGTGAATTTGTTTTTCTAGTGAGACTACATTTTCACTAGGGGAATTATATTTTACCTGTTGGACAGTGAAAACATGTCAATCGATGAATTTACATATTCACTGCATAGAAAAGAAACAATTCACTGCACATTATCGGTGAAACCGTATTTTGTCCACGAATGCGCTTATTTCTCGAAACATTGACAATATATCGGTGAAACCATCTATATTTTGCACACGAACGCATGCAATTCTCAAAGCATAGAAAGTATAAAGCTAGCGCTTCACTTCGCAATTTATACTCGTTTTGCGGTATTGCGGTCCTATTTTAACTCCTAAATTAAAATAGGACAGCGACACCACAAAATGAATACGAATCGCGAAGTGAGGTGTCGGCTTAAAGATCTCGCACTCGGGTTTTTTAAGATATCTGATGACTGTGGGCAAAATTCATAAAAATCCTGTCCACGAAACTAGTATCCGTGAAATTGAGAGCTTGATTGAAGTTATGTACTTAGTTCAATTATATCTGAATCTAAACCAAAAGTATCCTATATCTGTCTTATTATAAAATGATATAATTTTGGTTGTGCGTATGTATACAACATTCTTAAATTCATCAAACAATATTGGATGAGTTTCAAGTTCCATGATTCAGAAATACATAATAGGGTAATTTCACTTTTTTTTAAATAGAATAATCTTAACTTTGATTTAGAAAATACTGTAGTGATATAAAAAGATTATTTTGTTATTTATTGCATATCTCTGATTTCCAAATTTATATTCAATTCCCAATGGCGGGAAGGATATACCTGGGCCAGCTCAGCTGGCAACATTTGCTCTATCGTTCTGCAGGTTGATACTGGATTCACAAGATAGTCGTCGGTTTCGCTTTACAAATGAAACACAGCTTTTGGCTACTACAAATATATATTAAATAAACAGAACATTTATAGGGACACGGGTACATGGGACATGTATGTTATAAAATTATATAATAATATGATGATAAATAAACCACAAAATGATGAGGCATGTATGACAACGGGTGAAAAGAAAATGACAATGGTGCTGGTTGATCCCGACAAATAAAACAAAAATAAATGATCAGCTTGACAATTTATGAATGTCAAAGGGCACCAAGTAAACAGATTGTTTTGACTCTGGCGTGAGTCCACAGTATATGCAGGTATAGTCTAAATCCTATTCACACTAGTAGGGTCTGTCATTAATTATTGAAAGGATAAACACCAGGGAGTTGCAAGTTGTGTTAGGGCCTATCGAGGAGTCGTAACCTGATGCGTAGCGAAGATATCGTGCAAGATTATCCAACTTGCTTCTGGATACGTTTCCACGTTTTCATGAGCCAACTGGTGAAGACATCGCATGGCCCGACTTTACTCCATAGATCACTGCGTTCAATTGAAACACAGACATAGTGTCATTCAAAGACGTGCGCCATAGGATATTTTGGAACTTCTATCCAACGGATGTACGAGAACTTGCCGATACATCTGTTTGATGTCGGCAGTTAAAATGAATTTATGTAACCGAAAACGGAGAATAATATCAGACGTTCTGCCCCGATGGGCCAATGAAGCCATCTGACCATCTGACGTTCGACAATGAAAATATTTCACGACGCGAGGGCACAAAAATCAAAGCGAAAAAACGAATATTACGATATTAAAAATTACAACATAAAACAAAATGTACACTGAATAATGTCCGGCTCGATGGAACAAAATGTACGCGACGCGAAATCGCCGCGTACATGGGGAAATCAAATAGGATTAATGGAAAAAGTGGACTGTATTTAGATTGAGACATGAAGGGCGTTTCGACTTACCTTTTTGTCTCTTGGCGTCCTTCGTAGCGATGTCACTTCACCAAACAACTGTTTCACTCGGCTGGCCACCAACGTTCGTTACTCTCGAAGTTCGGCGGTGACGAGAATATAAAATGTTTATATGTGCACAAATAAAAACGAGACGAAAATTGGAGCTTTTAACAACGAGACTTGTCGAAACGAAAAGGGGATCAGAACTGGTCGAGGGTAGAATATTTTTCGATAGGGACCAATCAGTGTTGCCACATAAGAAAAGAACAATATTCTTTTGAATCGATTTGTGCCAACGTGATGTCATGAATATCGAACAACCTACATATTATGTATATCAGAACCCACTAAATTGTTCGTGTTCAAGAACACCTGAAACGCCTGAAAAAAATTGTTCGCTGATGTCGCTATCCGTCCCGTTTTAGATCACATTTTGTTAAACAGAAACTTAAGAACCGGCCTTGTGCGTTATCTTTATATAGCTCCCCGTTGCCGCTCACCCCTGTGTTTCTAGAAGATTCTTCTCCATTCTATCTACAAGTCTCCAGACTTTTCTAGATTGATCAGAGATGTTCCGGAGTATTGTTCTGAAATGCTCAAAGGAATATTTTTTTGCCGTAACAATATTATATCATGATATTAAAGTCTCCTGTATAAGTCTACTGTATAATTATACCTTTAAATTAATGAACGTATGAATCAAATTTTAAATGTTTTCTCTCACTCCTCTACAAGGATTATTTTCAGGAAATTGAGGAAACAACATATATACTCAATCAAAACTATAGCTATTAAGAAATTATTGTTTAAAGCTTAACTATGTTCTGTATAAAAATAATTTAATAAATTATATTTTCAGATTTTAGAGATGTCGTTCCCTCCTGGAGAACATTTTCTATTTGCCCCGATCCCGGCGACCCGGGAACCCATTGAGGAGAAGGAGTGGAGGTCTGGAGATGAATTTGAATATGAAAATGTTAAAGAACGATCAAAAACATCGTCAAAACCTCAGGAAGCAAAAGAAAATAATAGAACCTTGAATAATTGCATAGAAAATCACCAAGAACAGCAAAAAGATCAGCAGTTTAGCCAGGTATCTCTATATTATTTCCAAGATCCATCTCATCTAAATATATATGTGTTAATATTAAGATTTTCGCGGGTGAAAGATGAAGGATTATTTTCTAGGGTAACCCGCGTATTGTAGTCTTGAAAGAGACTGTTATTATGTACCCAACATTTCAGACAGATAGCACTGGCCATTATCAGAGGGATTTTTTCCTTGTATTTCGAGTACTATTTTGAATTGGTGGCAAGCACACCCGTTCACTCCAGAAGTCGAGATCCAAGTGAAGCCTAATGCGAAGCTAATTGCTGAATTTACTTTGCGACCTGGTAATTCTTCTATTGTTGGAAATTCCGTTATTGTTAGTTATATTAATATGTTCATGTAATGCATCTGTACTTGGAATCGGATTAATAGGGGCTGATTTAGAAAAGATTTTACAGTCGTTAAGAATGGATAAAAAATATTTCGAATTATGAATTACCAGGGTTTTCGAATTATCGGGGTTAATTTACTATGAAATTCATAATTTGGGATCGAAATTAAAAATTTCGAATTATGGCGAATTTCGAATTATCGGGGTTCGAATTAACGGGCTTTTACTGTATACAAAATAGCCAGGAATGTGTAAAACCCATGAAAAGAAGTCATAATTCTTTACCTAATGATTGTTTGCCATGTCCGAAATGTTTATTTTACTCAAAAACAACTATGGAAACATCGAAAAGTTTGCGATAATAATGCTGACAAGTTCACCCAGGTCGACGCTCAAAATGTTTTAATCAGAAACTTAAAAATTGATGCTAAACTAAAAGAATTAGTATTTCCTCGTATGAGAGCAGATCGGATATCTCTGATTTCTAAAAAAGACAGCCTGATTTGCGCTTTTGGTTCGCAGTGTTTAAAAATTCACAGAGAGAAACATTTTATTAACGTGGTTTATCGAAAAATGAGAGAACTCGGTAAACTACTTCTTGAAATAAGAAAAATCGAACCCAGGGTAATAGATTTTTTCTCCACATTAAAACCCCAGTATTTTGAAGCCATAGTGACTGCCACAAAAAATTATGCAAAATACAATGAAAATGAAGAAAAATACTTGAGCCTGACATTTGCAATGATTAAATCTATAAAGCAATGTTGCAATTTAGCAATCATGCAAACATTAAAATTAGAAAGAGGAATTGAGATCGCTAACATTGAAGCTTAGCTGAAAACTTTAATACAAATAATTGAAGCAAATTGGAAATTTGATGTGTTTTCCCAGGCAGCAGATGATTTGAATCTGAGGAAATGGAATAAAATCACCATAGTTCCTCTTGCGAGTGACCTTAAGTTATTAAAGGACCATCTTAGCAATACTGCGAAAAAAGCAGTAAGTAAATTATTGGAAAATGAATATGATGTAACGTCTTACATAGATTTATTGGAAACAATATACTGTTGAGTTCTGCTTTTAAACCGACGTTGTCCAGGAGAATTACAATGTCTACTATTGGATACTTATATGAGTGCCGAAAGTTGTCAAAATAAGTACGAAGAGTTTGACAGAGTTACTTCAGCAACTGAAAAAATTCTTATTAAATCAGTAAAACGCGTTGTGATACGTGGTAAAAGAGGAAGAGGTGTTCCCGTGACATCAAATGACATCATAATTCTGAATGAATTAAGATGTAAATATGTCGAAAAAAAAATTATATATCTATTTGCCAAACCGAATGGTAATACTACGGTTTGTGGTTACAAGGTAGTAGAAAAACATGCCAAACTCTGTGAGGCTAAGAACCCAAAGGCAATTTCATCAATCAGATTACGAAAACATCTTGCGACATTAACGCAAATTTTCAATATGACTGAAAACGATGTTGAACAGCTGGCTAATTTTATGGGCCATACTAGTGGAATCCATAGGAAATCTTACAGATTGCCCGATGACATTTTTCAAACGGCGAAAATTTCTAAGTTGCTCCTCTTAATCTTACGATGTGACCTATAAAAACACAAATCGACTGCATTAAAAAAATCAGGTCATTTTTTGGAATATGTGTTTTATATAAACACTTTTATCTTAAGCCATTCTTTATTAGACAATAGGTCTGGATGCTGCGTCTTTAAAAAATCACATTCATGTTTTTTTGGTGGTTTACATTTATCGATATGTGTTTTGAAAAATTGTGAAACAATTTTCTTTTGTTCAGGAGTCCACGGCACCAAATTACGCTTTTTCATATTTCTTCCAACAGTTTGACTTCCAACAGCTTCTGAATGTCTGATTAGGATTTAAAACACTTTGATGTGACTGTGATGCATTTGATGTGGTAGATTCCGATCGAACATTGATTTCAATTTTTTTATTAGGTTCGTACTCAATAACATCATCAACCTCTATGTTTTCACCTACTATCTCGTCATCTAAATTGAAATCTATTTTATTGATACTTTTACCCTTGTAAGCATCTGCCTTTCCATCTTCCATCAAGAGGAGCAACTTAGAAATTTTCGCCGTTTGAAAAATGTCATCGGGCAATCTGTAAGATTTCCTATGGATTCCACTAGTATGGCCCATAAAATTAGCCAGCTGTTCAACATCGTTTTCAGTCATATTGAAAATTTGCGTTAATGTCGCAAGATGTTTTCGTAATCTGATTGATGAAATTGCCTTTGGGTTCTTAGCCCCACAGAGTTTGGCATGTTTTTCTACTACCTTGTAACCACAAACCGTAGTATTACCATTCGGTTTGGCAAATAGATATATAATTTTTTTTTCGACATATTTACATCTTAATTCATTCAGAATTTTTTTTTTTTTTTTTTTTAATTTTTAAAAAAAATAGAGATGTGAACACGGAATACGTGTCACATCAATATTCTTACTATTTTCAAACTAAGCTAAGCGCTTGTACTATGAAAATAGGACTAACTTGCTAGTCTGGAGTGAGGATCGAACCCGCAACCTTTGGATCACGAGGCCAGTGTCCTAACCACAAGACCAACAAGCTACTTGTTATGATGTCATTTGATGTCACGGGAAGACCTCTTCCTCTTTTACCACGTATCACAACGCGTTTTAATGATTTAATAAGAATTTTTTCAGTTGCTGAAGTAACTCTGTCAAACTCTTCGTACTTATTTTGACAACTTTCGGCACTCATATAAGTATCCAATAATAGACATTGTAATTCTCCTGGACAACGTCGGTTTAAAAGCAGAACTCAACAGTATATTGTTTCCAATAAATCTATGTAAGACGTTACATCATATTCATTTTCCAATAATTTACTTACTGCTTTTTTCGCAGTATTGCTAAGATGGTCCTTTAATAACTTAAGGTCACTCGCAAGAGGAACTATGGTGATTTTATTCCATTTCCTCAGATTCAAATCATCTGCTGCCTGGGAAGACACATCAAACTTCCAATTTGCTTCAATTATTTGTATTAAAGTTTTCAGCTAAGCTTCAATGTTAGCGATCTCAATTCCTCTTTCTAATTTTAATGTTTGCATGATTGCTAAATTGCAACATTGCTTTATAGATTTAATCATTGCAAATGTCAGGCTCAAGTATTTTTCTTCATTTTCATTGTATTTTGCATAATTTTTTGTGGCAATCACTATGGCTTCATAATACTGGGGTTTTAATGTGGAGAAAAAATCTATTACCCTGGGTTCGATTTTTCTTATTTCAAGAAGTATTTCACCGAGTTCTCTCATTTTTCGATAAACCACGTTAATAAAATGTTTCTCTCTGTGAATTTTTAAACACTGCGAACCAAAAGCGCAAATCAGGCTGTCTTTTTTAGAAATCAGAGATATCCGATCTGCTCTCATACGAGGAAATACTAATTCTTTTAGTTTAGCATCAATTTTTAAGTTCCTGATTAAAACATTTTGAGCGTCGACCTGGGTGAACTTGTCAGCATTATTATCGCAAACTTTTCGATGTTTCCATAGTTGTTTTTGAGTTGTCTCAAACATTTCGGACATGGCAAACAATCATTAGGTAAAGAATTATGACTTCTTTTCATGGGTTTTACACATTCCTGGCTATTTTGTATACAGTAAAAGCCCGTTAATTCGAACCCCGATAATTCGAAATTCGCCATAATTCGAAATTTTTAATTTCGATCCCAAATTATGAATTTCATAGTAAATTAACCCCGATAATTCGAAAACCCCGGTAATTCATAATTCGAAATATTTTTAGCCCCTTGCGCCGCAAATCAAAACATTTTACTTCCCGTAATTCGATTTTTTTTTTTTTAAATTTGACGAAATTAAAAAAATATTTCGAGTTTTTTCGCAAGTGAGAACAACAAATATGTCAATATCGGGTACTTTGAAATGTCGCGATCTTTTTATTAGCATAATAAACATTGCGTTTTCGAAATGATTTCTTGAAATATGAAAAACAGACATTTTTCACAAAATTAATGGCTTTTTCGTGAGTTTTACGATTCTTGGCGTATTTCGCAATCAATTCACGGCACCTTATGGAATGCCCCTTTTCTATACATATTGAGTCGCGATCCCTAAAATTGGGGAATCCTGTGTATGCTTTCTTCAGTTGGCTGCCTTGATATGCGCAGATAGTTTAGTTTGCGGCAGTTGCACTAATCTTCATACCTAAATGCGTTTTAAATTGTTTTTTATGTTTTTAAATTTGTCTTTAGTTCGATTTTTTTTCTAATAACTGTGTTTGTGTTATTAAAATGTTTAATTTTCTTTGTAAGATGTTCTGATGTTATTAGTGACTTATCTTATTGTTTCACGCATTTATTGACAATAGTATTTCTAGTAATGAGCCGGAAAAAAGGCGGAATCAAAAGTTATTTTGCAAGTGAGGACAGCAAATACGTCAAAATGCCGCGATCTTTGCATTAACATAATAAATGTTGCGTTTTCAAAGTCATTTCTTTAAATATAAACATAAATTTAAAGAAATTAACGGTTTTTCAAGAGTTTTACGATTTTTGGTGAATTTCACAATCGCACCGCGATTTTTTTTTGTACCTAAAATTTCGAATCAACGGGGGCCCCTATAATTCGAAATTTATTTTTTGGGTCCCTTGAATTTCGAATTAACGAGGTTATACTGTATAATTTCCCTTTTTACGTAATTTGGTATGTAAAACTTTTCTTTCCTTGGTATTTTTTTGTGTTGATAAGATTTTTTTACATAATTTGGTAAGTAAAACTTTTCTTTCCTTGGTATTTTTTTGTGTTGATAAGATTTTTTGAACTTCGCACTCTATCTCGTGGTTTCTGAAAACATGCCTTGAAAAATTATGTATGTCCTCACAATAAAAACAGAAGTCTGGCAGTTGAACTCTTTTTTTAGTTATTTTTTGATCGGCTTTCTTCTTGGATTCGGTCAATACGTTAAAATTTTGTGGAAATGAAGTACTTGGGTTAGTTCCTGATAAAACTTTCAATTTTCATTATCTTCAATAGTATACCCATGATTAAAATTAATTCGTGAGCTAGCTTCTGTTTCACCCATCTCAGATTTGGGCACAAAATCACAAACGCTCTTATGAATAGTCGTCTCTCCATCGTCATCTTCAGAGTAAGTGAAATCCTATAAACAAGAAAACAGTAGAAATTTCAAAGAAAGTATGTTAATAATATTATATTTGATTATAAAAAAAAGTATCAAAATCAACATTTAATTTAAAGCGCGTACCTCTTCAGAGTATCTGAATTCTGCGTTTGAGGGTTGGTATGATTCTGAAGAGTAATCTTGATATGGCTAGAATAGAAAACAGCGTTAAGTATCTACAGATAATAATATAATATTATATCCTTGTTTAACACGAATGATAATAATATTTCAAATATGGTAGAAGATAATATTATACACCTATTTACCTCGTTTACTAGGGAGTGTTCTTCAGTTGTAAAGATTCCATCTTTGTCATTATTTACAGTATTGTCTACAATTAAAACAGAAAAAGGTAAGCCATGTTAATAATCGCATCGAGAGGAAATATTAAATTTGTCAGCCTACGCCGTGCTTTTAAATCACGCCGTAGGATTAAAAGAAAGCTGATTATTTTTTTGTAAAATAAATTGCCACTATTCGTACATAAAATCATGTATGATCTTTCAGAGCACGGTAACTGGATGAGGGGTGATTTTAATGTATTATATAGATATATGTAATTTTTACTATATTTAGTAAACATAAAACTAAATCTTATGATAGGACTCATAACTTTTTAAAGATACTTTTTAAAAAGTTATGAGTCCTATCATTACAATAAATATTTAAAAATTCTTCTTTATAAATTTGTAAAGAAATCTAAATCAATAAATAATAACAGTACATAAATTTACAGCAGTACCTATATCAAATATATATATGGATACTTACTGCTGAAAAGAACAAGTTCCTTTATTCTTTCAATTCTTTTACTCCGTTTCATTTTATCGATAATGTGGTATCCCTAGGGAGCGCGGATATAAATAGGCCGCCATTTTGAGGACGCGGTCTCTTTTGCTTTAGCGCCCGCGACATATACAGGAGGTAGAACGGTAGTTCCTCACGTCAAGTCCCAAATATAAGTGCATATACAAAGTATCCCGTGTTTAATT
>JADDOH010003236.1:0-197783 GCA_016648135.1 Agrypnia vestita | reverse complement strand
TAACCTTACCCCCCCTTAAGTACGAATTCACAGATCGTGAGTATCCAATCTAACACTACCATTTTTGTGTTCTTCTACGTATTGGTTTTTTTTTAGAATACGTTGTTGCGGGGTGGTCTCTAAAGCCATCCCCCACGCCAACAGCTAGAGCTAAAGAACTTAGAATCGCATCTGACCGGTCTCCTATACCTCCATCCCTTGTGAAACAGACAATAGATAAACAAACGAGGGAAGTATTTGTGCAAGCATTATACAAAATTATTTAAATTTGACATGCTAACGGATGGATAGATGGCAGTTGTCTTCTTTAAGAGATTACAAAAATTATAAAATTAGATATGGGGAGTGAAAATCCATCATTACCTCATCATCAGTGTCATACTTGCAGGCTATAAAATGTTCCTTGATAGAATTTGCAGAAATTGACATCAACGAGGAGCCGACATCTATTAATTTAATACAGCATTCTTGGATCTCTTGTTAAAAGATTCACAGATAGTGCGCACTCTCATATCTGGCCAATTATAAAGTGGGTAGCAGAGAAATTTAAAAAGAAGGAAACGTTTGTTCCTAGAACAAATAAGAAATTCATGATAAAGTTTGGCATACAATGACACACGCAAGGGCAAGATAATCTTAATTAAATACATATCCTTACCATAATTCTAATAGCACCTAACTCATTTTTTTACGAAATCAACATTATGATTGATTCGTGTAGTGCTCGTAGAAATACATCCGCCTCACTTTTCAGAGAATGTATCTAACGAGAGCAAATGAGAAATAAATTATTTTATGATAAGAACGTATGTCAAGTTTTTATGGTTCTAATATAAGTATGTCATGTGACAAATTGAAATTAAATTATATGCAGTGAAATGTTAATTTAAATTGTTAAGACACTAAAAAGGGTGCAAAATGATTATATAATTGCTTGTAGGTTCATTAACAACCTCTTGGCTCTACAACCCCTGGTGGGTCTTGGCCTCCTTAAGAGTCTTCCTCCACTCATCTCGGTTTAGTGCCAGCTCTCTCCAGTTCAGAAGCTCCAAGGCAGGAAAATATCTTTGAGGACGTTGTAGGTTCATTAGTAAATATTAAAACTAATCAGTTTTTTCCTTTTCCCGTAAAGTTGGCAAATATGATTGACGTGCAATTAATTGAGGTAACGATATTAAATTTACCCTTCCATGACGGAAACATTGTTTTCGCACTTAAATAAGTCCACTCCATTACTGCCGTACGGTCCGCTCAACCCGTTGTAAATTGTAAAGTGAATCACGAATTAATTCGACGATTTTATTTTACGAGTCTACGGCGACGACGAATCTAATCATTAAAACTTATGTAATAATAACCGCCATG
Organism: Agrypnia vestita; assembly: GCA_016648135.1. Classification (NCBI taxonomy): domain Eukaryota; kingdom Metazoa; phylum Arthropoda; class Insecta; order Trichoptera; family Phryganeidae; genus Agrypnia; species Agrypnia vestita. The sequence continues at coordinate 196,418 of JADDOH010003236.1, read as the reverse complement.
TTGTGCTGTTTTCAATCGGAAAGGAAGTTGCATCGGAATGTGTAGAATATTATATTATATTCGTATTAAAACACAAGCTATTAAAATAGTAAGGCGTGTGATAATGGCGGCACGCGAGACCGACGCGACGGGACGACGCGAACTAAAAACATTCTCAGGCAATACCAAATTGTGCAAACACATGCCCACGACTATGGAATTAAAATTTTAATAAATACCTAGAACAGGCACATCATTGATTTAATTTCACGGTCACGCAGAGGAGCGTTGCACGTCGCATGATCGGCCACGTTGACCTTGAAACATAAGCACTGCACTTTCGCCGTAATGTCACGTATAACAAAACTCTTAAATTTGTTTATTAATTGACAACACAAAAACATAATTTTATTTTCCAATTTCTGTATTCTATAACATGCAAACTTCATATTTTTTAAATTGTACACATTTGGAATATCTGTCAGAGTCTTTAACGATACTTTAATTATCTGTATGTTAAAAATATCAATTTAAAACGAAGCAAGAGTAGCGGTTTGTAATGGAGTTTTGGTGCAAATTCTAATGTATGGAAGGGAAGGACGCGATTGGCAAAAAAGAAAAGAAAGTATAACAACAAATTAGAAGTTTATGTAATACCGATTGTCGATGGAAGAACATTTAGGTGGCAGATGGAATAAAAAGGGATCGCTGAGATAGTTTGGTCATGTGGAACGTTAAGGAGATATATGAGACGATTGTTGAAGGCGGCGGGAACAGAGGGTGTCCGCAGAAGACCTGACATGATCAGACACAACAAATATTGGATGATGGCCCTTTTAAAAGCTTCAATAACTATAGAGCATACATGAGAAATGCATGAATGTGGTCGAAGCATAAGCCCATCCCTGCGGGAAAACGGCGTGATTTTTATTTTATTTATTATAATCTGTATATACAAACGTGTCTACTATATATAGGCATCTTGCAAAACTGTATATGCAGTTTGTACGCAAATTTACTTATTCGTTACTTAGTTATTTTCCATTACCTATTAGACATTATTAACTTTTGTTATAAAGTAGTAAAATTATGTGCATACATACATGTCTCTATAATAATTATATCTTGTGTATAATACATAGGTAGTATTACGTATAATAAGATAGTTCATTTGTATGCCTGTAACACCAATATCGCCTCATCTTTAGTCAGATCGCAGTGAATAATCTGAAGGCGTGTATGGGTAGAATAATTTTGATGGGAAATTCATAATATATCAGATAAACACAACATTCGATCATTATCGAACATTTTGAATCGCAAAACAGCTTACGCGCGACGCACAGCCAATAATGAACAAGTCATAATTTTATATTCGAACATGCGCGGCGTCAGCGAATCACAACTAAGCACGTCTGATATATATTTCTTTAATTATTTAAAACTGTATTCTTAATCAGCCTGCATTTTGTGGTGCCTTGTTTTATACTGAAACGTATGTAATTGTAAAAATATCCAGATATTCATAATAAACATTAAAGTTTTAAAAAAAACAGTTAAAAATTAATCAAATTCAAAAAAATAACTTCTCGAAAATGATAATTATATTTTTTCACCATTTTTAAGTTGCATAAAAATATAATTTGCCTTATGCCTAACTGTATGTTCATTTATAACATTTAATCCAAATATAATGTTTTCGTTGTCTGTCGATCCGTAACGTCCATAATATGGTGGAATTACAACTTAAGATAATTAGTGTGCGATACGCAATCAGCAGCTTAGGCAAAACGCAAGGGTCGGGTCAAAGTCTTGACAATTTATATATATTTATATTTTTAGTTTTAGGCTTTTCCGTCATTACTGACGAGGTATTTCTGGTTAAACAATAAACATAACACAATTATGAAAACGAATTGATTAACAAAATACAATAGCTAGGAAATCCGCATTATTAATTTAATTATAACTAAAACAAAATGATTTACACACGATTTCAATAGAATTACGGAAATAATGCCGTACAGCATAACACACTTTTGATTAATAGCAATTTTTTTCCGATGTTTCCCATGGCTGGTGGATCTAACCAGCGCGAATTATTAGTTTACTTCGTAACTGGAATTCATTCCCTCGACCCGGTCCATCGAGGAAGTCCGCTATCGTGGCGACCTTCGGGTCTGATGGTATTCAGTGAGAACCTGAGACTGAATTCCTCGAGGGAAACCAGAATTGTAATTACCCTCTAGTAATGTAAATCGGCCGGTCGCATTATAAAAATAACATAATCCGGCCGGTTAAGATAAAAATTTAATTATTGATACGCATAAATAGGCTGAAAATGAGAAAATCAAATGGATTTTTAAAATGTTTAATTAAATGAGAATTTAACTCAAGATGTAACGAGTTAATTGATGCATATATAATTTCTTGTGTTACTTAATAGTGAAATGGAAGAACGGGTTTAACGAAAAACAGAAGAGTGTACATCAATATTTATTTATTTATTTATTTAACGCCCTTATGGGCTTTTACAAATATACAGAAATTTTTTTTAAAAAAATAACATAAGACAATTACAATAATAATAGTTAAAAGGTAATAATAATAATAATAATACAGAAAAACATGAGACAGATAAAATAATAATACAGTTAAAGGTACAAATAATAATAGTTAAAGGTAAAATAATAATACAGAAAAATTTATTGTCCATTTCCATTTCATTGAGATGTAAACAATTGTATCAGCTTTGTCCTATACACAGTCATACTATCAGCAAAAATGTCAGCCGCCTCTGCATGTTCATTCCCTAATGAGTGTAATCTGGGAATTACAGAGTTTGCTAATGCATTAGTTCTGACATTTCCACTATAATAGAACAATGCACTGTGTCTTGATGACCTCGATGGGGCATATAAGTCGATCAGACTAATAATCTGGGGGCAATCAATCAAACTATTTACGATCCTATAAAGAAATATTAGGTCTGTTACAGTACGTCTCACAGACAAGTTTAAAAGTTGTAAATAACTAAGGAGATATTCATAATTGATATCTTCCAAGCGTATATTTAATTTGTAATTAATAAATCTTAAGAATTTTTTTTTGGACTCGTTCAATTGCCGTTGAATGATTAACATAGTGAGGCGACCAAATGATCCAATATACATAATCCTCGCCATATGCACGCACATTTCGAATAAAATAATTGTATTACATGTCACTTGACATGGGATACGAAAAAATATTTATTACTGGGCACTCCTTTTTTTAAAAAAAAAAATTCACTGCGCTTTGCATATTCAACTGAGGTCGGTTCTACTTCCCAAGTGTTCAATAATAATTCAATTCGATATCTGTAGGTACCAACCTCCAACTATTTTGTGAAAGTTTGAATATATATTTTTTTCCTTTCATTATTGACGGAGATTCATCTAATATTCGGATAATAAATACAAATATTTAAAAAAAAGGTTTTAAAAAAACGATATTAAGTGTAACAAAATTTAAAATTGAATAAAATATTTAGTTTTAGGCCGGCGCCACACTGCGCAAATCAAATGCGTCAAATCAGCAAAGCAAATTGATCGATCGATGTAGCGGCGTTCCGCGACCGAAGAGATGCGGCGGAAGATCCGCGTAGTGTGACGCCGGCCTTAAACCACTTATTATTAGGTAGGTACATAATATATAAATTTATCAACTAGTTTCGGTTGGTCTCAACCTTCTTCAGGACAAGTACATATAATGTAGACTAATCCATGTACAAACATTTATACCTATAGATTGGACTACTTAAAATATGTATATAGGTATGCAGTAATTAATAAGTGGTTTAAAACTAAGAATTTTATTATATTTTAAATTTAATATAATGTCAAGTCACAAAGTGTTTTCCTGCTTTGAAAATTTAATATCACATTTATTTTGATAAAAATACTCCCCGCACAACGAAGATTTTTTGTTTCACATTCATCATTTGTATAAATTGTGTTATACTGACACACATTAAATTCATTGAATAAATTACCTGAAATATTTCAATTGAAACGTTTATTTGCTCACCGTCAATATTGAACACATTTAAAATATCTGGCATGCGTGCTTTTTAATAGAATCGTATGATTTGTGTGGAGTTTTCCAGAAATACCCTGTTTCTTCAGCGGTAATCTTTCGACTTCCAATTATGCAACCGTAAGTGGGTTGGTATGCATATTAATTGATGCTAAATGTATTTTCAGGAATCTCTCTAAGAAATGTTTAACAGAATTCAAATCCGGAGTACACAGGTGTTTTTGAAACACAGATTTATAGTTTTGTATTTCCTAAGCACGATTAATAAGCACATTCCCGAAATCACACACATATTTATTTTTAATATTTTATTTTATTTTTATCTAAAAAAACACATCAAAAAATTATTTAAAAAATATTTATTAAATTATATTATCACACATACTGTAATAATAATACAGATTTAATATTTTTCTATCAACTTTCGTTAAACATAAAAGTTCATTACTGTTATAAAAAACAGTAATTTAAATTTTATCAAAGCATGAAACAAAAGAATCAAAAATCCATTTCGATTTCACATAATAAATTATTTCTGCGGTAAAGTTTTAGTAAAACGCATCTTTAGATCGTGCACTAAATGAAGTACAATACCACTGAAGGATTTCTAACAGTAGCATCTAAATAATTACGTACCTCATTCAACCCGCAACAATATATTATTTGACAAATAAGTTAGGGCAAGAATAGACGGAGATTTACGACCTTACAAAGTACCCAGTCTCCACGTAGATAACCATTGATAAATGGCCATCCTTCCCATTGACCAATGGAGTAACCCCAGGAATTGTGACAATGCACAGGGGACAATTGACCGTTTCCGGTGGTAGACCGTGATCTAACTTTACTGCACCAGGATATTGAATTACAGAACAGTGACTCTCTGGGGAGGAAGACGCACAAAGCACTTGCCCTTACTCAATCGGGGCAACCCTCGAAAACCACTTGAACGAGGGTGAGTCATGTATTGGAAATTTTATATATTAGCGGTCGCATCCAATCAAGTAAATAGACGCAATATATTTAGAGCCACGCTTTTAGGGTGTGCTTTTGTAAGCATTGAAAGTAATACGTTTGCTTTACGCCTCCTGTATAATAAAATACAATATCCAACATTATTTAATTCATTTCGATTAATTAATAATAGGGTCTGCCTGACATAAAAAAGGTAATATAATTACATTAAATATCGCGTTTCACCTCCAACTAGCCAACATTTTATATAAGGAGGGAGTATGCTAATCGATTAATATTGACAATTAATTTTAAATCAATCTTATTTTACTAAAAATGCGATACACGCTTTCTATACACTCTAAGGAGGTATATTCTTCAACACAACAATGTTGGTGGCATCAAGCTAACGTCATCTTGCGACGATATTTTCATAGGAATGACATTTATAATTGGTGACAAACAATTTTTTTTGTGTTAAGAAAGATTATGTTATTTAAAAGTATAAAATAAATAAAAACATTAAGATTATCTGCAATCTAATAACATGAGCCTAAAATAAATAAATAAACAAACGAAAAGCTGACGAATAGACTAAAAATAAATAATGTAATATTATGTGTTATTTAGTTAAACAGTGTTTGATTACTGAAGTAAATATTTAAAAGGTTAAAATTATAAAATTTCAAGGCATAACTAAACTAATGGGCATATAAAACAATGTTAAATTTGTGTTTGAGAGGGTTAAATGGAAAGTGAGAAGCAATATATATGGTGTGAGATAACAGAATTAAAAAAGGTCGCTCAGGTGGTTTGGGCATATTGAGCGAATTAATGAAGAAAAAATGATAAGAAAGATATATAATAAAGCAAGTGTTGACGGCGCCAAAAAGAGAGGGCGACCGCGGAAGACGTGGATCGTTCCTCCTCAGCCTCCTCCAAAGCCTCAGCAACCGTCGAACTTGAATGCGAAGATGTATGAATGTGGATGAGGCGAGAGTTGTATTTCAGGACAGAAGGGGGTGGCGTTCTATCCTCTCTGATTACCCCCACGGGAAAACGGCGTGATGGTAAGTTAGTTAGCTATTTATTTGTCGTAGAAAACTTACTTATTTTAAATTTTCAGTCTTTAGCCAGAAGGTTTAATAAATTAAGCCACTCTAAATCAATCGCCTCTAAATAATATTTTTAAAATCTAAATTTAGTTATGCTCATGTGTATATTTTAAAGTATGTACTTATGATTTTCTGTAAGTGTAAGCGCCCACCTTTTCATTCATCATCACACACATTAAAGGCACATGTTAAATTTGTTGTTGCAATTCCCAAATTTGGGCATTGTAGACGAACTTCCGAAACCACTCATAAACACTGAATCATCGAAAATATTTCAGTGAATAGGTAGGTACCTTGTTTAAAAAAAAACTACCATATAAACGAGCGTTTCTGATTCATTAGCCATAAACAGACCGCAAAAATGCATTTATTCCCGGTAGAGGTAAACAAATACACAATGCCCTGCGGAGTGACGAAAGCCAGCACAGGGTGAATAAAGTATCGCTTACTTATTGATAAATAAACTAAAAATACACAATTTATTTCAAACATTCCGGGCATTGATTGTAAACATTCGGCAGTACGCCAGGTATGAGTCATAACAATTTACAGAATAAGTATTTTTAGGAACATTAACTTTAATAATTGAACACGTGCACCTCTAGAAATAACTGAAATATTTTAAGAAAATCAAGATCACCCTAATGGCGTGAGGCACAGTGTTCGAATTATGAATTTATGAAAGTCAAAACCTTGTACACATCTTAAATCGGTTTGAAGAAAAATCTTAATGCGAAAAAAATTCAATCGCATGTTGGAATTTGTGCAAGTTTTTTAGCTACGTAAAACGCAGTCAAAAAATTGTCGATAAACTTTTACCATATCTCAATTGTTTCATCGGAGAAGAGACTAAGTAACGAACGCGTCAGCATTTTAATTTTTTTTAATAGTTTTTGAACAGATTTTGTAAAATTAATAAATGACTGCCGTATTGTCATCAAGAATAGGTACACTTGTCTCCGCCGAATTTCAAATCAGTCTGAAAGTAGGTCAAATATTGATTGCAATATTCCTTGCTGACAGACAAGTGAAACCTAATAAATAACTAACTAAATTAATTAATCAATTAGAAAGACATACAGAAAAATCTAATTCACGAAAAAATATTAGGTTACTACTGGGATTCGAACCCAGGTCACCTCCTTTCCGGGGCCGGTGCTCTGACCACTAAGCTATAGCAACCCTCTATGTTTCCGTGAATATATCGACCTTATATGTAGTTCTCATTTTTATTAATGGATTAATTTTTAATTTTGTCCATAGAGCAATCCACTTTTTTGATACGGTAGTTGAAATTACTTTGCAATGCCACCGCTAGATGGACGCCATGATTAATTGAATAATTCATTTTTATTTGGACATACATTTATACAACAGATATTATATATATTCAAGAACACATTCATATTTGTGAAGTTGTAATTTTTCAGAACAAAGTTCTGTGAAATATTTAATAACCAAATTAATCAATCAATTAGAAAGACATACAGAAAAATCTAATTCACGAAAAAATATTAGGTTACTACTGGGTTGGGTTGCTATAGCTTAGTGGTCAGAGCACCGGCCCCGGAAAGGAGGTGACCTGGGTTCGAATCCCAGTAGTAACCTAATATTTTTTCGTGAATTAGATTTTTCTGTATGTGTTTCTAATTGATTAATTAATTTGGTTATTAAATATTTCACAGAACTTTGATCTGAAAAATTACAACTTCACAAATATGAATGTGTTCTTGAATATATAAAATAATTAACTAACTAACTAACCATCACGCCGTTTTCCGCAGGGGTACGCAGAGAGAATTGAACGCCACACTCTTCTATCCTGGCAAACCACTTTTGCTTCGGCCACATTCATACATCTTCTCATACAAGTTCTATGGTTGTTGCGGCTTTTAACAGTGCCATCCTCAAATACACGTAGTATCTGATCGTGCCAGGTCTTTCGCGGACGCCCTCTATTCCTGTTGCCTGAAACCTAATAAAAGCATTAAAAATAACCAGCCCGTATTTCCAGCCGCCTCGACATTGCAGTAATTACACATTATTATTATTATCAAACAAATAAAACGTAAAAATCACAAAGTTGCAACAAAAAAGCAACGACTGCACTTCCTCGCGCGGGCCGCCCGTGCAACTGCGAATTAGAAATGCGTGGGGAATAAACGTCGCTAAAATATAATTGTCGTAAAAGTGGAATCATTGTTTCTGCAGCTGTCGTTCGTTCCCTCCCGGTCGTTCAACTCCTTATTGCGAAACTTGGCGAAAAAACTTTCCACATGAGTAGTTAAATAATTGTTTTACGTTCGAGAAGTGTTGTTTAAAACGAATCTTGCGAACCACGCGCGTGCATTAATTTATGCACTTTGGTGAAGACAATGCGTCGATAAGATCTTAAAAAAAAAAAAACGGCCCACAGCCTCGCAAAAAATTATCAATCGGCATGTCGACGAAAATAATTTTGGTAATCGCTCGAGAGATATATTATGAAAAGTAAAAACAAAATGCCACACCAAGACTTTGATAGTATATTTAGTGGTTTTTATTTTCTTAATTAAGATAAATTATAGAAGTCTCACAGAGACGATGCTATTGGTATGGAAAACATTTATGTGGTCGGTGGTCACAGAGCTAATGACCTGTATCAGCTGGCTTAAGTGATCACTTTACATAATCCAACGTTCACCAATTACATCCAATTTTTGCAAGTTGTACCTATATACCTATATGTTCTAAATCAGTAAACTAAGGGCCGATTGTCTGTTCAGTAGTAATAGTAAAAGTTGAGAAAAAAGAATGGATTTTTGCGTTTTCCATTATTTACTATTACTACTGACCAAAAAATCAGTCCCAAGTTAAAGCATCAAGAGTGACAATTGATTTTTCCCAATGGTATATATTGATAAATGTTCTTCTTGGTTCTCTTGACAAATCTTAGATTTAAGCCCGAAAATAACTTAAATTCTTGTTCTCTAGCCTTTGTTTAGAACAAGCGTATTATGACGTTAGGATCGCGCAGGTGTTGACCTCTTTAATATGATTAAAAACATATATACATCAAGATGATTAACAGATGTTGAGAGGTGCGAATATAAATTACGTATTTATTTACTCACGTATGCCTGTTGCGAATATTTCAGCCGCGATGTCATGTTTGAAATTAGCAACAGCCGTCGTAACATCGCCACTTATTACACCCTACACTGAGTGCACAGATACCTACACCATTAATTGATGTAATTGATAGAACAATACATCTGCACGATACAGACGATAGGTAGAAAGAAATCAAGGTTCACATTGTTATCGTAGCACGTCTAGCGGAGAAGTGGGCGGAAGATAATTGCAAAAAGGATGGCGCGTGTACCGGGCTATCCAGATAAGTGCAATGTAAACGTGCTCACCTTTCTGCACGTAGCGCCAAGAGACCAAGTGAGTATTTTGCAACACCCGAGATAGGGTCAGAAGTTAAACAAAGACTACTTCAGAGGCTATGTTAACCTTTCCCCTCCGGTAATGTAAACTGAGTTGACATTGCTTCTAATTACCTATTTGAATATCTCTGTAAACATACTAAATACAGAGTTCATATTTTAGGCATTCCTCCGTAATGCATTTATGTATTGGATACAATAATCGCAATTGAGTGCGGTGCGCACTGCCGGATTCCCTTTTTACACTCTGTAGTAGCGGGACGCAGTTAGATATGTTTTTATGCTCGCTCTTTGTTTTTTTTCGCATTTTTATCACTTTAACACAAAAATTGAATATGTATATATATATATTCAATTAAATACTTATCAACTTTTATATCAATGATTAATAATTTTTTAGTCCTGCTGTTCTTTTTTCGTGATTTTATTTATACTAACTTACTAACTAACTTACGTTCTTTCTTATTTCTTCTGATAAGAAATGTAAAACTATCGTTTGCATTTATTTCCATTTTTCCTGCATCTCACGTGATACTTTCAGATTTTAAAATTTTTTAACTCTATTTACTTTCTTTTATAATAAATATTAGATATCGATCTAAGGTGGTAAAATGATAAAAAAGCTACCTACCTCAGAAGAGGTATTTCTTTATATCTAGTGAGGTAGGTAGTGGCCGAGAGGATTACTACATATTATCCGATATTTACATGTATTGTGTGTATGTATCAAGCAATTGAATATCTTTTGTCCAATAAACGCCGATTTATGGGTAATGAAAATAAATTTAAATGAAATATAAGTAATAAATTTAAAATATTCATATTTATCAGACTTGAAAATCGAAAAAGTCTACAGTACAGTGAGTGTACAGCACCGGACTGCGCGTTTTTAATTTTAGCACCGTATGGGAAAGGTTAATGTATTTTATACCGATCTGCAATGTCGCAATAACAAATATTGTGGCATGAAAAAAAGAATATTAAAAAAATATTGCCTCAGTTTTCTTAACTGTACATTAATTAATAAAAATAAAGTATCGTACCTCGGGGTACATTGTATTATTTAATGCTAGAACAATGAGCATCGCATTTCTGTCCATCTTTTGGGAGGTGCCGAAAGTTTTTAATGCTGACATTCTCAAGAGCCGTTAATGACAACTGGGAGTAGTAAATTTGGTAAACTGCTCGGAGCTTAACTGCCACTTGGTTGTTTTGGGTCCATCAGTAGCCAGATACAGATGTTTGGCAAAAGTTTTCAGCGGAGGAAACATGTGCTGACCATCAATCTCACGCACACACGACATGTACGCACTGTGACAGCTCCCTGAGGCACCAATGGTAGATACTTCGCCATTGGTAACTCGTTAACATTTTGTGTATCTAACTGATAACTAACTAAATATAATTATTTTCAGCACTGAAAATTGAATTGTTATTATGAATGCCTATTTAGAAAGACAAACATTTGATAAAGTGTATTTTTTTATAATAGTGTAATTACAAGCCTAAAATTATTTAATGAGTTTACCGCATTACATATCAACTGTTTCGGTTACTCTATTCAGAATAAATAAAAAAAATCGTTTTTACGATTTCCAAACATTTTGATGTATTATTTCGTTTGATGTATAAAGAATATACGCTAGGTATGTGAATTTACAAACTTTTGTGAATACCTACCTACGATTGACTACCTACGTATATTTTATTCTGATACAAATTCTAATTTAAAATATAAATTCTAAAATAAAAATATATTATATTATGTATGCATTTTTTCGATTCATAAAAATTGTTGTTTTTCGTAGTTATAAGAAATACTGGCAATAACATATATTTTTTAAATAATTAATTAACCTTATACAAAATCTATATTCTTTCACGGTACGCCATTAGCTAGGACTGAGGAATTGAGATGAATAGAAATATAAAACCATGTAGGAGGTTGTATGATGTCACAGCTTTGCGTAACGACAGGGGGTCTCTGAGCATGCGCTAAACTAAAAGATTTGGTGTTTACCACGAACTGGGAATTTCGTATGGAGCCCCTCAGCTTGCAATAATCGTGTGCGTACCTAATTCTCATCCCAGAATATTGAGTATTATTATGATAAAAATAATCTGGTACATTCGACAATCTGGATTGGGCCCAGAACATGTGTTTATAGTAACGCTATGTAATTTTCATTCCTACGTACTTCTAGAAGGAAATAACGCGTGTATATACCTAGTACGGAACAGTATGTAAACTGAGTGAGGCCATTGGTTTCTCACAGCTGCAGTAGGTAAAAATAATATTATATTTTTGTCATGAATTGTTATAAGTTACACACACAATATGATATTACAGTAAGGAAGACATTAAATATACTAGTTAATAAGATTAATCAGGAGATGCGCGAGTATAGAAACACTAGTCTAATCAGATAAGCAATACATGACCACCTTCTTTTTGAAAATAATGATGACAGAATTTCTTCGGATTCTTAGTATTACAAAAGATAGGGAAAACTTCATCCAAACGCAGTACTGTGCAACGTTAATGAGATGACTTTTCACAAGGAATAATACTTGATGTCATTACATTTATCGATAAATTTACCGATAAGTATTATAAAGAGTAAATTTACATACCTACCTATCAGTCTAGCTAGAACAGAAACAGAATAATTGTAACTCTTTTGCAACGAATTGATATTATACACGATTTACCACCACAACAGGCAACACAATTGAGCATTGAGAGATTTACAAGTTACAAACATACCAAGACGGACACATACGAGTTTATTATCTATCAAGTTATTTAATAATGCATATTTTTTTAAATTTTCTAAAGTTCATATAAATGTTAGAAGTTCTTTTTGTAGGCCTCCCGGGCCTCTTACATTTTTCAATAAAAATAATTTACCGCGAGCAAAAAATAACATTTTTTAAATACGTCTTTAATAGGGGTGGATTGTTTTACATTCTTGTAAGTATACATTTTAAAATATGAGAAGGGGAAGCGAGAAGACAACAGGGGCGCTAACAGGACGTGTCTCGTCTGAGCTTGGGGTGGCGTCAGGGTTAATTGGAAAACTATTTTTGTCATCACTCAACCAAGGGGATCTATTTTATCAAAAATGTTTAGCCAACTATCAAACTTAGGCCGTCTCCAGGATTCCGGAAACAATGTGTGATAAATGTATGTGAAACGATCAACAGTAACATGTTTCATATTGAAATGAGAGATGATTTTAATACATTTCGGAAACACTCTGAAGATATTTAAAAAAAAAATAGAGATGCGAACACCTAATTCGTGTCACATCAATATTCTTACTATTTTCAAATTAAGCTAAACGCTTATGCTATGAAAATAGGACGAACTTGAACCTGCGACCTTTGGATCATGAGGCGAGAGTCCTAACCACAAGACCAACAAGCTACTCAAATTTTTGCTGAGAAATTGATTTGTAGTTTAGTTATGCACTAAACTGTAACATAATTGTATTATATTATTTTAAATATTTAAGGCGAAAATATTGTGGTTACAAATATTTTAATAAAATTACACAATTAACTTAGTGTTCAACCACTTAAGTTTATTTGTTAAACGAACCGGTTTCGGAAATATCCTAAAAATGTTTGCAATGATTTCGCATGATTAAGATCAATTTCCCATCTTAAATGGTCCCAATTTTATACAGTATTTCATGCAGTCAAGTAGAATTTTTTTTTTATTAATTTTTTTAAACAAATATAATAATTTTATATTCAGGTCTAGTTTTTATTTTCTAACTTTTTTGAACTTTAACAAAATTCACGTGGGTAATAAAAAGTTAATCGCATCATTTTAGTAATGCATTACGTGAATTTTAAATGAAAAAAATGTTTACAATTACCTGTGTATATAACTTTTTATACGATTTTTTACAATAATTACGTACGATGCTCGAATCTGAAATAGCTTAATTTGAGACATACTTTTATGATCCCAGGCCCTCGACAAGAATTTTATAATGCACGTGGTGCCATTCTTAAGATCAGAATTGTAAATGTCAAATTGTACTATTCACGCAATAAATTGTGAATTTCTCAACTTTGAGAATTCAACCAAACCAAGCATTCTTTTGCAAAGTGTTTTCTAACGATAAAAATAAAATTTAAACACGTTTTAATATTATCTGATCAACGTAAGTGCTCTCTACACCTGGGGGGAAATTTCTTAATATGACCCGGACTATGAAAAGAATCGTTTAATAGTTAACCGCGAGATTAATAGGTAACTCTCGGTCAAGATGACATACTGTTTATTTAAGATTATTGATTGCCTCGTACTAATGTTAATTACAAACCCAAGTGTGTAATTTTGAGGACAACATGAGACAGTAAGGTTTTACCAAACTGTTACTTTTGGAGGTAACAGTTATAAACACAAAAGTAAAGCGTGTAAGTTATTCCGGTTAATAGGTTAATAATTACCGTTTCTTAAACCAATGTTTGATGGGTATTTAAATCTGAAATATAAAATACGAATAACAACACTTGCGAGATGATGTATTAGATAATGAATAAACAAAAGTTTTTTATAACATTTTAATGATGTGAATCACCTGATCCGAGTCTAGATTGGTTGCGCAATTCGAGTCGTACATTTGTTGAGAATAATGAGATAGTTAATGTCCCTAAGTAGGGATGCCACCTCACGGTATAGAATGTGCATATCTGTCCAAGTCAAAAACACCAAAGTACAAATGAGTGAAGGGAAAAGATGACTTCGTACACTGTATGGGCGTTTAGTCATCAAACATTACATAACTGAGCGATTGATTAAAAATTGAGAAAAATATAACATTATCAAAAGGAATATACATAAAAACTACGCTTTACACCGAGGAATTAAAATTGTTCAGACATTATTACTATTTTACGAATTGTATCGCTCTTAGGGCGCAGTGTTAACGCTGCGGCGCACACCACGTGATTTGATTGGAGTCACATGATGTGCGTGTCAGCCCTGCGGAATTATTCAGCGAATTTATGATATACCACGCTCCGTTTGTTTACATGCAAAAATTATTTGAACTCCCCACGTCTCGTAAATATCAAAACACAGATTTTAATCTTATGACTACGCTCCTAGTAAATGATAATGTAAGCATATTCCAAGGATCTTACATACCCTGGCAAGTAAAAAAAACTGTGATTATCTTTATGGCGATAGTCTGTTACGTAATACGCCGTGTGAGCGAGGTATGCCCTCTTTTTACATACACAAATTCCTCAAATTCATATTGATTGAATGGTAAATGAATGGAAAATAGGGATCTTCTTTGGATGAACCCAACTGTATTTAGCGCAAATACGTTTCACCATATCAGGCAACTGATAATTACCTTAGACGTCGTCAGCATAGATTGTTCCACATTCCATATTCAGGACCAACCTACCGATTTTTTGCCTGTTGGAAGGTCTAGGAGAAGAAGCAAAATACTCTTAAATCCTAAATCTTTTATAAAAATTCTTATACACGTTTATTAATTAAATGTAAAAACATCTACGAATTAAATGTACCTAAGTTGGCCATGTTCATGTTATTTATTCTTCTTCTTCTTCTTCTTTCTCAGCCTTTTCCCCTCCACTGCTGGATGTAGGCCTCTTCCATTTTCTTCCACTCGTCTCTGTTTCTTCCCATTCGCATCCAGGTTCTTCCTGCTTGCTGGACTATGTCATCGGATCACCTTTTGGGAGGTCTTCCGACGCTTCTATTTTTTGTCCAGGGCCTCCACTGTAGGATTCTGGGTGTCCATCTAGTATCCTCCTGTCGAGCCATATGTCCAGCCCACTGCCATTTTAGTTTTGCAATACGGTCAATAATATCAGCAACTTTTGTTCGGCGTCTTATTTCTTCATTTCTGATTTTATCTCGAAGGCTTACGCCGAGCATCTGCCTTTCCATGGCCCGCTGGGTACATTTTAATTTTTGTATGCTTTTTTCTGTCAGTGTTGCTGTTTCTAGTCCATATGTCAGCATCGGTAGGATACATGTATCGAACATTTTTCTTTTCAGGCAAATTGGGATATCTTATTTATTAAATAAATTAAATTGATATTGAAAGATTGAAAAACTCACTATGCAGAAATTTGTACGGTTAAACTGAAGAAAAAAATCTGTAAAATGAAAGATGTTTTCACGCAGATTTGGGAGCGTTCCGAAAAGCGCTGTTATTCCGTAGCAAAAAATAAATTTAAGAATGTACAATTTTAAAAGATTAATGAATACTACACCTAGTGAGCATTTGTCAGATCGGCTTCTGCGGACACCGTTAACAATCAAAGCGGCCGCGATATTTCGTGATAAATAATGGAGTATGACGAAAGTGTAATAGTCGTACAAATTGCGATGGGAGTGCAAGATGAAATTTTGTATGAATTTGCAGAACGATTGTGAAAACTCCTACAGTAAAAGACTTATATGTGACGGTGGAATAGACGTGTTCTGTGCATATAGAGAAAGAGAGCCGCGCATTCGATCGTGGGAACTGAAAACTTGTTTATGTCTAGTACAAAAGCATTACTCGATGAGAAGCAGACAGATTTTGAAAACCGTACCTCGAAATAAGTGGAGATTAAAGTGAAAAACAAATTTGAAAAGTAACATCCCTAAAATTAATTGTTTCGGAGGTACAGTTCTTTCGGAGGAGTCCTATAAACTCCAAAATCACACATATGAAAATAACAAGTAAATCAAAAAAAGACATGCTTTTATATGCTTTCTTTGCATACATTCTTAATCGATTTTTTAACATCACTCATGTAGTATCCACATATTTAATACGTTGTGCATTAACACTCTTTAAACATGGCATAATTATGTTGAACGTTATTTTTGTCGAAACTTTCTTTTTTAAACCAAATTTATCCTGAGATATTAGAAATCTTAATTTAATATAACATAAATTTACGGAATTTGACATTTTGTTCCGACCCCTGATGTCAAAGTTGAATCTGCAGACTAAAATGAATAATTATGAATAGAACACAACGTTGTTTACTTCACACAATGACAGTTTAATTAAACAAATTAATTGGAAATCATTGGAAAATATAGAAATTCATCTAAATAATGATAAGGCCTTAAACATACAAACACCACTTATTACATCCCCCCTTCTAACCATACTAGCCCCTCCCAGCAACCACTTTCACTTTCCGCCTGCCCCTCCCCCGCTCCCGACAACTCCCGCCCCATGTAATAGATAAAATGTCTTCTAGTCTTAAATTAGTATATTACTGAAGATGATGCAGTAAGCATCGAAAACGTTTTAATTAATTTGTTTAATAAACTGTCATTGTGTGAAGTAAACAACGTTGTGTTCTATTCATAGTTATTTACAATGAACTTGCACATAGGTAATCACGAAAATTTCGAAATATTATTAAAATGAATAAATTTTAAATCGGAACATTTTTTTATTTAATGTTCAATAATAATGGAAAATGATCAATTATAATAGAAATAATTCAAAAATCACGTCGAAATTGATTCAGTAACGTATAGTCATCCATTTTACGTAAATGTTTGTTTGTGTGTGGCTAGTCGGGAAATTGACGAAAAACCAATTACGAGATTCCACCACAACAAAAAAAGAGACAAAGAGATTTAAATAAAAGCTTGTAAAAACACACTTGTTTTTGTTCTATTTATTTAAATTTGATGAGACGCGTTTCGCCTTTTGAGGGCGTTATGAATCCTTGATAAAAGCAAAATTCCGCGAAAAGCGTCATAAAAATTAAATATTTACGTATGTTTTTACTTTCATACGTGTAACTTCCCTCAATTGTTTAACTTACAATAGTAAGACAGCAAAAAAATTATAAAGACGGATTAGTTATATCAAATTATAATATTACAAAAACGCATCGATTAACATAACAATTCTCATCTGACATTATTTGAGAACTGTCTCTATTATCACTATAAAATATTCAAATTGTTCAATGAACTGCTAGCAAATGTAAAAGGAACTGTCCCAATATTTTTTGTAGGTTAATATGTATGTAATATGTAGGTAATATGTGAAACATAAGTTTACTATATGATCATTTTATTGTACGTTATTTTAAATCTTATTTTATATTATGTATTTAAAAAAGTTTACGCACTAGATGTAAAATTGTTTTTTACAAACTAAATAAAATATACAAACAAACAAACAACAATATTCGTCCTAATAATAGAATATCGTGACTCCCCATGAGATTTCTTGGCGTTAACACTTTAGACATAGATTTTTTTTTAAAATAGAGATGCGAACACGGAATTCGTGTCACATCAATATTCTTACTATTTTCAAATTAAGCTAAACGCTTGTGCTATGAAAATAGGACTAACTTGCTTGTCCGGAGTGAGATTCGAACCTGCGACCTTTGGATCACGAGGCGAGAGTCCTAACCACAAGACCAACAAGCTACTCGTGATGATCCTGTTCCATCCGTCCCTACACTGGACGATCCGTTAAACCGGTGTGGAAGTGAAGTCTGACCTCTTCGTCTTCGACCTTTCACATCTCGGCTACCACTAACCTCTCCAGGTTATCGGCTTTCATCATCTACTCATCGGGCGATGAATAGCTTATGTTGCCCATACAGAGAAACCGCCAAGACAAAACCGAGCCCAATTTCCGAAACATAACCGAACACGACAATAATTATTTTCGTCTGTTGAAAGGAGCCACATGTCGCTGTTTATAATTACGTCCATATAAGTTTTAAATTATTATGAATACGGCACATAACAAGACTCGATGTTTTTTCTCTCGGACTGAACTCCACGGCAGTAGCGGATTCACAGATAGGCCATTGGGACGCCCACCGGCTAGGGCCTCCAAAAACCTCAAAAAGACTGTTAAAGTTAAATACAATTATTAAAAATTTTAATAAACGATTAATTTTCCAGTCACAGAATATTGTCAAATAATTGATAGTCGATTATCTGTATGCAAACACAAAATAAGATTTGACGAGTTAAGACTTCACAGCCCAATATTTGAAAAGTAATTAGAAAAATAAATAATAAAGGGTCGCTCAGATGGTTTGGGCATATTGAGCGAATGAACGAGATAAGAAGAGAATGTTAAGAAAAGTATATAACGCAATTATTGACAGCGCCAGAAAGAGAAGACGATAGCAGAAAACGTGGCATGGCTAGATTAACCAGAACTGGAAGATGGCCCAGTTAAGAGCCTCAACAATCGTTGAGTTTGCATGCGAAGATGTATGAATGTGGATTAGGCGAGAGCGATGTTAGGACATAAGAGTATGGCGCTCAATTCTCTCTGCCTGCCCCCGTGGAGAATCGGCGTGATGGTAAGTAAGTTAGTAATTTATTTGAGAAATAAACATAGTTTTTATCTGTATTTATTGAAAACTACGAGTATACGAGTAAATCCATTTGTGATATAGTAAATAATTAAAGATTCGAAGGTAATATAAATCTAATTTTAGCAGAGTGAATAAAAAAAATGGCTTAGGTGGTGTGGTCGTGTAGAACGAGGGAATGGGTAGAAAGAACCAGAAATAGGGGTTATCCTCGGAAAACTCGGCAAGATCAAGTAAATCAGATACTGGAAGATGGTCATGTAAGAAGCTTCAGCTAGCTTTCATGAGAACATGTGTAACATGGACGAAGAGAGGGTTATGTGTTAAGAAAAGAGGTACCTAAATTATTCATCTTATTATTAAATTAACCTATACTTTCCGGTACACCATGCGTAAACGTTTATATTTTAAATTAACATACAACTATTCTGTTACTTGAATCAGCAAAGAGTAATAAAGGTTTTTCCATTTAAGAAAGACAAACAAATTAGTATGTGTAAGTCGTGCGTATGACGCCCTTTGTTTCTTTGTGTTGGTGTTCACGGGTATAAAAACCAACACAACGAAACAATGTGTCTCGTACGCACGGCTTACACATATTAATACGATTGTCTTTCTTAAATAGAGAGACCTATACTAACAATAAATATTCTTATATTGGATGATGAGGCCTTAAAATTATTTAGCGTCTGGGGCCTCGAACAGCCTAAATCCGCCACTGCTCAATTAAAATAGCCGAGCACATCTGACACGATTACGCTCGCATTTTAAAACGTCGTAATGTATCGTCTAAACGAATGTAGCCCGCATAGTGTGCAATATGTTTGAAATTTAATAAAAACTGTTAGTAATCAATTACGATAAAAACAAAATCTGTTATTCAACCTGGTATCGATACAGCGGGCAAGACAGATGCCCCAACTAATTACGAAACGTTGTATAAAGCCATGTATTCACTAGGGGACAAATCGCGAAACATTCCACTCGGCATGTCGCATCAACATCTACGCTCATGTTTCGGGGACAATGACGCGATCATTTGACGTGTACACACCGGGACTCGCATATCTTGTCGCGGAAATGTCATCCGACGAGGTTATGGATGACAGCTGCGGTATCTCATTTGGCGAAAACGGGGTTCCGCGCAATTCGAAATGTTTTTTTGGGTCGCAATTTCAAATTAACGAGGTTATACTGTAGTAAATTGAATATTATTAAAAACAAGGTCCTTTTTGCAAATAATTATTGTTTTCCACGTCACGGAAATGTGGCCCTAGGAGGTTATGATGTCAACTGCGTATCTGTTTATATTAATGAGTTTATCGAAACGTAAGAGGAGAAAAAAGAGGAGAATGCGAAATTCTTTACTGCAAAGAAAAAGAAGGACGGACATTCTATGCGATCTTCGATCGATACAGCTCGATGAGTTCAAGAACAATTTCGTTTCCCCACACTGTCATCTTGACAGATACAGCGCATGCGTATCCACTTGTAAACATACCACGTGGTACTGACGCTCCGCGGAATGTTGCAGTGAGTACGCTCGGGTACCGTGCGCATGGCAATGTTGCCACGGCACGTAGAAATGCCGCGCCATGTTGTGCGCGCCGTCGCGGAACAGTGCACGACGTTGCAACGTCACGTAGACTCTGTGCCGCGCGTGCTGTTGAGGGACAATTTGTCCCCTAGTGAATACATGGCTTAATTAAGACGCCTATGTATAATTAAGACGCCTATGTGGGCCACGGTGCGACGCGGACAGTTAACTCGATAGCACAATTTATATGGAATAACAAAACAATAGGACATTTTATTCATTAAAAAATCATCTCGTGCTATCCGTCCGCGGCAACGTTACGTGTGAGTTGAAAACTCCGTTTTTGTTATTTAGAAAGCGTGGGTACAATAATTTTAATACGCGACAAACAATGATAATTGTAATGGCGGCATTAAAACACGAACGTCTGATTTGCATTCTTTTCTCATTCGGCCGCCCTTAATGAGTCAGTCAGGCTTGCCGTGTTGAAAGTGGTAGCGCCTGCGTGAATCCACAATAATAAGTAATTAATAATTTATTTTAATACTATTCATTTACTATATAGAAACGTTTCACCTTTACAGAAAATATATTTAATACGTTATTATAAATTTGCCACTAGAAGTGGTAGGGGTAAATTTTGTTAAAATAGAAAAATAACACAGTCGTACAATATCAGAAGACCAGAGGATCTTTCGCCAACACTTTTAACGTCACTTGTGTACTTTTTTACTATACATATATATATTTTTTACATAAAAAAGAGCAATTAAATTTAAGCTCTGGATAATTATTTGACACTACTTTGTAACGCTTACTATCATTAAAAAATACTTTGCATTATCACGGACAACTGATACTGCATAATGGCTCCATTATAAGGGTCAACAATCGACGAGCGTGCTTAAGAATTAAAAAAGATACAAAATATTATTTTAGGACAGGATAGAAAACAGAGGAAAGAATGGTAAGAAAGATATATGATGCAAGTGTTGACGGCGCCAGAAAGAGAGGGCGACCACGGAAGACGTGGCATGACCAGATTAACCATATACTGGAAGATGGTCCTGTTAGAAGCCTGAACAACCGTCGAGCTTGCATGCGAAGATGTATGAATGTAGACGAAGCGAAAGTTGTATGTCAGGACAGAAGAGTATGGCGCACTATCCTCTCTGCCTACGCCCACGGGGAAACGGCGTGATGGTAAGTAAGTAAGTAAGTAGAAAACTATGGCATTCTAAACTTTATGCCTACCACAACGACGCTATATTGAGGTAGATAGAGTTATTATTGTCAAGTAAGTAATCAGTGTCCAAATTCAATATGAGTTAAAATAAATCAATAAACAGGGTGTAACAGAGCTAGTCCACAACACTTAGATATATTCGTCTAAATTTTGTGACGAAAATGTTCAACGAACAATGACTTTAATATCAATAGTTATGTAGATTAGCGACTACAAAGATTGATTTTCAATATTTATATATTATCTTCTACTAAACGCTGGACTAGGTATCACGAGAGTGACGAATATCGAATATTAAAAATTCAATCGCTTCATAAAAGTAATTAAAAAAATAATAAAAACAGATTTTTTATAATTTTATTTCACACTGCATTAAAAGTGAATCGATATTGTTTACTTTCATAAAAGTTAAACGTTTTACAGAAAAATATTTAAAAAAATGCTAACTTTGAAGTCGTTTATCTCTATAACTATTGACATTAGGGCACTGTTGCTTAAACATTAGCGAAACATTGTGGACTAGCTCTGTTGCACCTTTATACATTGTATATTTTATAAATTAATTATATTTATAAGAATAAACATATAAATAATTTTTAAAACTATAAAAAAATCTGTCCGGTGGGTCTTTTTGAAGAGCGCCTTAATTCATTTTTAATGATACCCTTCTGCATCAAAGAACCACATTTTTTCAACATCATTCGGTGTATTTTTTGTCATCGTTAAAAAACTGTGACGCTGTAGTACAATACCGTCATTATGCATACATTTGTGTAGATAATACCAACACACACTTCAACACATTTGCATCACACGATATTGTCATGCTAGACCGAAAGATGACAAAGGGCCGCCACGCCCACTGACGATGACTTCCCTCCACGTCTCGGGAGGAGTGGCTCACATATCCTGAGATGTGACCCCTGGGTCCATTCAATCGGAGCTGAAATGGGTGAGCACGTTCCCCAAAGCGTCCTTGGTATATTTTTGAACGCTCACAGGGTCACAGTGGAATATGAAAACATTGACTCCTATTCGTTAGAAGATGAATAGGAAAGAGTATATGAAAGCATTGTTGGAGAACTACATATATTACATCCCATGATAACTCCTTTCATCTACGACGCCGAATGGCTCGATATATTGAAGAAGAAAAACATTTAATCAAGATATATTATAGATGTCTCACAGAGACGAAATTATATTTTTTTGGGAAAGTAGGTTTGGAAGTCTTTGGGTGTACATAGGGTTTACGACCTATCTTGCGGTTGGCTTAAGTGATCACTTTACACAATGCAACGTTCACCATTTTCACCCACGATAGAATACCACGTCTTTGAAATTTTTGGAAGTTGTATATATTTAAATTTTACAACCACAGATGTCACTAATGAAGTATCTATTTTTATGATTGGAATATAATAATAATAATTGCAATAACCCAAAAGTTTCCTTACATACTTTCCCATAAAAAATATAATTTTGTCTCTGTGATACATCTATAATATATCTTGATTAATGATGTCCCTGTGACAAAAATCCAGTACTGTATTCTAAAAAATTTATACAAATTCAAAATATTCTGAAAAACATTTATTTACATCTTAATTTTGCCAACAAAATCAGTCTAAATTGAGTATTGCGCAATGCACCAATGCAAATATGGCAAGATTATGAGACCATATACTATACGTTTACTTTGTTCATCAAATTATTAAGCCGGTCTCGGTCTCCAAAGTCCTCGGTTGCCAGATAGCCACGCCCCCGAAAAATGAAAGTCATTCATCTCAAAAGCCGCCCTGCCATTGAACCATTCGAAATGTCCTACAAGTTAAGAGATCGAACATTCTGGAACAAATTCTGTCACGTAAAACATAAAAATATCAACGGTCAGTGTAGAGTAATCACAAAAATAGCTCGACATGAATTAAGATGGCGGTAAGTTCGATACTACTACTAAATTACTTCATCCTATATCAAACTTGGACCTCCTGTGATCGTTATGCCGGTGTCGGTATATAACCTATTATTAAGTTTCACAATGAAACTATACTACGATAATAACGAACTATTGAGTTTTCAATATCAATTGTACCACTGGGCTAATAAAATATTTAAGACAGGTGTGGAGTAAGCAGATTGGTGTAGCCTGATAACTGTCAGTATAGTATTAAAAACTGTTGCTAAAAATAATTGAAAAATAATTTGAGATGCATTAATTTAAAAAAAAGAGAACGGAGGACTTGCCTTCAAGCCAACGGGTGTCCAATCCGGAGTGTCACATTGCACTTGTACTAAGGGTTCTACGAAATATGTTTGTTTTTTAATACCTATTAATATATCAGCCTTGACAACTAAAAACAGACAGCAACAGCAATCTATCTGTTTTATTTTATTATGAACTTAAGTCCAAGTCCAACATTTGAAATATACTTTTCATAAAAAAAATGCTCATTTTTTTAAGTATTAATAATATTGTTCATAAATTGGATAATTTGAATAGTTAATGATGAGTACCTATCTACCCAAAAGTGTAAAAGTACTGATCAAAATATCATCTTTTTGAAGAGGTAAAGCGATAAAATTTATGTATATGCTTAAATTTTTAATAGACTAGAAAAAAATTGTAATATAATTAATTGTATGTAATATTAAATAAATAAAAAACAAATAAAAAATCATTTATGGCCAACTAAATTTAACTACAAGCCACAGAGTATAAAATTGTACAGAGATTAACTAAATCCCTTTTTTAGGCGAAGGGTTTGGGACACAGCGGAAGTATGTGCCCCTCGACTATATTTAATACACTTTTATAATGCAGTTAAAGTATTCATTCTTGCATAATTAAGTTCCCTATAAAAACCTATTTTTTACAATAGATGTGGTGTTTTTTTATTTCTTTTCAAACCGAGTCTCTTCAAGTAAACCCCTATTTTTGTAATAAATCGAGGCTTCTTTATTGACATTGTATTGTTTAAGAGTATTCAGTTTGACCTTTTCATAATTGTTTCAAAATTTACAATACCGTAGTAATTTTTTTAAACAAGTCTAACGTATTGGAATCAGACCGTTTACCAAGACGTTTAGGTTAGTTCATGTCTATATATTTTGATGGTCTGCGCCCAATTCTAAATATTTATATTGATAAATAATTTATTAAAAATATTATTAAATATCAGTTAAATTATTATTTTAAAGATACGCGTGTGCGCGTGAAGTTTTTAACATGCGTAATCAGCGTTTAAAACGGTTGTTTATAAAGTTGTCGGTATTAGTTCATTAAAAATAAACCGCTTCTTATTAAAGATAAATTATGAATGATAATTTTAATGATCACTTAACAGTAGATTGCACGGTACATCTTTTGCTTCTACACGCCTGATTAATAGTAATGAATGATGGCAGATATCGCTTATCTCGCGATAGGAAGAAACATATTACACTGAAAGTAGCCGCTTCCTACTTACTCGGGAGTAGTATTACAGACTTGCCCTTAAAGTGTCAAAGATAATAGACAAGATGAATACAGATATGTACCGCGTACAGAACAAAGCGCAAAATTGCAGAAACGACAAATCATAAATGCGAAAATGATAGCGATAACTTTACCAAGAAAACAAAAATAATTCATAGTTCAATGCATTAATCGGTGAAGAAAATATTAGCAATGGAATGTTTGAGTATATATAGATATATTTACCTAAATTAAGATAATTTAAAAAACGATGAAATGAATTAGAAAAATTTGCTAGAAATAAACAAAAAAGTATGTGGTTTCTTTTCTTTTCTTCCGGGCAACAGCGATACAAATATATCCACAATAACCATCTACTATATTTATATCCATATTAATTTAGATTAACCGTTAAGGTAAATCTAATATTTTTTTATTAAATCTGCAAAATCTTTGCTAAAACTAATATTTGCAAAAATTAAAACGCGTTTATGTTCACGATAAAATAAAAAAAACATATATTTTCTAATATTTGTTAAAACTTCACTGTCGAATCAATCTATACTATATAAAAAATCAAAAGGTAAGAATGTCATGGAAATAACTATAGATGTCTCTAGCTTAGTCAATTCGAATATATGAAAGAAACTGTTTAAGAAACATATATAAAACTTTGAAAATTTTGTTAATGTGTGGATATTCTTACGGTGGAATTGTGAACGTTGCATTGTGTACAGTGATTATTTAAGCCAGCTCATTCAGGTCATAAGCCCTGGGCCGCCTTATAAAAAAAACATGTTTCCCATGTAAATAGCTTCATCTCTGTGATACTTCTATAATTTATCTTAATCATAAGTTAAGACGCTTTTTTGCTGTGAAAATATAATTATTGCCTACACACATCAAAACCTGAATGTAACACAGATATCGAATGGCGACTGAATTATTTGCAATACTGATTAAATTGATTGCAATTAATGATAATACGAGATTTAATGCGATCACAGTGAACTAGAACTTAAATTTAACACGTCTCCATTTATGGCCGCGCCAGAAGGAAGTCTACATCATCGAAGTAAAGCATTCACGAGCACTGCCTTGAGGTTTAATTAACTCGGCTGACACAGTTAGGGGTACAAGTTAATTGATCTCATAAATTTCACATTGGTTTAAAGTGAAAGATGATTGGACGAATGCGTCAGTAATTGCCATTTCTTCGTGGCTCAGAAACAATACAAATGTTTTGTAAACCAGACACAGCGTCCAAATAGTGATACATATTTTCAAACTAGATGATTAGTCTGTGCAATGCACGGTTTCAGATAACAAATTTTAAATATCAATTTCAAAAAATATCAGAAAAATTTAAATGCACTCATGAATATTATATATTCAATCAATACTAAATCAGGACATACGTAGGTGGATAAAAAACTGATTTAATTCTTAAATAATTACGGCGTCTGCCTACTTTTATTTATCCTGTTAGGCTATCCTCCTATATTTGTAGTATCTGATCGTGCCAGGTCTTTTCCTATTCTCAAGATAATACAGTTATAATATTCTACGGCAAAATAGACGGAACGTATTTTATGTATGCGTAAAGTTTATATGAAAAATGTCAGGACATCTCTCAAATGTCAATTTTCCGAATATCATAGCAGAAATATTGGCTTTCATTTAATATTTGGATACTTTGGATGCGGAAAGTAGTAGACGTGTATCAAAAAAACTAATTTCTACCAATTTTCAAAATAATATTAGTACTTATATGTAACAGGACACAGTCCTTATACAAGCAGAAGAAGAAGAAGACTTATAAATGTTCATCACGTCAACATTGACGAAGTATATTATAATGTTTAACATATTATGTAACAGTGGTCAAGACAAAATCGTAATGATTGAATCAGAATTATGAGAAATCAGTAAGTAGTCTCTATGTTACTATTGACAATAATTCGCTTTTGGAACAACGGTATGGTCTCGCAATGAGGATATCAGACGATCGTATCGTCAAAACTGCATTAAGAGTTAGAGTGAGAGTACTGACAGAAAACAACGAGGAAGACCTCAAGCAACTTGGTCAAGCATCGAGAAAAAAAAATGAAGGAGGCCGCACAAGTTGGGAGACAGAAGAAACACCAGGACATTCCGGCGTTTCCGAAAAAGGAGAGCCACCAAGTAAACGGGAAAAAGGAAAGATGAAGTATTAGTTTTCATTTCAAACGAAGTTCGGAGTAGAAGATCTAGGTATAAATAAATTGATAATCTATTGAAATCTATGAAAAGATAGTAAATAAGTAGAAAAGTAGACATTGACTCGATGAGTTAATTTTTTATTTGATTCATAACAATAAAATGGCGGGATTATAAAGAAAATCAGGTGTACTCATACTCAATTAACTCTTTCTCGGGACTTCGATTAAAAGTCGAATAAAATGACTCATCGGAAAAATTTATAAGATCCTATTTCATGGTTAAGGCGACTGCTTTTTTATTATAATATTTTATTTATACCTGAGTAATGGAATAAGATATATGGTGGTATTCTTTTAAATACAAAATACCTAATATAAATGCCTAAAATTAACTATATAAATCGACTCACATACGCGGAGCGAATTGTACAGATATTGCTTTGGACGCGTTGGTCTTACCTGCAATCATAAATTATTATTTAATTACTCAGTTACTGCTATCATTATTGTTATTGGGAAAAGAAGACGGATTTCAGCGATATTTTACACCGATTGCATCTAAAACCGGAGGAATGTTATTGGGAGATTTTCAGGCTGCCACATCGCCGTTAGATGAATAATACGATGAAGCGTGATGTGTGCTAATATAGGGGTCCAATATCTGCTGCAGACCATTGTTCGGCAAGTACCGGGTGGTGCAAGCGCTTCCCACGCCTTGGTGTTTGTCTAATGACGTAACACTCCGCCATACGCCCGGTACACACGTATCATTATCCCATTTGCGCATTACCCAAGGAGGCATGACATAACGCCGGGAACTTCTTTTGTTTCTGGTGCTTTTCCGTGAGACAGCGACTCTAGAAGTGTCAAACGCGTGACGCCCCTAATCGCCAGAACCGAGACGCGCGGTGACCGCGGAGACTTCTCTCCCATGGACCTACAGATACAGATTGAAGCGTCTCATCTTGCCTCCATCAAGTCGTAATTATGTTTGTATCGGAAAATTGTTTCATTTGTAAATTAATTAAAATCGATAGCATTAATGTAGGGAGTAAGATGAATGATGCTTTGGATGCAATAATTTCTAATAGGAACATGTCAACCACGGCAAGATCAGCGATACACAACGGAACTCTGGTACCAACACTGATGTATGGGAGTGCAGCCTGGAGTTGGCGAAAGAGGAAAAAAGTAGACTGAATGCAGCGGAAATGACGTACGTGTGTCAAATCTATTTTTTAAGAAATAATGTAAAGCTAATCTAAATGTGAATAGAATTAAAAAAGGGTCGCTCAGATGTTTTGAACATGTTGAAGGAAGACTTGGCACGACCAGATTTACCAGACACTGGAAGATGGTCCTATTAGAAGCATCAAAAATCGTCGAGCTTGCATGCGTAGATGTATTAATGTGGATGAGGCGAAGAGTTGTTTGTCAGGACATAAGATTATGGCGCTCCATCCTCTCTGACTACCCCCGCGGAGAAATGGCGTGCTGGTAAGTAAGTAAGCTTTAATGTATTTAGTGGAGGAAGAAAAAAAATCTCCAAACGCAATCTCACACAAAATAAAAACAAATAAACATTCGAAAATATCCCAAGTAGAAACAAAATATATAAATTAATAAAAAGGGCTTATCAAAAAATAAAACCTTTATAATAATAAACCTGCAATAAAGCACACACTTATTTATCACAATACTGTATCCCTAACGATAATGCTGTAATAGTACTCGCTTATTTCTGTAATTTTGCATTTTATAGCTAAGAATCGGGTAGGTAGGTGTCGACTTCATCCGCTAGTTCTTAGTACGTGGTTATGGGTAACTTAGTAAGTTCTACATTTATGCATACTTTCTTTTAAAATGTCATTTTGAACAATCACTCCCATTTTTCCAATTTCGTTAACCATCTGTTGATAATTTTTATTTTGGTCTTGAAAAATAAACATAGAGAAGGTAAATATACATAGTATGCAAGGCTATATAAAATAATATGGTTTAAAAAATATATATATTAGAGACAAAGTGTTAAATTTCGATTATGTATACATTAACTAGTATATGTATACACTAACTAGTTTTAACTAGTGTATGTATGCACTAACTAAAAGTTATACTAGTTAATGTATACATTATCGAAATTTACTCTTTCTCTGTAACATACGTACATAATTTCAAATATGACTGTTCAACCAAAATGCTTCATCATAAATACATTTTATTTGAATGGAAGCGGACAGAAGAATCATTAAATAAATCTTGAAAACGAAGCTTGCCAGAAAAATATTTCTCGAAACTCGATAGAAAATCCGCTGAGAAATCAGAAAATACAAATATACGTGAGAAATGTATTCTTCTTATTGTAACAATTGTACAAAAAAAAAAAACCAAGTCAATAAAATAATTTTTATAAAAATTTAATAGCTTCCGATGGAAACAATAAAAGAAAAAGACAGAATAAAAACAATTAACAACGAATTAAAAATCAGCAATCTTCTATGGAACATAAATTGAATGCTCACCCA
The DNA here is from genome assembly GCA_016648135.1 of Agrypnia vestita. Taxonomy (NCBI): domain Eukaryota; kingdom Metazoa; phylum Arthropoda; class Insecta; order Trichoptera; family Phryganeidae; genus Agrypnia; species Agrypnia vestita. Next base: position 166,530 of record JADDOH010003236.1, on the reverse strand, counting down.
GAACTGCACAATGAGCGAAGGCTTCCATAACAGTCCCATTTATTCGGTTAGATTTTTTTCAATAATACATGGCAATCATGCTACGACACAGTGTAGCCTATCAACGCACATACAACATAATAACAATTGTGGTAGTCTATCACGGGTGGAATTGGTGAACATTACCATGTGTAAAGTGATCAATTAAGCCAGCCGTATGATAGGTCGTAAGCCCTATGAACACCCAAAAAGACTTCCATACCTACTTTCCCATATAAAAATATAGCTTCGTCTCTATTAGACATCTATAATATACCTTGAATAATGATGTCCCCCTGGGGATAAAATTTAGTATTGTGTCCTGGAAAAATTTGGACATACTAAAAATATTCTAAAAATATAAAAATGGTCTAAAAACGAGTTAAAAAATTGAAATAACTTTCAGGCATATTCTAATACAATGTTAATAATTTGGAAGAATCTCATATACCTACACATACAAAGAATAGGTATTGCTTTAAACTCCAATCAAAATATAGACATCTCATTATCAATAGTGACATCTGTACTGGATTATGAGAATCAAAAATGTTTTGGACTGCAGGTGGCGATAGTAAAAAAAACTCATACGAAACAGGGTGTGCAAGTTAAACATACATACAACTTCCAAAAATTTGATAGATGTGGTAGTCTCTCATGAGTGATATTGGTGAACGTCGCATTGTGTAAAGTGGTCATTTAAGCCAGCCGCACGATAGGTCGTAAGCCCTATAAACAGCCAAAAAGATTTCCATATCTTCTTTCCGAAATAAAAATATAGCTTGGTCTCTATGAGATATCTATAATATATCTTGAGTATTGATGTGTTCACCATTGAAGAATGTGTAATACTAAATATGCAAACCAGAAATCTAAATGCGCCACCATACATACCTGGGCAATCGACTTTGCTTCCTGGCTTTTGGTCGCGAAAGCAATCTGCGTGCTCTCGAGCAGGCGGGAAGGGGTAGAAAGTAGATAAACGTCGGAAACCTTGCAGCGCAACGTTACCATGGAGGAAGGAATGTTACAACGAAATGCTATACGACCGGCGCCGGCGAGGTGAAGTGACAACGCAGCGGATATTCGGTTCATTGCAGAACCGAAGCATTTAAGGAAATGTAACCCAAATCAAACCTGAAACTCACACTGAGAGTACACAATTGTTTGAAATGTCCAACCACAAAAAAAAAATCTAACCACAAATTTACTGCTTCAAAAACGTAAGTTATTTCAGAATCAATTAAAATGTTGTTGGTATTTAAGACAAAGATACAAAAATATTAAATCAAGTGATAAGGAAACATTTTCATCTTCATCTCTCTTCAATGAGAGTGGCCGATATCATGGAACTGCAGGTAATTGCGGATGACGGCAAGGCTCATCTGTCACCACCTGTTCCATTCCCCGCATCGAAGTTCTAATCACAATCACAATTTTTTCAAGGTGTCCTCACGTCTAATGATATTGAAAAAATATATGAGTACTTTCAGCCGTACAGTTGTTTAATTCCTCTATAATCGAGACTTTCGTTCTGTTGGCTGTCGACGCCTCGCTAGCGCCATCTCTTCAGAGCGTCAATCCTCTTGTATTTCCGTTCCGAGAATCGTAGAGAAAGATAGAAAATAATATAAAGTTTTTTTTTCATCTATGCACTAGTAGGTACCTATTAGAGGTGCATAGAGGTGAGAAGTTCGCGAACGAATGGGTCCTGACGAACAGGTTGGATGTACTGTTAGATACAATAGGTACACAATTAGAGACACAGTTTCCAAATCCCAAATTTGGAATGTATGACTCGACTGTAACTCGTAACATCACCATACATATCTTAGAAAATAAGCTACATAGCACCAAAAATATAGCGTACATTTTAATATTATAGAATTCTAGTCATCCCTTAGCTGAAATCATTTTTATGCCGTATTTCATTTCATACTCGCGCTCAAATGAACGATAAATTAAGACTCATATGAGACACTGAGCTAAGTGAACTATATCATTCGAAAGAACGGGTCTTTTCGACCCGTTCTTTTTGGTGATACAGATCCACTGATACACATGCTCTGACTGAGCGTGTCTTACCCACGTCTATTACGTAGTCGCAAAAGACATCTGTATCGCCTTGTCCATAATTAGATGGAACCGTGTGACCAAGCATAATTTAAAAGAAAAAATAAAACCTAGATTCTAGACACTAATTGATCTAGAGTCCAAAGAATATTGCGTAATCATTAAACATGGCCCAACGTTTAATGAAACTCTAAGAAACTTAAAAGTAACTCGAATATCTACATTTAAATTAAATATACTTTGTTTTACGCATACAAAATAGATTTGGTTACAAAAAAGTATAGGAAGGTAAAATTGTAGAAATATGTTTGCTGTAGGTAGTTAGGTACTTTGTTTTTGAGCATTTAAAACAAAGTGCATAATAAATTTAACTCTGACAAAACCGATTATTATACAACAATCGCGGTCTCTTCCTCCATTGTTATCAATTTATATAATAGTAATGGGGTATAAGCTACAATAATAGCCCGAGAGTCGAAAGAATGTTTCATTGAAATCACATTCTCTCAATTAGATCTTTCCGGTCCCAGGGAGGCTGGGGCCATCACGTTTGACAGATGGTATACGAAACAGAACATCCTATATAGCAAAAACACCATACAATTTCCTTTCACTCGGTGGTTATCAAAGTTAAATAATACGTTCAAAGTTAAATAATTAGTTAGTGCGTGAGTTATGAGTTACCCGCATTTTATCAAAATAAACTAGATCAATAAAGTAAAAAAAGTAATAATTATTGGACCTACATACAATTTGCTTTTCAATATAAGATGAGTGAAGATGAAAAAAATATATAGAAGGTCCAAAATTGAGCGGACAGTAACAAAATATTTGTTATCGTAAATTATTTTATAACCTCCTCGGATTCAAAGGATACTCATAATCAGTCCGTTAATTCATCTTTAATGACAACAGTTTTACAGTTCTTAAATTAAAAAATACGATATTTAAAATTTCAGATTCAGCATACCACTAGTAATGTCTATCGATGGGTTAGCTTCTAATTTATTAATTAAAAAGGATACAATGCCAAACATTGATCTAAGAGATTTTCTTTCCAACAGTTGATACATGTCTCTTATAGCCGACACTGAGTCTGAGGAGGATAATTATTATTTTTCTAGCATTTTTAATTATTTTAGAACATTTCAAATTGTGTATATTTATACTTAATTATCACCCTCATTGTCTCATTTTTTACGGTATGTATAATTTTATTGCCTCGTTCTCTATATATTATTATTTTCTTCATCCGCTTCACGTGTATAATAATTTAAGTATTATTATTATTATAAAGTATTAAAGTTTATCATAGTTTATTTGATATTTATACTTATTTATACCTATGGCGGACCAGGTCTCGGACAGTCAACCTAGTTACGGTCGTATAAATTAATTATTATTAAAACATTATGCAGCTAGAGGTGAATTAATTAAAGACATTGAAAAGAAAAAAGAAAAACATGAATCATCCGTCAAAATCGTGAGAACAGTCTATAAATACACCGAAATATTTTTCTTACGCACTAAGACACCTAATTTCAATATTACATAAGACCTCTCTTAACTTTTATAATAGCTTGAAGTATTATTTTTTTTAATTTTACTTTCTATTTATTTTCTTTACATTTTGTAATATATCAAGTCCCACAAAACGTCTAAGAAGATGTTTGTCTGCAGTTTTATTTTCACAATTGAATGTGAAACTGTTAGGTACTAAATATTATTCACTTTATAAACAGAAGAGATAAAAACAATTTTAAGTACTTCTACTAATTGTTGTATCATTTCCATCCTATTGTTCGAAACATGATCCTAATAAGTAAAATATGCATTAAACATTTTTATATAAAAGAATGTTCTAATAACACAGTTACTAGATTTTGTCCTCAGAGGGATGATTAATTAATTGAGGATAAATTATAGAAGTCTCATAGAGACGAAGTCTTTAATACGATGGCTCAGGGCTTACACCCTGTATGGGCTGGCTTAAGTGATCACTCTACACAATGAAACCTTCACCAATTCTATCGTAAGAACATCCACTTATCCATTATCAAATTTTGAAAGTTCTATATATATTTTCGAATCAAGAACCTTTCATCGTATAAAAGACTTCCATCCACTTTTCTCATATAAAAATTAGCTTCGTGTCTGTGAGACTTCTATAATTTATCCTTAATTAAAATATACATAATTTAAAATTAAAATAAATTTCCTACTATCTGGAGACTACTGAGGCCTCTCCAGTAATTTTATGTTGTATTTATTTAAAAAAAGTTTACGACTTCTTTGATTTGCGTTTTGGGTCCTTGTCCTCTAAATTTTGCAGTTCACTTTATATAAATTATTTACCACCTATATGAACTTACATGTCCACTCAGCTTTACAATTAGCAACGTCCGCCATCGCTAGATTAAAAGCAAACCCACGCGGTTGCGCAGCCTGCACTAATAAATTCAACAATGCTGTTTCGTGTTTAAAAAACATATAATTGCTTTTCGTAAGTAAAAAAATGTTACCGATTTAATCAACAAGACAAAAATGTGTCGATTAAATAAAAAAATAATATCAATTATGGAAGTCTCGCAGGGACGAAGCTATTTATAGGTGAAACATGTATGTTTATTAATAATTAGCTCTTTGTGGATAGAATTGTGTTCTCAGAACATACCTACATATAAAAATATATTGTTAAAAATAATAATCAAATAACATGTTATCGGTAATGTCAGACTAGATAGTTTATCGTCCCTGAGCAGTCACGTGACAAAATACCGAAATACACCACTAACAAGAAGATAAATTTGACATGGACTGATAATGAAACAATTCCAATGTGAATACATTATTTTGCATACGCATTGCAAGTGGTGACAATTGTTTATCGAACTTGATGATTTAAAAGGTTTTTACAAGAAAAAAATCAAAACACTCATTAGAATTTGGGACTAAAATTCGTATAGACAAATGTTCAGGTAGAACAGCAATAAATCCATATTTTGAACAAAGATGAAAAATAAACTGCCCATAACCGTTTTGATATTAACTGACGTTTGTGTCAGTTACCGTATGATGAATGATGATTTTAATAGAAAAAAAATAGAAAAGACACAAAAATAGAAAAGAGTAACTTGTTGGTGTAGTGGTCATGACACTCGTCTAGTGATCTGATGGTTGATGGTTTGAAGGAATATTTTTGCGACACGTATTCTGTGTTCATTATCTCTATTTTAAAAAAACCTATAAATTTATACAAGAAAACGCCTCATGCGACTTATGCATTAAAAAAAGGGCTACGCGTCAAAAGAACCATCTCACAAGAGCCACTAAACACATACGAATTGCACGTAATATTTTGACACCATATACCTTTTCTTAGAAAGGGACTCAGGTAGTCTCCAAAATCGGCAACTGTTTACCATCTGCCGCGAAACTGCACTCCTTATGCTTTCTAATATATTTTTATACCCTCGCAATAAAGTAGAGAGTAAAAACGAGCTTGTGAGTAAAATATTGTTCATAAAAATCTAAGACAAGAGAAGAAAAATGATTTTTACGACAACTTTTAGAGCTTTTTTCATATTAACGGCCGTAACAATTCCACAAAACAAGCTGCGACACCTCAGCCCAAACTGAACGGTAATTTGGAGTCTTCCTTCTAAGAATGAAGAATTTCTCAAAAAACATACCTCAATGTATGTAAATTAAATTTCGTGCGTCCTTGCAAACAATTATTCCTCTAAGCAGTGTGCGCGCGCACACGATTCGGCATCATAGTTACACACAAAAAAATATAGCGCGCACAAATTTTTTTACAAGATACTTCTTGTTCATGCGCTATCTTCAATCAAAGGTGACCAAGTTTCAAAAGCACACTGCATGCTGATTTACCCTGTATAAGGCATAGGATCGCATACATTATTTCTTATTGCAGAAAACATGTTCGAAGTAGGCAGCTTCCCTTCGATTGATGGTTGTTATTAATTCTCTCGACTTATTCATGCAACTTTGTATCATTGATAATATGATCATCTATCCAGCAGATAGCCTACGTCGATAGGTCTACAAAACACTAGCTTCTTATTAATACTTTGTATATATTATACACAAATTCAAATAAATGCCGTTATTATGGTATGTTAATTATTTCTTAATTGCTCCTTATGCGAAAAAATTATATCAATTGACCTTTAAATCGCGCAAATGAATAAAACAGATTTTTATACGCACACGGTGATTCAAAAATTAGATGGAACATTTCTTGAAAATATTAAAAAAAACATATTCAAAAGCTGTAAAAAATATCGGTGTGTAACGGTATTCCTTAAAGAATGTTTGTATAACTTTTTTTTATAATTCACCGGATATTGAATGTTGGTACCGATTAGCTTTATCGATCGCTCGAATCGGCGTCACGTTTCTCGATCATCCGAGATACGGACTTCGCAGCTTCTGAACGCCGAAATTTTATCGATTCATTTTGGGTGCAATTCAATTTTTTAATGAAAGCGAATCGGAAACGGTTAATGCTGATGGAACATTACGTAAGTGAAGGTGTCGGCTTCACAGTGGCTATTAATTGGTCGGTCAAAATCCAGAAGATCCGAGTGCTAAGTGGATCCGTCAATAAAAAAAATCTAGAATGAACAATGCCAAAACGTAAAAACCATTTCACACAAAAGGTTGGCACATACCGCGAAGATATAAAAAATATAATAAAAACTATTATACTCTATATTATGCCTACGATATAGTCATATGTGATTTATGTTTAAGTTGCCCGAGTGGAAAGATGATATCATTGTATATAAATAAAAAAAATAGTCTCGCCATATAGGGATTATTTTGTCTCATTGCACTCGATTGACCGTTATACGAATTTCGTCAGGCAAACAGCGGCGTAAGATGATTGTAAAAAAATTAAGATCGAATGCAAAATTGGCAAAAAGTCTAAAATGGAAAGAGAAGGTCTCGTTTGTATATGAATTAAGGCATTTTTGGACAAGGCATTTATCTGTCAAATATTTTCATCTCATAATCTACTATGTATATGTATTTCATATATTGTACCTTTAATTTGTTTAACCTATAATAATAAATCATGCTTCTTCCATCATGCATCTAGAGACAGGGAAGAGGTTTTGTGAGGTCGCCTCGCCGCGCTGCTAGGATGACCGCCTTAGCATTAAAATAATGCCAAACTGGGTGGGGAAAGTGCAAGGCCGATATGAGAACTATTACTCATAAAACGAATCTGGGTATGCATGCGATGGGTCCTCTTCACTGTATATATGTATTAAGATATAAAAATATTAAGTATTTCGCGACTTTTTCCATTAAAAATTAAGAAAAATATTATCGTTTGTCTCCTAAAATATTCATATATTCATGAAAATAAAAACAAAAGTTTGTGTGCTTTTAGGCATTTATATGCATTCTTAACTGGAAAAAATCCTCTCTCACTTCGGCGATAGTCAGGCCCCTAACCCAGAATATAAATGAGAATACTAAATAATAACGTTTTCTAATGAGTTTAACATATTTGATTAAGAAATTATTGTTTTAAATTTTATAGTTATAATAATTTCACTGCGCCTCGAAGGTTGCACCGGCATAATTACGCCTTTAAAAGTAATGAATTGCTTTATCGAAGTCATAGTATTTCCCGTATAGAAAAGTTTTAATAATACGAGGTATTATTTCTCTCTTAGCGCTGTCGTAAAAAGAATGAATAAATGAAAAGGTAATAATGAGCTAGCACAATAATAGTTACATAAGATTCTCATATTTTACAAAAGATGTTTAAACCGTGCTGGACAGTGTTCAAATTAACACGTAAAACCCCCATAAAATCACATTTCATTCCCGACACACTTAATTTACGATAATAAATTGTCCTCTAAACGAACCAGCACGTCTTATCCCAAGCCTTTGGAGACTAATTGAGCTAAAAAAATTCCAATAATTTCGGATGCTACCTCTCATATCATAAACAATTTTTAAAAATATTTTTACGATTACAGTCAAGTACGAGAATGTGAAAAAAAAACTTTTGAAACAAAATATAATAATTTTATAATGACGAATATGTAATCGAAAACTCATTGGTTTAAATAAATAAACAGAAAACGTAAAAACAAAATTTTCTCCCCGCAAAGGTTAGTTTATTTTGGAGAGGTACAGCGATAACATTTATGTATCTTTAGTTTTAATAGACTAGAAAAAAAATCATAAAACTGTATGTAATATGAAATAATAATGAAAAAAAAATTTTAAAAACAATAGTTTATGCGGTAAATATGTAGTTGGATTAAGGACCAAACTCAAGATTAGTTTTAATCATTTTAATAAGTTTTCTAGACTCTAAGGACTTACTTACTTACTTACTTACCATCACGCCGTTTCCCCGTCGGGGTAGGCAGAGAGGATAGAGCGCCACACTCTTCTGCCCTGACATACAACTCTCGCCTCATCCACATTCATACATCTTCGCATGCAATCTCGACGGTTGTTGAGGCTTCTAACGGGACCATCTTCCAGTATCTGGTTAATCTGGTCATGCCACGTCTTCCGCGGTCGCGCTTTTTCTGGCGCCATCAACACTTGTATTATATATTTTTCTTACCATTATTTTCTCATTCATTCACTCAACATGCCCAAACCAACTGAGCCCTTTTTTAATTCTAGTAATTATGCAAAGATCAGCTTTACATTCAGTCCTAATATCTGCATTCTTTACTCTATAATAAATCGATTTGCCACATATACGTCCGAGGGATCTCAATAAAGTTCTCGAGCCCCTGAAGTAACCATGGTAAATCAGAATTTAAGCTAACCTCAATGAGTAGAATAATGTAGTATTGTTTAATTTCTGGCGTCTGTTTTTGTAGTTCCATGTGTACGATACAGCCTACAATCGCACCGAACTGCACTGGCTGCAGGCTCCCTGGTCCATCCGCGACAGATGTTGTTCCCGGTGGGCGGTGTCCCGTGAGAGAACTAATCTCGGAACACAACATGTGGTCAGGATGTCGGCAGGGCCGGCGCTAGTCGTGGCAACAAAGGACAATGGGTCAAAAAAAGTCTACTAACGTTTGTTGTTGCAGATCGATTTTTTTGGTCATGGCACTTCAAGAATGTGTTGTTATATACCGTTATACGACAATATATTAGCGATATCTATGCGAGAAACAGACAAAGTCATTATTATCATTAAGATGTGAAAAATATCATTAAACAAATATATATTGCAATAATAACAAAAAATAAATAATGTCAGTAAATGAGTATATTATAACATTCCCTTAGGGCCGGTTTTTTTAAGGTGTATTAAAGTAAAATTTAGTTTAAAGCATAGATTTTTGCGTTCTCCGCCAATCAAACGATCCGTTTCCGTAAAAATCTATGCTTTAAACGAACTTTTATTTTAATCCAACTTGATACAAAGAGATTAGAATGGTGTCGCGGTGATGACCGGTGGAAGAGGTCTTAATGAATATTACATAGTTATTGGTTTGACATATTTGCACTCACATACTAAATAATGTTTAAACCTTGAATTGAATAGGGACAATGCGTGCAAAAGGCCTGGCACCATCAGGCAAACTAGATATTGAATGATGGGCTTGTTAGAAGCTTCAAGAATTGTAGAGTGTGTACGAGAATACGTTTAGAAGTGAAAGAGGTGCGTCAGGAGCTGTTCACTCGTAAAAAAAATGACATAATAGTAATCAAAAATAATAGTTGTTTGATTGGTCAAGTTTAAACGCTATGACATATAAACTTCAGAGTAGACATGAATGTCTTTTCTTTTTCGTATTTTCTTATCTGTGCTGGGTTTTAAGATTGTGGGCCTTCCTAACGATTCGGCCCTGAAAAAATCAGTACCAATCTTACAACCGAACACCACACAGTCTCCATTATCCCCTTACGTTTTTTTTCTTTGATTTAGGATTAAGTAGGAAGCTCTTTCACTTCCTTGTTTTGATTGCAGTTGCTGTTTTTTGTTGAAGATTTTATTGTCTAATAATACGAATGTTTCTGGAATTGAAATAAAGCCATTTTGAGACGATTCATTTTAGTTTACGACCGCAATCCTAATAACCAATGAATGACTTAATCGAATCATCTAAAATAGAAAATGTATCGTATTTGTAGTTTATTGAAGTTTTAGAACTAAATATCATATTTTATCTCAAAAGTAAGATCATTGATTAACATAATTTTTTGATTACTTACACAAAATAAAAATAAAACGCAAATAATTAATTATTTCATTCATCTAACTGCTGGTGAATCAATAGCGTAAGTATATTTGCTCACTGTATGACTAATCATTACTTTCATGTGCATCAATTTTTATAGGATTTAATATGGAATATAAGGTACGACAATTTAATTTCCGGAATAACCATAGCATGATTGTATTTAAATCTGAGCCAGCTAGGTTTTATTTAGGTGACAGAAAGGTAATAATTATCTGCCTTCGTACTTTGGCGTAAAAATCGAACATGAGAGCAGTCACAGGGCATTAGATATAACTGTTTTGGCATTGGACGATAATAGCTATCTGATCAAAAAAAAAATCACCCAATTAGGTCATCCTGCCTATTCACCTAACTTGGCTCATCAGACTTAAGCATTCCGTAAATGTTTTTTTTTTTTTTTAATAGAGATGCGTACACGGAAAACGTGTCACATCGATATTCTTAATAAAATTAGGAGTAAATTGTTTGTCTGGAATGAAGCATGAACCCGCGATCACTGGATCACTAAGCGAGTGTCTTAAGAATTATTATATTACGATAAATGTGAACGAAACGTTAAATATTTTTTTATAAAAAGTAATGAAAATACGTCGGATAATTACGCACAACCTATAACATTAAAAAAGGAAACATAAAATGCAATACCAATCTACGCTGTAACAAATAAAGTCGTATCATAATACCAAATACGGAAACTTTACGAAATAATGACAAAGCGCATAACAGCATAAGGTCATTTCGAGACCGAAACATGTTTTGCTTACATTACGTGCTATGTGATATTAGTCTAAGCCCGGAAAACTATTTCCTTTTTCCGTTAAAAGTAATTATTATACGCTGAATGCGATGTATCCAGCACCTTTATACATAGACACCTCAACACAGATAATAACAGCAATCATTACAAGAAAATTACGAGTCACCAAATCATATTTTGTCATAGGTATAATAAGTCAAATGATAATTACATATTATGGCATTTTGTAAGTATTTTTACATTTATGTAATCTGTTATTTTATACGTCATAATATAAAAATAAATTGTCCAACGAAAATTTTTTAGGCTAATTTGAAACGAAAATGATTATTTTTATTTTCCTTTTTAATATCAATTGGTTGAATACATGATTTTTTTGTTCTGAAGATGCATTGTTTAAATATCAAATTGAAAAACCGCATTACTTCTATCAGAAATATCAAAATGAACAATTGTCTGTATTTTACATCATATCAAGTAGTTTACAGACTACATTAACAACACAACATTTAGTATGTCTGACAATACTGAAAAATGGTAACAAATACGATAATTTAAAGTGGAAACTAAAGCTGAAACCTTTACTCATTTGCATTTATGAGTAAAATTATACTAAAGTATACTAAATTTTAACTGATTACAGTTTTAAATATATTTTATATCTCATTTTTAAGTTTTTTTAGTTTACGACCTTTGTCCAACAACTTACCGATAAAAAGACTAGTGTAAAATTGCAAGCAAATGGTTTAAAAAAGACGTGAGATTCAAACCACAGACACCAGACGTGTCCCGCACACCTGTGGGAAAAACCGCAAAATAGAACGCGTCAAAAGGATTCCCGGAAGGTGTAAAACGACATTATTCTTATCTATTGCAGTATGGATATCGGAATTATCGAGACGTACGTAATAAAAAAATAATCATAAATCATTATATCAAAACAAAAGGAAGTCACACCTTTGTATTCTTTTACATTTAAGCGGAAAATGCTACTCATTATTAGCCAGGTTTAAACATGCGATTAGAAAAAGGATTTCCTTTTAAAGAGATAATAATATGTATCCTTAGAAATGTATGGAAAAACATGGAAACATTAACGAAAGGAGTAAATAACATTAATAAAACATCGAAACACTACAAGGATTTACTTATAATCTATACTAATATTACAAAGAGGAAAGATTTGATTGTTTGTTTGAATTGAATAGGCTCCTAAACTACTGGACCGATTTGAAAAATTCTTTCACATTTAGAATCCTACATTATTCTTGATGAACATAGGCTATAGAATTTTTCAAAAATTTTAGGGATCCGTATGAAAACTTCGATAATGTAACCGTAACGTGTGAAAAAAATACTAAAAAAAAACCTTTTATCGCGTACGCTGCGGAAATTATTGACAATGGAGCAAAGTGATGTAAAATGTACTCTTTTTAAAAAGAAGGGTGTATGTATGTCTGTGTGTGTGTATTAAAATTTATAATTTTTGAAATTTTTGTTAAATACCCGTGTGAAGCCGGGGCGGGCCGCTAGTATAATTAATAAGAATATAGATACTTTGTTTTCACCACTAATTTGTTGAAAATACCAACATTTTTCAGGATAGGTACATAAACACCCAAGATTAAAAATCAAAAATCGAAGTATAAACAATAACAAAATAATAATAAAATATAGGAGAGATGAATAAATATTTAAGTATCAATATGAAAACAAATTTAAAAGATAATAGATAGTCGAGATAAAATTTGAATAGATACTTCGTTTGTAATTCCATAATAACATCCTTTAATATGGTAAAGCACTCGATAAGTTTGCTGAAATGGTTTTCAATATCTAGCTACAATGTACTTTAATTAAATAGTCATAAATCATAACCAAAGAGACTATTATTAATCTTGTTACAACTTAAATTTGCCACAAGTACGCCGAAACATGCCCTTTCATTTCCCTTTTTCAACATTTAGACTTCACTTTTATGGCGCTGGTAACATAACAATGGGTTGAACGCTTTCGTGTTGATATTATGCAAACATGTTTCAAAGCACAAATAAAATTCTGAATAAAGTTTGGAGCAATATTTTGTCCACCGGCCAAGGGGATCAACAATCTACCAATCGACGCATTGCGTTCGCTGAATAAGTTACATATTAAGTATTACGATATCGCAATGTGCCCCCATGTTGTACATACCGCACCGTTGTTGCACTCAATGTTCTTGCAGCGCGAATACTCAGTTCTCCGTCCAACGTGTAGAAGGAATGCAACCAATAATAGTTGCACTGATATGGAAATCACATATCACGTTACGGGCCATATTATTCTACACAATTGCAACATTTTCAACGCACAGAAAAAATAACAGGTTGCAATATTTTTAGTATTTTGAATATTCAGAATATTTTGAGTACTAGCTGCAACCTATCGAAAATGACGGAAAATGGTTTGCGTCTTTGCTAAGTCTTAGTATATATTTATAGCATCCTTTTGGCGCTCCACGTAGAGGCGGCCGTAGCAACATGCGTGAAACTGCCGGTTCTGGTTTGGTGGCCCGTGGTTCAAGCCCCATCTCCGGCCGTTTAATTTGTTACACGAAGTTGTTACACGGGGACAGAGAGACAGATGGACAGACAACGAAATTATTGTTTGATTTAAAAAAATATATATATTCAGAATATTAAGTACTTTCAAATTTTTCAAAACAAAGAACATGCAGTACTGGTTTTTATCCCCAAGGGAACATCATTAATCAAGATATATTATAGATGTCTCATTGAGACGAAGCTATTTTGTATATGTGAAAGTAATTACGGAAGTCTTTTTATTGGAAGGAAGACCTATCGTACGGCTGACTTACTTTACACAATGTAACATTCACCAATTCCACCCATGATAGAATACCACATCTATCAAATTTTTGGAAGTTTTATATATGTTTAATTTGCACATGTTGTTTCATATGCGAGTTGTGTTAACACTGTTAACAGTTGTAAACTCACATATGAAACAAGGTGTGCAAATTAAACATATATACAACTCCCAAAAATTTAATCGATGTGGTAGTCAGTCTATGGTGGGTGGAATTGATGAAAGTTACATTGTGTAAGGTGACCACTTAAGCCAGCCGTAGAAAGGTCGTAATCCTTATGAAAAGCCAAAAAGGTTGCAATAGTTTTGACACTACACCAAATAATTCAATAACCATGTACAACACATTTATCAAGTCAAAAGCGACGTGCATCTTTACAAAACCTTTAGAAGGGATATCTGAAAAGCTAAAGAAAAGAAATACCTATATTCAATACCAGAATGAAGAAAAGAAAAATAATAAATAGTATAATACGGAAAAACCGCTCTGTACGAATGGATTAATCGTTCTGTTAGCGGCGAGAAGATGTCGAAGACGACACTCGTTGTGGATGACTGTCAACTACAATTACGTGAGAAAATGTTACTGCCGTTCATTTACTAATTGAACGCGATCATCGAATAACGGTGAAAATAATAGTTCGAAACGTTAGGACTTCGGTGAGATCCACCGAAATATTTTTAAACTAAAAAATACATTTTAGTCAGCCATCAGCACGATGGGTGCCAACACTCTTGCGTTAAAATTAATTATCGCTGAGCGATGACTATGCTATTAATTTTTAAACAAATTTGATGCTTATCTCATAGCTTTCTTCGATATAATTATCACTGGTGAAGAATATTATTAATAATAAATAATACAAATGAATATGAAGAGTAGCATAAACGCTGTATTAGAAACCCTGATTAAAAATTTGATAACGTAACAGTCGTTTACAAGATTCAATTTTTTATCTTAATTGACCAAATCTTTCCCCACTCTGAAACAAGCCCAGTTCCAGGAATCCAATCAAAAGTACACCAGGATAATTTCAGTAGTGACAGATATGGGATGAATGACATTGACCGGAAATGAAAAAGTAATTTCACGTCCGACATTCCCGAGATAAAAATCATTGTAAAGAAGTTTGTATAAAAAAACATGAAGTAAATCAGACCAGCTGATTGCGAAAATTGTATAATGTGCATTCATAAAGGCCGACGTAACGTTGCATAATAAATTGTATTATTATGATCAGTGAGCACACTGATTTACGTCCAATCTGCATTGTGACGTAAGGATAACACAATTTCCGTTCACGTCAAAAAAATTAAACAATAAATAATAAGAACACCAAAAACTATTAAATTATACATTCGAAGCTTGAGTAAGATAACTGAGAGATCACAACACTTAAAAGAAGAGAAATATTTAATCTTTTAAATGTCACGAGGGAGTTAACACGCTAAACTTTGTACGAACATTTTGACCTTGCAGAGACGGGATATACATAATAACAAAAGGAGAGGGAAATATCTATACTAATATATAAAGAGGTAAAGTTTGTAAGAGTTTGGTATAGGAAGTAATCTCCGAAACTACTCATCCAATTTCACTAATATTTAGAATGGACTTTCAGGGTTGTTATAGCCGGTTCAGCCGGTTCAGGTTATTATGCCGTTAAATCAAAAGGGGTTTTCGTGATGACCAATTTTAAAACTAAAGTCGACGAAAAAATGGTCGAGCGATGCCGCTGCCTTACCGGTAAGAAATATTTAATGACATTCTTTAAAGAAGTTATAAAACTCAAAAAGTTATATAAAAAATCCACGACGGCATATATCTATATGTAAAGATTAATACACAAATTGATAAAATATGAATAAAATTAATTTTAAAATGTCGGGGGTAATTATAGTATGTAATGTTAAATTCATATCAAAATAAATTTGCTTATCGTCAGGGAAATTTTGTGTAGATAAAAATTGCCATTCACATAATATTGTTTGGACGAGTAGTTTAGATTATATTGATTTTTCACTGATATTTTTCTTAAATTGAATTCCACGCGGGCGAAGCTGCGGGTTAGGCTAGAATAATTTCCATAAAACAAAAATTATCTAGAGGATGGTCGATACGAGTATTACCTGTTGACGAAATGGGTATGATATGAAAAAAAATCGCGGAGGACCGAAGAGTTCGGGGCAGGCCTTCATCCAGCAGTGGATTTATAATGACTGAAGACGATGATGATTGAAATCATTCTATCGTTTGTGATGATACTTCCCAACTTTTATAGATATTTCAAGTCCTACCATATGTGGTATATCCTTGTGTTAAATACAGTAAGCAGTTAGAAGGTTAACCAAAAACGTACTTCGGACAAGGTTGGTCGAATGAAGATAAATTGAAACACATTTCTTTAATCACATGTGATGTGGCCAGTAAGACGATTGCTAAAGATGCCGCCAATTATGACCATAAGGACGTAATTCAGTAGCGGCACTGCCTCGGCCCATTACTGTGATCTAACTCGTTTAACCGTGTCGCATAAAATAAAATCGCATTTTTAAATCTTATTTAAATTCGAGGGAAAATTTTGTCAAAACCAAAAGGGGAAAAAATGTGAAAAGACTATGAGCGTTATATTTTCTGACAATCGGCGATCGGCGCGGTGTCTTTTATCTCGGACCACTAACCTGCGGACTAATGCACACTTGGAGGTCGTTTCCCAGAAACGTCAACTTCTTAACCGCATTAATCATTTTCGAACGATATAATGTACCAGGTAATAGATATCGCAGGCAATAAGGCAATGAACACTAATTCATCACATATTAAATATCTTTCATGACACATACGTACCAAGTACAATTTCTCTATCTCATTTGCTTCCAAGTAAAATAGTAATAACTGGCTATACCTGCGCAAAATACTATTTCCAAAGTACCACGAATTGTTTAAACGTATATACAAATATCCTTCTTTTTATTTGCTATTATATAATCCATAGTATTAGAAAAATTTATGTAAATTAATGTGAGCAAGAACATGATACAAGAGGAAGAAGAAAATGAGAAAGCAATTCAGGAAGATGTGTGATATACAATGTTTTGTGTTTTGTGTAAGCACTTAATATAACAGTAAGATATGTAAAGGTAAAAAAAGGTCTAACATCAACAACAATATTTACTTGTATTTCAATTCAGCAAACCACATGAATTACAGAAATTTTAACCTGGAGCAATTTTATAGAAATATGCGATGTGCAAAAATATAACGAATGATTAAAATACACCGGGCATTCCAGACAACCTTGCCAGACTGTAAAAATTGTTATTTTCCCGGGTTTCATTCCCTTTGGCGGGACAAGCCCACCGGATGTGCGAACATCGAGGAAGAGCACCAAGCAAAATAAAGCCGCCGTGTGAGAAGGAATTGATGATTTAGATTACATTGTCGCAATTTCAATATACGGAATGCAGCCCTTTGTGGGTGTGCGGTCAGACCTGACCTGGGACTCGGGATGAGACACCCGAAGCTTATTCTGGATGAAGGAGTTTTATAGTCTTCATGAGGTCAGGGCCGGTTTTTCCGAACAGTCATACGATTCATCTTCAATCCTCGCAATCGTTTACAGCGGAAGGAATAAAACCGGGTAATGTGCGAGATTGTATGTGAACAATAAAGAACGGCTTGAGTCTGTTGTTTAAGTTCTAACACAACCAAAGCTATTAACCGGAAGCCTTGATAAACAAAACAATTTTGTATTTTAGAAAAAGCTTTGAAAAAAGCGGAATGAGATACATTTCACTTCTTGTAAACCAGACACTGGAAGTAAGTCCTATTACGAGAGGGGGGTCCGGTGAATACATTGAAGTATGAGTTTTACGTTAACATAAAAAGATAAATCTCGCAATATTCTTATCATAAATATAAACATATTATTCAGAATTTCATATATCGTAATATTCTGTCAAATAAATATTTAAATCCGTTGGTTTTTCCAAAAAAAATGTTTACGTAATATACTCACAGCACGCGCCAGTATTAGAAGCCTCAACTGTCGTCGAGCATGCGTGAGAAGATGTTTGAATGTAAATGAGCAGAGCATTATGTGTACAGTTTCAACGATAACAATGTACGCAAAGTGTGTAAAAAAATTTAGAGGGAGGGAGGGTACTAAATTTTCGACAGGGTCCTGAAGAGTTGCTATGCAAAATTTGAAATAATTTGTATACAATAAAATACCTGTTTGCCTGTTTGTGGTGCCTGTTTTCGCGAAAGTTCTTAAAGAATTAAGGAAGAATTGAGTTTTATGCATATACTCGTAGATACGACAGCTTAAAAGTTGTGTTTCAAAATAAATTCTTAAAAATAATCAGATGAAGGTTATACAGCACTAAGCAATAATGATCAACTGAATTATTCAAAAAAATAAATAGGTAATCACTATGTGCATTTTATTTGCACCGAACAGCCTTCAGATTGCGGCTACTTTATTTTATGATTTTATTAGATAATGTATTGCGTATGTAAATATGAAAAATTGAATGTAATCGATTGGTTAGGTACTTCAAATATGAAAAATACTAGTATATAATATAATGCTAATTAATGTTTGCATGTACAAATTGAAACACATGATCATATGCTTTGTTAAAAAGAAAAACGACCACGCGTGAAAATAATTCGTATCATTTTAGAATGGTAACATAATACCGTGTATTATGTAACTTGCACGCGGTCATATGATAATATTTAAGTACGCCACATCCTAGCATCACAATTCATTACTTGCGTCATTATCCACATTTTTCCTGGAAACGCGCAGTATTGTTTTTTACAGCAGACTTATTATTACACGCTATTAATGGACTTCTGTTTCGTGCGATATGATATGCAACGACCGACCAATTACTGCATGGAGTTATCTGAGCACTTCTACGGAATTCTATCTCTTTCACATCCGTCTTTCACATGCGCTGTGCGTGGTGATGCGCGGCCGTTATTAAATGCTGGTAATATGCGATGGGGATGTCTAATGAAGTAATAAGGCAACACTAAAATAATAAGTATTCCGGAGATGCGCGAGATACGGGATGAATGGCCCGCTTGTCCCTCAGTTGTTGAAGATAAATAAAAAACAAATCAGATACACGTCTTAGAAAGACACAAATAATACAAATTTCAATTTTTTGATTTCTCTTTCGTGAAAATGTGTCCGGTGACCGGTGTATAGCATAAAATGTGGTCAATTTCATCGACAAAACACCCAAATGTCAAAAAAACATGTGTTTTTTGAAAAAAAAAAATTAACAATTATTTTTGGTCTCCTTTTTCAAATTTTAGTGAAATACTTAACGTAATATTGATCCTTATTGTTTTATTTTTGTAATGAAACCTCTTTGATATTTATAGGACTTCTACATGGGTAAGATATTAGTAAATTGACACACCATTTCCATTACATTACGGATGGAGAAAATTGACATATAGGGGTTGTTTATGAAATTGATAATATTTTATGCTATTAAATCGACACGGTCACCGGACACACTGTATAACTGCCACAGGGACACGAACTTAAGTAGGACACTTTATATTGGCGGTAGAATTTACTGATTAAATTTAAGCAAACTCATTGATCTCGCCAATGTTGATAATACTCGTAGATGAATTTCTGAACTACAACATTAGGGGCCGGTTGTTTCAAGTTGGATTAAAGTAAGCGTTCTTTAAAAGCATAGATTTTTACGTTCTCCACCAATCAGATGATCCGTTTTCGTAAAAATCTATGCTTTGCTCGACCGCTTACTTTGATCGAACTTGAAACAACCGGGCCTAAGTATCATAATTCCTTTATCATAAAAAGTATATTATTGTGTAATCATAGTTTCTGACTGTGTATACTGATAGTATAACTGTGTATAGGACAAAGCTGAGACAATTGTTTACATCTCAACGAAATGGAAATGGACATTAAATTTTTCTATTTTACCTTTAACTATTATTATTTTACCTTTAACTGTATTATTATTTTATCTTTCTTATGTTTTTCTGTATTATTATTATTACATTTTAACTATTATTATTGTAACTTTTAACTGTACTATTATTTTAACTGTCTTACGTTATTTAAAAAAAAAATATTATGTAAAAGCTCATAAGGGCGTTAAAGAAATAAAAAAAATAAAAAAATAGTGTCACTTTAGGATCGTCTATCAGGGTCAATAAAGACCTGTTGGCGGTCTGTTTTTGAAAAATAAAATAAAGTTTAATCAATTAATCACTTTACCGGAAATATAATGTTACGGGTTCGTATCTCGGTAGAAGCAATATTATTCGATTATTTATATATTTACAATAAATTTAATCCGGCCGCCATAGATCATGACCATACGGAAAACATCCTAGAGGCAAACCAAGAAAGAGGTGCTCAAACAGACGTGTAGAAGAAAGCTGGAGCAGATTGGGAAAGTCCAAGAACGGGAGAAGAGTAGCCGGGGATAAGAGTCAGTTGAGACCAGTTGTGGAGGATCCTACCCGGGGATGTAGCACCACGGAAAAAGATGAACTGGATATTGTTCAGCAATTCTTTGGACCAATTTCGCCGGAAAAGAGATCTACATCGTGGGTAGGCTTATGGAGACTGGTAGGGTCGAAGGTCGAAGAGGAAAAGAACGAACTCCTGCTCGTTGGACCGATAAAGTGAAAAGTGTCACGGGCTTGCCCCTGAAAGATGCGTTGCGGAATGCCGAGTGAGATGGGAGGAGAATCGTTGATGCAACGGAGGGACATCTCGTGCGGGTCACGATCTTCAACTGTGGAGAAACGACGAAGCAGAATAACAATGAGTAATTTATTTTAATTAAGTAAGTTCCTTTAAGTAACAATGAACTATGGGTCTGAATTATCGCAATTTCACAAATAAAATGCAATTTCAGTTAAAAATTACCCGTAATGTTTCAAGTACAGTCGAACTCGGTTATAACGAGCTCGGATATAAGGAGATCCCGGCTATAATGAGAAAAACTGTGAATTCATTTTGGTTTACACATATTCCCATACAATCGATCTCGGCTATAAGAAGCGCGATTCCCGGATATACAGAGAAAATTTTAGAAACCCTGCAAACATATTTGCTTGGGTTACAGAAAAAAAGACGTACTCATAACAATGAACTTTTTCACTTTGCGGCTCGCACTTAATTAGGGTTCATTTTATGATGTACACAAACTTGTGTCCGAAAATCCCACGTGCGCAGGCAAGCAATAGTTTACTGAAGGTCGAGAATACTGGTCATATAACTCCGATTATTGGGGGTTTCCAAAATGTTTATGGTGGCAGTTTATTTTATGCAGTTTACTGTATTAGCATTTAAAAGCCGAATCAGTAAACGAGAATTGTTCTATCGGAAACATGTTCACTAACAAACGAAAGTGTCTCTAGGTTCGCGAAAAAGTCGAAATTATCGGCGTCAAAAAGTCTGTAAAAAGTTTTCACAATCGTCTTCTACAGTTTCATCGCTCTGGAAAGATAAGGATGTTTATTTAGCTGTTCTTGAAAATAACATCGCACAATCAAAAAAAATTGTGAAAAAAGTGAATCCCGGATATAAGGAGTCCCGGCTGTAAGGAGCAAATTTAGTTGGTCCCGTCGCGTTCGTTATAACCGAGTTCGACTGTATGTATAAATAATTTGTCTCTTCTTAAATAATGACATGCTCAAACCATTTTTATAAATTCAATACAGTTTTATAACCAGAGAAATACTAGAACACCATTGCAATAATCGCAAGCATATACATAAGCAGTAAGCGGCAAAAATGGTGTGATTAAATGTGGAAATTGCGGACCGGCTTTTGGGGTCATCTAATTTGTTATCATTGACACACTAACTCGGCAATGGTATCCGCTGAGAGAGTATAATAATAGCTCTGTGGCATAATCGCATAACTCAGTAAGAAAATGGACAAAAAATTCTATAGCTAGTAGTAGTATTATAATATATTTATCTTCCTTACTGTCATTAATAATCACGCGAAATGATTTTTTTAGCACTCGTATACAATAATAAATATTAATAATAAACAATAAGAAAAACTTTTAAATTAGTTTAGTAAAAAAATCAAGAAACGTCAAATATATCGAGTGGAAAGGATCATACAGGGGTTCAATAAGTTGATAAAATTGCTTACCACGTTACATTTCAAATTAATAATAATAATAAATTAATTACTATACAAAATATTATTTCAAAAAATGGATTGATGACATGAGAAAAATAAATTCGAAAATATGACACAAGAAAAATAAATATTGATGGGAACTGTTGCAACTTTCTATGTAAACAAATTCGAAGTATAATCATCAATTGCATAATAATAAAAATTGCATTTATGTCATTTTGATAATGTTATTATTATTAAACAGAAATTACTTATAATTAACATAAATTACATTCAATAAGCGTCACATATTTCCTGTGCTTCCTTTTGTATCAAGATTTAATATCTCATTTTTTGTCATTAGATTCTTCTTTTCCTCAGCCTTCATCTCTCCGCTGCTGGATTTGCCTCTTCCATACCTATCCATCATGTTTTGAAATTCGGGTTCATTTCATTTGGAAGGGGTTTGGGATTAAAACATTGGTCATCACATTAATGACAAGAATAACAAATAGGCACTGCGTAAAATAAATAACTGTAGATATAAAAAAGATGGCAAGAATTTTATAACGTGGGCAGTGATTGGAGTACGCCGCCATCTACGCATTATAAATTC
The DNA here is from genome assembly GCA_016648135.1 of Agrypnia vestita. NCBI lineage: Eukaryota > Metazoa > Arthropoda > Insecta > Trichoptera > Phryganeidae > Agrypnia > Agrypnia vestita. The sequence goes on along the minus strand of JADDOH010003236.1, from coordinate 143,775 downwards.
TACACATTGCGTGATTACTTATTTTCGCCAGTTCCCACGGCAAATTGATAAAATTCAATCGCCGCAGATCATAAATCGCGCAATTCTTCGAATTGTTCTCCAACGTTTCCGCGCAACGGCAGACGCGCAACGCTTTGCAGGCAACTCCACTCCACGAAATTGTCATGTAGATTTGGCCCGAGGACGTGTCCGATGTACGCTATGATGTAGTGGATCCGCTATTATAACTAAACTGTCAATAACCCGAGGCAGATGTGAGCACTTGTCAAACAAGGTGCGTACGACGCTGTCGGGAAATCAATGAACCTTTCGATTAACACGAACCTCGATGGGTTCCCAAAAATAACACTAAATGAAATATTAGAAACTGATAATATATAACAAGAAATAAGAGTTGTAAAAGCAATGGTAGCAGTCTCCATAAAAAATTTAAAAATGTACTGTATTCGAGATTTTATAGGAAATGCAGCTCTACACTTTTCAAAATCATATCTCTAAATAGCTATTAAAAGCAAAGATAGCAATATCTTTGTCGTGTAAAAAAAGGCAGCAACACCTACTTCAATGAACACCCGAGGATATGTCACGTGACAAAATGACCGCTTCATACTAATGTGAGAGTTGATGTCGAATTTAGACTGAAACCTCACAGCAAAGACACCAATATCCAATTATGTAAATAGAAAAAGATGACCACTATTTGATAGCAGACATAGCAATATCCATATTTAAAAGCTAAAAATTTGTATATAAAAATAAAACTGAGGTGGCAATTGTTTTTTAAAAACTCATTTCCAATTAGATGTAGGTTTCATAGGTTCCAGAGAAATTTCCTCGAGTAGTGACAGGTGTTTTGTATTTATCTTAGAAACAACTCAGGGGGATATTGCTGCCTTTGCTTTTATACTCCTCAAATGTTAGTGTGACGTCATGGTGTGACGCTTGATTGAATGATAATGTTATCTTCAGGTTTTTGGTAGATGCACTGTAGTTTGACTGGCCGCTTTATATATTCTTATGCAGGCTAGACTGTTGACGCTCCTTACAGGAAAATATTCCAGTATATGATTTATATAATCATTATAGGTTTAGCAAGGAACTTCCCTTTTTCTGATACCATCTTCGGTTCACATACTCAGCCCACGTGAAAAATACTTAGGATGCGTAATAAAGGCACACGAATATACGATAATTGTTCTAATTGTTGAAATAAAATGCTGCATTGACAAAGCTCGTGCTACCTCTATCCGCATAAAAAAATAATCTGCAGTCAAGAAGCTTGAACACTTTCCTAAGAAATAAATGGTAAGATGACATGAAGCATTTGAGATATGGATCTATAAAAGCACAAACAAGCGAGCATGATTAGATAAAGTTATAAATTTTATATTTCGGATAACTAAAGAAAAATAAGTACTTAAAACAATAAAAGTCATAAAACGACAATATACTGACTACATCTGTCATTTAATGAAAATATCAGATACACATAATGCAGGAAAATATAAAGACCATCTTGGATAAAGAACCTAAGACCGGTATTTGCCCATTTAACACCCATCGAACGGACAAGGCTCGAGAAGAATGAGAAGAAGATCCAAATATACATTGCAATATACATCAGGGTTCGCTGATATATATCGGAGGATATATATCGTGATATACATATATCTATATCACGATATATATCATTTGACATTTATGCGGATATATATTAGTTGATATTTTATTGTCTTCTGAATTAGAAATTTAGCAGACTGATGATTTTACTGGCAACACGTAGCAAAAAACTACATACTATGGAGAGTATTTTTCCGAAATGGCTATCGGAAATAACAGAAGATGGGGGACTCACTAAACATACGTGTACGACTAGCTTTATATTCAAATTCAAGCCTTATATCCATATCATAAGGTTTAGTTTACATCAGTAATAAAAATTTGGGATTCCCTTGTTCAAGCCCACATTTTATTATTTTACCTTACCATTTTGACAGTAGTAAACTATCTACTGAATGAAAATTGCTTCTTTTTCTTATCGTTGACATATATCCGATATATATCGGATATATATAAAATATCGTATATTCTGATCATCATCTTCTTCTTCTTCTTTTGTTAGATCCTTGATCTGTGTCGACAGGTCAGTCCTGGTCTTGTGACTATGACGTCCAGCTCTCTCTTCATCTCTTTGGTTGTCTCCCTGGCGGTCGGCGCCCCCCTGAAATCCCGCGTATCACAGCTCTGGGGAGTCTCGTCTGCTCCATTCTCTCAACGTTGTCCCTCCAGAAACGCCTTCTCTGCCTGCTCCATCTCACAATGACTTGTATGTCGCAGGTTCTGCGGATTTCCGCATTGGGTACTCTGTCTTAGGGTCTTCATCTCGGTAGTTCTAAGGAGGTGTTTAGTTCTCACCGTGATATTTTAATATTTATTATAAATATCGGATTTTTGCGAACCCTGATACGCATTGATAGAATCGATCGGTTAGAGGTAAATGATACCATTCTAACAAATATACAAATCAGCTCATAGAGCATGACGTGAACGTCTATACGAAGGGTGAAAAGAAATCAAAAGCAGAATATCATTAAATTTCAAACGGCCTCCATTGAATTCCAAGTGGAGCCCTCAGGATGTGGCGCGCTGCGGCTGTAATATCAAAACGTCACGGAGCGTCCTCACACTTTTTTGTCATACAGCGTTCGTTTATTATTACAATTTTGAATTCTTTCCGCGTGCTTATCGGCGACGGTGGTATATCTGGCATAAATATTTCTGTATTAATATTCAATGGGGAGCCGATGGGGAGTTTAAGAGTTCCGTTTGGAGATACTCAAATCGCAACAAGCGCACAGATTCCCACAAGATCCATCGAGAGAGCTGGCGCCGCGCCGTGAGAGAAATCAGAATAGAACCGCAAAGATGCCGAGGGCACGAGCAATTTATTGACTCCGATAACTGAATAAATCGAGAATCAAATCATTTAGAAAATATACAGGGTGTGTCGTAGCTAGTAGCAAAAACTTTACAATGGATTCCAGATATTTGTGTTAGCGCATAAAAAGCGCCATCTGATAGCGTTAATTTCTTTAGCGTCTGTGAAAAATGTACCGTCTGGCGTCTTAGTAAGCGTTAGTGACGAACTTTGTTACATGGAGAATCAAGTATTTTGATTTGTGTAGAATTTCAGGAATTGGAATTAGATTATAAAATAAGGTTATCAGTTATACAGGTATATTTGGAAAACATTAATAACCTCGCAGGACTATATTTCTGCTTTAATTATGAGTCAAAAATGTTGAAGCAACTATGACCTAATGTCAATACTTATGGAGATATGCAATATCAAAATTTGCATTTTTTTCTCAATATTTCTGACTTATATTTTGCAAAAAGTTGAACCATCATTACAGTAACTTATATGGATTATGAATAATTCATTTGCTTCAGTACATCTCAAATAAAATGATAGAAACCTTGTAAAAAGTTCAATTAAACAAAACTATTTGCAAACTATTGCAAATATAAAATTATTTTTACTATCATTATTTAAGGCATACATTGGTTAATATTTTCCATTAACAAGTTATTCATAAAATTTCAAAATGGCGGATTCATGTGCTGTCCCGCAGAGGTCTTTCTCCGCGCAACATTTGGAGATAATATGGTCGCTAGGGTTTGAGTGAAATTAAAAAGTTAATTAATTTCTTATTAAATTATTTATTTACATTTCATTTTTTTCTAAAAAAAGTAAAAATTCGTAATAAGCAAACGGCGCATTTTATCAAATAATCGTAAGCTACATCATAGATAATATTATTAGTAAGATGTGTACAAAATTTGAACAAAACCAGTTTAGTAGTTTTGAGATATTATCTTCAAAAATCTGAAAAAAGGAGAAAAACTGAGAGAGAGGAAAACGCAAAAGAATAATGTGATTCGTTTAAAAATTGACATGCCACGCTAGTTTCCAATTGCTATAACTATTTTTTGGAAGTAATAACTCAATTCTTTGAAAAAACATTTTTTGAAAATGTCAAGTGTGCAACCCTCAGTATCAAAGCGGTGGTCGACGTCAATATTATTCAATGCGGTTAATACAAGGTTTGTTAGTTTTTTGAAAATAATAATTATTAATAAAAAATTTTTTGATCCAACAGCTTTCTTCTCGAAAGCATTAAAAATATATCATCAACAAAGGCGTCGACTTTCCATTCTCGGCTGCTGTCGTCTGGAATCGGGAGCCTGTCTCGCGTGTCACACAGATCGTATCGCGAGATGAGACATCGTGGCATCACTGTTAATTAAGAATTAGTGAAAAATTAAGCGACCGAGCAAAAGTCAGCGTCGAGTTACTTCGTCAGCAAAGACATCATTTTGAGTGTCGGTTTACTAAAAATACAATGATTGATTTAAGGTACTAACCGCATAATGATTTTCATTATTTTTAATACTGTAGCTCGCTAAGGAGCCCAATCACCGTAGGGAAAGACATAAAAACAGCCAGGTTTCATTAAATCACATAGGTGTATAGGAAATCGAACTTTCAGTATAAGAAGTCACTGTCATGGTCAATGAACATAGAGGGTCGAACATTTATTTACAGTTTTAAACAAGGGTGCCTTTTTAGCGCAAACTCTGAAGAGCATCAATGTTTGCACATTTTAGTCCAGGCAGGAAGAGGACGGTATATCCCGGGGATGGGGTTGGGTGACTATATTTTCCTCAGGGTCCTAGATTGCAACTAAGAAAAATATTGAACAGATGGCATTCAATATAAATTACATCTTTATATACTACAGAGCCAGCTGGAGGTTGCCCATGATTTGCGCGGGATCCTAAAGAGTAAATATGCAAAATTTTATTTGAAATTGTGAATGGGTTACGCTGAGAACAGACTGACAGGCCTACATATATTCAATGTTATGTATACACTATATAAGAATAAATTTTGAAATTTTTAAAAGCTTTGATTACTGCTTTTAACGAATAAATCAAAAGTTAAATAACCAAATTACGGATATTATATTTTAATACACACGAGTACGTAATATACAAAATGTAAGCTTTTATAGATATATGTATTCATAAAACTATTTCATTGACTGTTCTTGCAAATATACACACCCAGAATGATGGTGAAATCTTATCTCTTTTATGAAATAACAGCTGTCCTTGTAAAAAATATTGCTTAATCAAATGTAAATATATCTCTCTTCCGGGGAAAATTTGTCCTTGGCATATAATTTCAAAAATGGGTTAGAATATTTTTAGCCAGTAAAATAATTTATCAATAGCGTGATAATTTGAATTATAACGAACATTTAAGACAATCAACATCAAAAAAAATAATAGTGGCCATAGTTTTTTTTCTTAATTTTTGTGGGTTCATTAAAAATCTTAATTATCCAGAGTCGGAGTGGGGATTCAATTTCTTTCTATACTTTTTTACTCAATAGCATAGTATTTTACATACGCGCGTGTGTATACAAATTGAAAAAATTTTCTTAAATTATTTTTGATTTGTTCGCTGTTTTATAGAAGCCATTTACCACTATTATTTACATTTTTCATAGGATTTTAACGAAACCTAATATTTATATTTATGGCCTACCACATCTATATTGGCACAGTCTATATGAGTGAAAATTAAAAAAAAACTTTAATTTTCCGATTCAAACAATCTATTTGCTAAGATAACCTAAGCGAACTATTCAAGATCTTTTCAGAGATCCTAAATTCTGAATTTTATAGTCTTCACTCTATAATAACATACGTTCGTTTAAATATGATTCTGGTCACAATACTGATGTACGGAAGTGAAGCTTGAAGCTGGCAGAAGAGGAACGAAAGTAGACTGAATGCGGTAGAGATGAGATCACTAAAGACGTATGTGTGGCAAATCCATTTATGATAGAGTAAAGAGTGAAGATGTTAGGAAATAATACAAAGCCGATCTTAGCATAGTCAATAGAATGAAAAAAGGGTCGCTCAGATGGTTTGGTTTTGGCATGTTGAACGAATCAACGAGGAAAGAATGTCAATAAAATGACGCGAGTGTTGACGGCACCAGAAAGAGAGAACGACCGTGGAAGACGTGGCATGACCACATTAATCAGATACCGGAGGATGGTCCTGTTAGGAGTCTCAACGATCGTCGAATGAATGTGGATGAGGCGAGAGTTGTGTGTCAGGACAGAAGAGTGCTCGATCCTCTCTGCGTACCCCCGCGGCGAAACGGCGTGATGGTAAGTAAGTACAGTAGATTCAGGAACTACCCTGCTAGACATATACAATAGGACACATCTATTGCTATTAATACCTATGTAAAACTTCTTGAAATTCGGACATTTATCCATTTATGACTTTCCAGTGTATTCAGTCTAATCCCGTTCTTCTCTCATGTTTCACTTCTACATGAACATGATTAAACAAGACATCAATCACTAACATACATTCGAGACATATTGTTGTACGCCCAATCATCTCAACTACACCCAAGAATAAATTCTCAGCGTTGTGTGCTACGGCTTAATTACCTGGAAAGTGACCAGAAAAACGCGATATATAATGCGACACGCGTCTCAAGCATGTGAAAAAACATATAGAATTCCAATTTTCATAAAACGCTTTCCATTCGAAGGCCTGTCGCCGGCAGAAAAAATAATAATAATGTGTCTCGCGAGTTTTCGCGACAAACGTTTGAAATGGTTCAGAAACTTCACTTCGCTTCGCACAAACGACGGATCAAAACGCCATCACCATTTCTATGGAAGCTCATTTTGATGTCAAATGTTTACGGACCTATTCACGTTAAAAAAAAAAATAGCGCGCATACAGAGGGAAGAAAATGAAAGGAATGCAGGAGAAATATTTGCCAACAAGTGAGCCCATTTCAAATACGTATTCGTTGACGGAAATTTTACAAACACTCTAGGTACCATCTTCATTTCAATTCTTTAGAAACAGGTTTGTAACTGGCTAGTGTAAACGAGTAATTAGGAATTTTGATTATAAAATCCCGGGTGCTTTGAATTCGAGATTATTCAAAAAGTTTCAGTAAAAATGCATTACGTATTGTAAAACATGCGTTTTCAGAGGAAGCTAACGACACCTGTTGCATACTAGATATATCAGAATTATAGAATCTACAGCAATCAAACCTCCATTTCAATTTTTGATAAATTGAAATTATAATTCATCAAAAATGTGATGCATCACAGAGCAACTTAACACACGCGCTGCTAACTCCGACGCCACCTGGCGACATATTATATTCGGGTGCTCGCTAAATAAAGTGGTTTGTGCATTGGCTAAGTATAAAAAACTGGTAAGATCTACTTAGCCAACTCTGCAAAGACCAGTCCAGGGCGACGTGTGATATACACAATATATCATCTGTTCAATATATCATGTCGTGGCCTTTGTCGAGAGTGAGTTAGAATACTCATAGTCATAAATTAATACACGTTTTGTATTAATTTATTTTACGCTATAATTGTACAAAGTACCTACATTCGAATTCTATTCATCGTACGTAAAACCAGATTATTTATAATTTTTTGAGTTCTAAATAGTCTTAATAGTTCCGGTGTGTTAGGAAGGTTTGGTTTGATTTATTTCTATGAATTAGCCTGACTCCAAAACACTACAAAAAGCGGTTTTTCGGGGACATTAATACATAATTAACATCGTGTCGTATCAGCCGCGTGGATTATTTTATAGAATCACAGAGAGTCGTTCTTCAAAACATGAAAGGAAAGAATTTTAGTTGGCCTCAATCGCAAGATGCATCAATACATCTTTGTGTAGGAACAGGACCGGAAATATATCTGTGACTTGTGTGGATGGGAGTTATGATAAGGAACGAACCGGTATGAATATATTCTCAGATAAAATTGAAGAAGTCGTCACGTCAACTTTAACGCTTCTAGTCTATCAAATACTCGCCATACGTTCACCTGGGATATTAAAAAAAATTGATGCCCGACCCAAAGATTTATAAACGGAAGTAAATTATCATGACGTATTTAGAATTATCAAAAAATAATTAGATATCAAAAATATTATAATTAATATATAAATAGTTAACAGTGGTTCAAATGTACAATAATACTTACCAGGAACCAATTTCGAAATACTCATGCCGAGGACTGTTGAATCCACGCGCTCTATACTTGCGCAGTGATTTTTATTTATGTATATAAACATGTATAACTAACTATTTTCTATATATTTTCTACAATATTTCTAATTCATCAACCATTATTCCCACAAAATGTAAAATAAATTATTTTTTATTGCCAATTTTTTATTTTTTTTTTCAAAAGCTTTGTCATACTGAATATTGTAATAAATATATCCTCTTTTTGAACATAAGAAATATTTTCTCTCGGGATTTGGGCCTGGGGAGGGCATCATTAATGCAATTTGTAATACTTTATATTAATTATAATAATAACATTACGTACAATATCAAAAAAAATCAAACGTATCAAAACGACTCTAATGAAAATCTAAAAATAGCAGTGTACAATTTCGTATTATAATGTCAATGAAAATGAATGTGGGAGGGGGGGGTATGGAAGGAAAAATAATCTTGTCAATATCCTGAAAAAACTTCATAAAACCTACGCAAATTTATTTTCCATTGGTGGAGTAGAACAGAAATAGAAGACTGACAGGAAGACATTAGAACATAAATATGACGTCACTACCACATTTCCAACCCTTTGCCCCAAAAATGGAGTCAATTTCCGTTCGATATATTATTTCCTATCTCTATAAAGATAGAACTTCTTTACAATACTAGATTTCCTATCAAAATTATTTGAATTCTTTTAGATTATGATTAAACGAAAATATTTACAAGAATTGCCTCACAATGAAGAGATTTTCCGGAATATAGATATAATCAAAAATTTACATTGTTTTCACCACTTATATATTGAAAATACCAACATGTTTCAGAGCCCATGGGCCCTTCGTCAGGATACAATATATACTAACAAATAAAAAATAAGTCAAAATATAAAAAAATAATATATGGGAAATAAATAATAATTAAATACTAACATAAAAATAAATTTAAAAGATAACTATTTGTAAAAAATACCTGGTATAATATTTAATTTACTATCAACGCTTTGTCATACTTCCAAAACTTTTAATTTATTAAAATGTAACTCTGTATAATTTGTATGTAAAATTTGTAACCCCTTATTCATCTCAAAAGTATTATCTACAGGCAAAATATAGTAATAATGGTTTAAAAAATTTACATACAAATTATACAGAATTATACTTTGATAAATTACAAATTTTGGAAATAAGAAAAACTGTTAATAGTAAATTAAATATTATAAATAACTAGGTCCTTCTTACAAATAGCTATATTTTAAATTTGTTTTCATGTTAGTACATTATTATTCATTTCCTATTTATTATTTTTTTATATTTTGACTGTCTATACTTCGATTTTTGATTTTTAATTTGTTAGTATACATTGTATCCTGACGAAGGGGCCATTAACCCTGAAGCATGTTGACATTTTCAAATTTCAAGTGGAGAAAACAAAATACATTTTTATTAATTACTAGCTATGCCTGCGCGGCTTCGCACGCGTATATTTTTAGTAACTTTTAGTAATATTTTATCAATTTGTGTATTAACCTTAACATATAGATATGTCGTCACAGATTTTAGCAATTATAGTATTTTGAAAAGAATTTAATATTACATACTTAAATCACCTCTGACATATTAAAATTAATTTTATTCATATTTTATCAACTTGTGTATTAACCTTAACATGCGGATATATGTCGTCGCGGACTTTTTATAGAAATTTTAGAGTTGTACAACTTTCAAAAGTTGAACAGCGTTCTTTAAAAACGCATCGCTCAACCATTTTTTCGTCGATTATATTTGTAAAATAGGTCACCACAAAAAGCCCTTTTATTTTAACGGGATAATATATAGCCCACGTCCACCCCGAAAGTGTTGTAGTCCATCTAAATATCGGTGAAAGAATTTTTGTAATCGGATGAGTAGTTTCGGAGATTACCTCCTACATCCAAACTTACAAACTTTACCTCTTTATATATCAGTACAGATATTAATAATGTCACTACAAAATCATTTTATTATTTTTGTAGAAAATACACCACATATTATATTCGTTACTTATGATCGTAATGCTGTGACAAGAGAATTTCCAGTAGTCTGACAAGAAACTAATGATTTTTTTTTGTTGGAATGGAAGGTGACTTATTGCCATCGGACAATGGATAATGTCATATATTTAAAAGGTTTTGTGACGCATACAGGTGTGAAAGAAGAATTTCGCGAAAAAAGATGAATCAGGTGAAAAAGGTGAATCATTTTCGAGGAATTATGTTTATTACCAAGTGGCTGAAAGCAGCTTTATGCAAAATAATTACAAAAGTCGGTTAGTAACAGCGTGGCATATTAGTAGCCACATTGCAATGGTTTTAACAATTTTATTAACTTAGTCATTTTGTAATATAAATTTTTATGTATGACTTGGTTGAAAACAAGACTTCCCTCAGCACTATCGCTCATAAAACAAATTGAGGAAAGGGGAACACACTTTCGTTGAAATACTCATATTTGGACATTCAAAGGCTCAATGTATACAGAGGATATAAGATGCAAGTAAATAAGAAAGAAACAAACAAGTGTATACACTAAGGAATATTGTACTTGCTAAACAAAAAAAAGTACAAGGGTAATTTTAAAATTCAAAATACATACTGATTTTGAAGACAATGTAAATCTGTAGTGACGAATCATCAATGTCATTGTTGCATTAGTCCTTACCTGAAAATAAATAGAAAAAACTTAAAATTAGTTCAACTCATTGCATATTTCAGAAGCATGAAATAACAAATGAAATTTCAAAATGTGTAGGTAATTAATACATGTAACTGGTACAACATATCCCAATAGAAAATCTTAACTATACAAACTTATTATATTTTACCGGTTTATTGCCACTATCGGACAGGAGAGTTTTATCCGATCTGATTTTATTGTATAAAATTGTAAACTCGCATTACCACAGCCCTGAAATTTTGTCCTTAATAATGTTCCATGTACCCAGTCGAACTACTCGAGTGCCGACGCCTTTTTACTGTGACAATACTAGAACAAATGCTCACTACAACTCGCTAGTACCTAGAATACACAGGTTAGGTAACAATTATACAAACATAGCGGACGTGTTTGGTTCTGGCCTGTCACAGTATAGGGGTGCGATACTGAGAGCGCTTCATTCCGCCATAATGTAAATTATATACACTTTCTTTTTTTTGTTTTTCTCTCTGTTTATATTATTTTTGCAAATAACTGTTATATACCTACATATGTAAAAGCCTATTTAGGCGTAAATGAATGAATAAATAAATAAATAAATAAATAACATTCCTGACAACTTCTGAAGACAGGTGCACCCGATACGTAAGAATGAGTTAGAGAAGAATTAATTATACAACTGAATCATTGCAGTCTTGTGACTCAGGCGCCATGATTCAAGTACCAGCAGCTGTGAACTTTGCTTAGAGATAGTCAATATGATCAAAATACTAATCACTCTATTGCACTTTGTACATGAGGTGAGTCGAAAGATAGTTTATCCGCAGTAAAATTTAAAATAGTGCATCATGTTAAATATCATCAAAAAACAATAAACTGGCATCACTTAAATATGATAAATTTTAGTAAAAATTATAATCTCACTAAAAGCAATGTGGGATATTTGAAACTTTCACTCAGTAAAATTAGATAAAATTTAAGTTCCTGTATGCTCCATCATTAATAATTATTTCTACAAAATGAAACCACACAATTACCCATGTACATTGACATCACTTGATGACAATGTTTTATGCCTTGAAAGGAATACTGCCTTTAGGTAGTATTCCTTTCAAGGCATAAAGTAATACCTAAAAGCAGGCAAATAATGTATTATATTATATAATTTGAATAAATAAGATTAAATCTTACACAGCATACATTTGCTCCATTCGGTCTACTTAGAAATGTAATATACAGTAGTTAAAAGCATCTTAAATTTCGAGTACCTGATATTACACTGTGCCAAATGAAAATCAGATGAAGTTTACTCTTCTATGATATATTATATTTACATAGTATAAAACGAATGCGAATATTTCTCTATATGCTCTCTCATCCCACATATATGCTCAGACTATGATAACCTTTTAAATTGCAGATATTTTTCATGCCAAATATGAAGACTTTCGTCGTTTGATGAGGCAGATGCTGGAAACTCGACACTCTCCCTGACCATGTGCATTATATACATTATACGTATTACTTATTATCACTGTCTTATCTGTCGTCCTACAATTGTGGGAGACATATAACTTACTCATTTGTAGTATTTTCTTACTGGATATTTATGTCTTCCTGTTGGATGACCAAATTAAATTAAATTAAAAAAAAAAATTATATAACAAGCACGAAACTGATAAAATTAATCCTATTTTCATTGATGTACGTCCTGCCACACAGGGTCATAAAAAGAGTGAGCTCTTTGACATCGACCCACCAAGAGACAAGCGTGGAGGATGGCCAGAAGCACAGCGCGGTGCACCTCGTCGTGACCCCCAAGCTCAATTGCCAATTAAGAATAGTTGGTCATCGAATCGGTCAAGAGGGAACAACACTAACAACGATGGTAACCGAGTCTATTGTGGTGGCTCGTTTCCCGACTGATAGCGGAAATATCTGTTAAACGAAAGAACAGCGCGACCAATTAGAGCCAATTTGAGCCAAGACAACGGAGACAAATGAAACGTATATACCAAAGTTCACATCTTTACACGTATTCAATGATAATTAACAGAATGTAGGTAGTCCATTATTTATAATTTAGGTCAGAACGATTTCGGATGAAATCTGTAGTCAAAAGCATAAATTAATCAAAATATGAAATGTTTAATTTATTTCATTTTTATAAAAAATATTATTCATATAAATTAACATACAAAAATATTCGCAACCTGTTCTATGTTCACCGAGAAGAAATTTGTATTGAAATATTCTTTCTTGTTGAAATTTTATTCTTCTCGGTTGCACAAAAAAAACTAATTGTTGCATATAAAATTGCGTTTAATTATAGTTCTTCTAGAGCTTTTTTAAATAATACTAACAGAGAACATATTTTACTAATACAATTTAGTCAGTGTTTACTGAGAAATTTTAATTAATACATATGTGCATATTTTGGAATGCGTTGTGTAAATATAATATATATAACTAAATATCTTAAAATTGTTTGACAATAATTAAGTAATTAAATCAAAATATTAAATAGTTAATAATGATTAGGTGTTAAATGTGGTATCCAAAATAGAAACGAAAAAAAATCGAAAAAGGCATATATTATTCTGAGATTTTTTTTTTACGCATATACCTACTACAATTCTCAAATTAGATACTATGCGCAGAGAATTTGATTACTCCGACACGATACGTTTGTTGTTTATCAAAACAAAATAGTTGATAGGTAAGAGCGGTTGAATAATTTGATGAAGTCATTTCATCCGGCTACAGCGTACAAAAGTTTATCACAATCCGATTCACATACCTTTCAACCGAATTGATGTTTCCTTGGTGTATTCAAATCAATCTTCTTTATTATGTCCGTCCGTCCTTGATATTTCAAATTACCATTTAATTACGGAGGTGATTCTGTGCGCTCTCTGTTCGGAGGTTCATACGAATTACACGCGAGAAAATAATCAATCATAAATCACTTCATTTAAAAAATACTTGAAGAGTGTTATCTAGCTACCGCGCCGTTTCAATGAGGATACATACATGCAAGAGACTAAATAGATGGATATACACAGAGTCTGAACATATTAAAGAGGACTAGCAGGAAAGCGATCGGCTTCGCCGATTGCTTACTGCTAGGCCCTGCGGGCGGCTATTGTGGCCGCTTCGAGGCCAATGATGGCCGCTCCGCGGCCAGCGATAGCCGCTGCGCGGCCAATTGTGTTTGCTGTGCAGCAAACACAGTTTAGATATAATTAAGACAAAGTATTTATTCAAAATTTCTAACCGATTAATAAGTCAGAGCGGAATAAACCATAGTTCGGTAGGTAGGTACCCACTCTCTTCTCTTCTCGCAGTGTTGATTACTTTTATACAACATTATAAAAAATTATTCTTCGTTTAATTTTTACAAAAACAAATTTGAATGTTCAAAACCAAAAATTTAATTAAAATTTCAACAAAAAAAAATATTCTCGACCGTAAAAAAAAAAATCGATCCTGCCAGGATTCGAACCTGGCATCCTCTGATCCGCAGTCAGGCGTGTTATTCATTGCGCCACTAGAAGCGATAAACAAAGTGGCAAAATTATTGTATACAAATAGAAATCATCATCCAAATGCAGAAACGTACGACATTGCTTGGAGTAATTATAATATAGATAGTTGAAGCATTGGAACACTCTCGAGCTACAACCAAATTAAATGTTATGTAAATGATTCACTTTTAATAAGGAATAACCCATTTCATGTTACTTTTGATTCATTTTGGAGTGATATTACTACAACTCTGGTTAACCTGAAACGTAAAAAAATATTTCACGACAGGGGATTTCTACGCGTGATAATTTTTGTTCAAATCTCAGATATGACACAATGTTCCAGTTAAGCGATCAATATACAAAGTACTGCAATATAATAACCATTTGTAGAATAGGATTAACCTTTTGGTATAAAGCTGTGTTTTACTGCAAATCTGTGTTTGCTCTATGTGTATATGCGAGAAGCTTTATATAAGAACTATGTGATGCCGTGATTAATATTTATGGAACCTAAAATAAATTATATACACGTAGGTTATTAAAAATAAAACAAAGTAATTAATAAACAAATTTATACATAACAGAATAATTAATTTATTATGTAAGTTTTATAAAGTGAAATATAGTATTAAATATTACTGTTTTACTAAACACATCAATTATCTTATATAATATGAGAAATATAAATAAATTGCACATTTCTTTCAATTCTTCAGCCACATTTTGCATTAATATGACAAATATATTATCCTGGGTACAATTTAGGACGAAGAATATTTGGAAGAATGCCATAAGAGACTTTGGAGATTGTAGAGACAGAACTTAAGCTTGTTATGATACATTACGATTCGTATCTCATCCAGTACTGACATGAAAGAAGAAATAAGAAGGAAGCGAACTTCTTTCAGTCTACAAGAAAGTAAGCATAAATTAAACATAATAATCTCAAACGGCTGCGAAAAATCTAGGTAATTATTTTCTCAAGAATATAGAGGTATGATCGTTAAAAAGTGTCACAAACGTTCTCGTCAAATGTACAATAGGTACACAATGCTTCCGATCCGCGTAAGTGCGCTTTTAATCAAATCGGGGACATCTTTAATGACTTCCAAATAATTCCATCAATTGTTTGATCAGATTACGGAAACCACTATTCCCAGGCCTCCGGCTTAAGCCAATTATCCCCTGGCTAATAGAATCAAAAATCGGAATGTGGGTAGCGACCGCGCGAACAGGGTCACTGAAGATACGATTGTGGCCGCCGCAGTCCTAACCTTCGACACCCGTGCGGAACAATGACGGAGAAATGGAAGTAAAAAGCATTTCTAATTAGAGTACCCGCCGTGTGCGGGGTGCTTTCATATTCGTCCGAATTAAATCGGGCAACGGCTGTGAATTACGCGAGCCTGCCCGGCCACCATTGTACCGATTTTGTGAGAAATCTCAGGTTAGACAACAAAGCCAGACGAAAAATCGAGGTCGCTGTAGCTCAGCTACCATCTAAAATTAAATTCTAAAATTATTTATAAACACAATGTACCTCTATATTGGTGATGTCTTTAAAGCCTTTTCTTTTGATTCGGTTTCCGACGTTCCTTAATTTGTTTAAAATTAATTAGGTTAAGAGAATACACGCCTTCGGATAAATACATAGGTATGTACATAAACGTATAATATATTTGAGTACGTTCAATTTTTTTTTCAAGAACTCAATCACGGAATTTTTGTCCCCAGAAAGGATCTTCATTGCAGACGTATCACAGAGACGAAGCCATTTTACATGGGAAAAAAGGTATGGAAGTCTGTTGGGTGTTTACAGGACTTACGGCCTGTCATTGTCTGGCTTAAATGATCATTCATAGAATGTAACGTTCACTGATTCCACTCATGATCGACCACCAGAAATATATCCCACATATATACAGTACATTCTTTTTTCGCTGTAAGTTGAGATAATAAAGAGTCACGATTTCCTAAATACACCTCTCGCCTCATCTACATTCATATGCATTGATTGACATTGATGAACATGCGGTCATCAAGGTCAATCAATCAGCAACAGGATAATCATCTGTATCTGGTATAGATAAATATGAAGAAAAAATTACAATTAAATGATGAAATACTCGTAATATTTTATTATTAGTCAAATTACGAATCTTTTCAGAAAACTTTGATGGTTAATTTAATTCAAAGTAAATATTCAATAAAAACACAAATGCGTTCTGTTTTAGATAAAGATTGTTGTAAAAAAATATTTATGTATCCAAATAAAGACATTGGCATCGAAAGATTTAATGAAAATCAAGAACACTATTGATTAGCTAAAAATATACTTTATTTAATTTTGGTGGTTAAATATGAAAGAGATATAATACATTTAAATGTAAATAAGTAATACATAATTATCGAAGTTAACACTCAAATATTGGAAGTATCCTCCATTAAACGCGCACATGCAAACGTTTCAGCGTTGTAAAAATAAAATTTGCAATAATATGTCAATTGTATACAAAAGTTATTAAAAAAATAAAACCAACGCATTTCTCACGAACAAGAACCCCAAGCATGAAAAATGTATAAAAAAACGTAAAATGACCCCTGCGGTAAGGTGTCGGATTCATCTCAGCGACGCATTCCTGCGCAGGTAGGAGGATCACACGATCTGTAATCGGAATCTACAGAAGCCTCCGAAATGTAGGAATAATTATCAAATGGGAACATACATTTCAATTAACAATATCAATCAACATTTTTCAGGACCAATGGTCTCATTATCAGTTTACAATGTATAATGGAAATTAAAATTGGAAATACAGAAATTAACAATAACAAAAAAAGATACGTGGGAGATGAAAAACTAATTAGGGTCTAATGTGAAAAAAAGTTTAACGGTAACTATTCGCAAAAAGGATTTGATTATTTGAAATATTTAATTTGCTATTAACAATTTTTCTAATTTCTATAATAATTTGTGTGTAATAGTAATTCTAAAATATGTAAAAATTATGAACCCTTCTTAATATCCTAATTGAATGGTTCGTTTCCAAAAGTTATTTAAAAAAATTCAAAATAGTTATTGCTTTTTAAAATCTTTTAAAATGTCAATAATAATTGGCCCGAAACATGTTAATTATTCAATAAACCGTGGTTTCATACAAAGTATTTTCTTTTGATTAACGTATATAATGTTACCACAAAGTTATTTTACCATTATTGAAAAAATTAAGAAATATTTTCATCAAAACATAATAATCAAAATTTATAATTTATAAAGCACCATTTTCGCACGAATTTCACTCAAGGGCGCGGTATACACAAAAAAAAATTTGGTCCTATACTAGTATTTAAAATTTAATTAAATAAATTACTTCTCTTCATCATTACAATTGGCGCTCCAACCCCTGGTGGGTCTTGGCCTCCTCAAGACTTTTTTCTCAATTTATCACTATTACACACCATTTCTCTCAGTGCCGGAATCCTAAGATAGATAGATGTGTCTTTGAAGACGCTGTCACTCTATCTTAGCCTAAGTCTTCTTCCGCGCCTTCGCAGAAGAAGACATTCGGTCTCCACATAGCCCAACCGAATAAGTCCTAAAAATATATTTGTATTATTTGTTTTAATCTACTTATATTCATTAATTACACCTAGGTAAATGTTTCGGAAAAAATCTTTCCAGGGTGTTTTATTTTTGTTTTTTTTTTTTGACGATAGATAGGATTTTTCCGAAACATGTTGATGTAATTAATGAATATAAGTAAATTAAAACAAATAATAAAATTGATTTCATAAAATTTCAATCTACAAATTTGCTCAACCAATTGAAAAATAAACGAATAGGTTATATTTTAATAAACCTTAAGGGCTTGTTCAGACACAACGGGAAGGAACCGCGCGGGAATCGCGCGGTTACGTCTGGACGATTACATAAATACCTACATAAATAAGACCCGCGCGGACCCCACGCGATTCTAAAACCGCGCGGTTCCCGTTGTGTCTGAACAAGCCCTTAGACGTTTATCTCATTAAGAAACAATGTAAAAAACTCATTGTTTTATCGCATATCTACTCCAAAATTCACTTTATAAAACTGGCTCAAATGTGCATCTTAAAATTTTCCTCAACAATACCATCATAGAGTCAAAAAACATTTTCGAGTTCAATGATCCGTAATTTTTTGTAAAGCATGTTCATCTTTCGATAACAATATTTAAGATAAGACTGTGTATTTTTCATAACACGTGTATATATATGCATACTAGTTTATTTTGATATCACGTTGTGACCATATCATTAAGATATTATTATCAAAAGTCTATAAGTAAATTAATAATTCGAAACGCACCTAACTGAAATTTCATTCAAATTCAACTTTCACGTATACTACAATGTACACAATACATAAAAAAATAATTTGATATTTGATAAATAAAGGATTTGATTCCATAGATTATGTAATAAGTGTTATTTAAGATTATTATTATTACTGGAATACTGACGAATCTAAATATAATAATTTCTGTACGTAACTTCGTGTAACGTCCGTAATTTCATTTTAATTCACGGCTAAAAAACGAAATTAAATGGCTGGATACGGGGCTTGAACCCCAGGCGAGCAAACCCAGCGACGTTGCCATCAATCACTACACGTGCGCGACCCGTCAGAAACACACTACATATAGGACTTAGCAAAGACGCGAACATTTTTGACGGGTTGCAGCTAGTGAGTAAATAAATTATCCCATTTATATCTGGCTAGGTAAGATTGCAAAATAAGCCGCTATTTACTTTACAAGATATATTCAAAACCTTGCCGTGCAGTGAATGAATGTTTTTTAAGAGAAAATTCGGGGTACTTCTGATGTGATAACAACGGACATCCTTGTCACAAGTACCTGGTTTGCGGATACTGGCTGTTTGCTGTGTAGTACCACCACATCCTTGGGAACTCGGAGGATTGATTGAGGGTCTGTGAACTGCGAGGTGCTTGTCCCTTCGTTGATCAGCAAACAAATTGTTACGGATCGATGAGTAAATACGTGGTTCCTCTTCAGATATCCAGTTGAAGAGCGTTATTATAAAATAAGTGTATTAAGGCTGTTGGTAACGGTTCTTCAAATAAATTGGTACAGTGTATCAGGTAGATAGGTACAAAAGTTTTGACGACAAAATTTCTTATTTATTTCGTTGAAAATTTAAAAAAATATATTTTTTGGTTTTGTAATAAGTTTTTGTCCCCCAGAGGAATTATCATTAATTAAGATAAATTATAGATGCCTTAAAGACGAAGCTAGGTATATTGGAAAGTATGTAAGAGTATTTTAAAAAAGTGAAATAATTTTCAGGCGTACTCCAGTGTATACATATTTTTAAGTATTGGACATGTCAATAATTCAGATAATGCCATATATACATTAAAAGAATATTGCATTACCAGCGGTGACATTTATATACTGTTTCATGGTAATGACAAATTTCAATCACAGATAGCGATAGCGTAGTTGTATTGAATAAATTACATAAAGCGAGGTACATAAATAGCATACATACAACTTTCCAAATTTTATATGTGTGTGGTCGTTCATGAGTAAAATCGATGAATGTTACATTGTATAAGGTGATGATTTAAGCCAACCAATGACAGGTCGCAAGCCTTGTAAACGCCAAAAAAAGACTTGCATATAATACTTTCCCTTATAAATTGCTTCGTCTCTGTTAAACGTCTATAATAGTAGCTCAATCAGTTAAAATGTTTCGGGTTCGAGTCCCAATGACGACTATACCTTTTTAATAGATATTTTTTTCTATGTATCTTTCAAGTGCTTTATTTAAATTTATTGAAAGTATCTTGAGAACTGCAACTGAAAAACTAATTAACATCTGATCCTCCATTAGAGTTAAAACTTTATGACAAAAAATATATCTTTAATACTGTGGAGAAAGTATTTAATACAGCAATCATAAGATTTTTATATAAACGATTTCATTTAAATAATCTTATACTTGGTTTAAAAAGTTATCAGACGTTTTCTAACCGCTGCTAAAGAAAAGCATTCCCTTTTTTTGTCTGTTGTTATTCGAAATATACTTTCGAATATTTACATTAGTTTTGTACTTATATCAACAAGTTTATTTTAAATATTGATTGTATTATTTGTATGTATCTAATTTTATATTTTTTATTAATTACATCTACATGTTTCGGAAAAACCTTTCCATCGTCAGGGTGTTTTACAAGTTTCAAATATCAAAATGAATAATGTCTTTTGTTTTTCTAAATTATTTGAAAAATTATTTTTAAATATTATTGCTGAAGTTCTTGATTACTCACAACTATTGGAATTTTTTTTAGAATTGGGCTAGTAGTTAAATTTAATTGATTATTAATAATATTTGCTCTACTAATTTCTAATGATTCTAAATTATAGATACAATCAATAATACAAATAATACAATCAATATTTAAAAATGTGTATCTTCAATGTTGCTGAATCAATTGAAAAAAAAAAGTTTACGTAATCCTACAGAATATAAATGACGTTATAATGTTTTCTATTCAGGTTACATTTATAAATTATCATGTGAAATGAATAAAAATTTAAACAATTAGAAAATACAATCATTGTTCTAGAAGACTATCAAGTCATAGCATAAGTTAATTTGGTTTGAAAGAGTAAGAAGAATATTCACGTCTATTATTAATTTTAAATAAATAACAATAAAATCAAATCGGCTCTTCATCTAAAGAGGTCATAAAGGTAATATCCACAAACGAGTACCATCATATGTACTTGGGTTTAGGACTTTTAGGTCGTCACATGTGTTGCTGGATTTAAGCAGGATGAAGCGTCAGTTGGGCTAATTGTGATGACGGACCCAAGTTCCTTGCACTTCCGCCCGTCAGCCGGCCCTACATCCGCGAAGGGCCCCGAAGGGAGGACGGGGCGCAACCGGCGCATTCTAAACGGGGCTTTAGATTGGGCTGTACGAATTATCCATTTGACTTAATGAGGTCTGGCACGTTTGTTTACACGGTTTTATGGGTTCCACTGATTATGTATACATGTACCAAAAAGAGATACGTATATTCCGCACGTGTGTAGGAAAATTAATTTATAATAAAGTGAAGAGTGGACAAATTAAGAGCGAATGTAAATCTGTTCGCAGCAAAGTCAACAAAATTAAGGAAGAGTGAAAGGAGGATCGTAACGAAAATATATTAGATGAGAATGCACGA
Organism: Agrypnia vestita; assembly: GCA_016648135.1. Lineage (NCBI taxonomy): Eukaryota > Metazoa > Arthropoda > Insecta > Trichoptera > Phryganeidae > Agrypnia > Agrypnia vestita. The sequence continues at coordinate 122,166 of JADDOH010003236.1, read as the reverse complement.
AATGTATGAAAGTGAAGGTAAAATTGATATTTCGGGACAAAAGAGTTACATATTATTTATCTATTCCTGCAGACAAATTGTGTGATGATTTATAAGTTAAAAATATAAAATCAGTATAATTATGTATAATATTATATATATGAAGACGTCTCTATAAAAATGGTAAAAAAATATACAGGTATGCCAAAACAAAATTTTACAGGAGAAAGAGAGAAAACACTTAATGAAATAAATAACTAGAATTTCGTTTTTTTTTTCTAATATTCAGTTGCCACAATAATTTTGCGTTTTCTTTGTTTGTTCATGTTGCTAAGCAATCCCACCAATCCCGAGCAACCCAAAATCCGGTGACATCGTCAAACTGTCGGCATCCGTCATATTTATTACTACCAGATGAATGTAAATTAATATCGACCCTTTTTCCACGTTAGTCAATATTTGAGGTCGAATTTCGGCAAGGAATTGAAATCATGAAAAATCACTTTGTGACCTGATGTACTGACCATTTTTATAGGAATGCCTTCATAGTATATATAGAGGGTGTAACAGAATCAGTCCAGAATGCTGCACAAAAAAAAATCTGGTTCAATTCTGCATGGTTTTGATTATTTTTTTGACTTGCGAAAAGCGAAAAAGTTATTAATATTCGACACATGTTACTTTTATGGTTTTACAACGTTTTGTAGGATACACGTCAAAAATATTGAAAAAAAATTGCAACCTTTGATGTTGCTTATCTCGATAATTATTAATATCAGAATATTTACGACCCATAATTTAGGCATACTCATGCTTTTTTTAGGCGAATCGTGCATACTACCAGTGATGACGTATTGAGTGGAGACAATGACCCTTACAAAGAAAAGTGTAGAAAAGCTCAAATGCACGCAACGATCCATGGAGAGATCCATGCTTGGAGTAAGCCTAAGAGATAGAATAAGAAATTATGAAATTAGGCGCAGAAATAGAGTAGTGGACATCACGGATCGTGTAGCGAAGCTAAAATGGCAACGGGCAGGTCATGTTGCAAGGCAGGATGCCTAAAGATGGACTCCCAGAGTTCTGAAGTGGAGACCTTGGGAGAGTAAAAGAGGTGTCAAAAGACCTCAAAAGAGATGGGCCGACGATATAACCGCTGTGTGGGGAAAAAATGGCTACAATTAACAAAAAACAAAGAAGGATGGAAGGGTATGGAAGAGGCCTATATCTAGCAGTGGAGAGATAAAGGCTGAAGAAGAAGAAGAAGAAGAATTTAGGCAGAAATCTGTCTGTAAGGTATAGTGGAGTAGCTCTTTTAAACCCTGTATATAATCCTATTCTAACCAATATTCATTTTATTGCGATAGTAATGATTTCGTAATGAGAGATTCTTCTGAGAACGATGAATAATTAAAAAAACACTATAAAAATGACCACCAGACAGGAGGTCAACAGGGATGATAATGTACTTATGATCTTTGTTTCCAATATTTACTAAATTACATTATTTTCTAGTAATGGCGTCTGCCTTTAGAAATGCGTCATATATTGTAGAATGAATAATTTAAAAAATTAATTAAAAAGTTAATGAATAGGGTACGGTGACTAACAATGAATATCAAATAATACGACATATTTTTAAAAAGAATCTATCACTCAGAGAAAGAATGATAAATAAAACAATATAAGGACTACATGCACTGCAGATGACCACCAAATTGAATCAGCAAACTATAATGTGCCATATTAACCTTGTGACATAAAATATATGACATATATGGCCTCTCGTATAGAATAACCCACCCACATTGTTTTAAATAAATTCTAAATATCAAGAAATGATAGCGGAAGACATTTAACAAATTGACATTTAGAGTAAACCATTAAATAAGTCTGAAGTGTTGCCAAAAATATGTATTTGACGACACAAATTTGAACATAATATAATAGATAACTGTTATGTTTATCTTCTACGTTTTTATTGGTTCAAAGATTCCGTCAAATAAACACGATATCGAAATAGTCGTAAAATTGAAGCCCTTTGAGGTCAATTTTTATCGACGAGCAAATTGTAGATGACGCGATCAAGAATATACAGCTTGAAGAACACGTGTACAATATATAATTTAACATTTATGGAGGCATCACATTATCATGAAATGAGTTGATGAACGAAGAACATGTATACATCTGCTTACTCGTATTCGAAAACAAATATTTTTACTCGACGAAACTAAACAAATATTTTTACTCGACGAAACTCAACGTGCTCACTGTATATTGTTTTAGATTTCAAATATTTGCGTTTTTTATAGTTAACATATCCATACAACAAACCATCCAATAGTAGTTCAATGACATTATCGTAACGACGGGGCACTTCCCTACAAAAATACTCTATATCAAAACCATTAATTTTGATGAGGTACAAAACCTAATTTACGAAAACCCATTCATATTATTTCCCACGGCAATTTTTATTTGATTTCGAAAATATACTTGATTAGGACAAATATCTTTATTACGATGGTATTATAAAAATGAATGATGTCAATCAAGCTAAAAATAAATATGTACTACTACTACGTATTATCAATTGTCCATAAAGATTAATTAAGTCATTTCAATTATAAAGATTAAATTAATAATTTCCACCTCAATTTGTTTCGAAGAAATATTAAAATACTATACCAAATAATACCACCGTGAGATGAAGTTTTTACCACCGAAGAAGGGTCGATAATCAATGACTTGCCATCGTGCCTTGTCGCCTTGCCAGGTCTTTTAGAGGGAGGAGGGAGGCCAGAAGGTATTGGGTCTATTGGAATACCTATGTTTTGGCAGGATCCTAATGTGTGAATGTGCAAAATTTGTCTAGATCGATCTAAGGGTTTATACAGTTTGTAACAGACCTAGTCCACACCAATTTACATTTCTTAATCATGAGTCGAAAATGTTCGACTTTTGATTCGAAGAAAGTTTGAATTTTTTTACAATATTTCTGACTTCTTTATTTTCAGTAAAACGTTCGAATGTCATGAAGTAACTTATATCGAATATTAAAAATTCATTAATCAAATGAAATGACTAAAACCTTGCAAAATAATTCAAATTTCTTCAAGGTTATTTTATCTTACTTGTATTTTTTTAAATAGAGATGCGAACACGGAATACGTGTCACGTCAATATTCTTATTATTTTCAAACTAAAATAGGACTAACTTACTGGTTTAGAGTGAGGTTCAAACCCGCGACCTTTGGATCACGAGGCGAGAGTCCCAACCACAACATACTCTTTATTAATGTATTAAAGCATTTAAATTTTTAATATTTTATATTATGTTACTATAATGATAATCCATTGTGTTACGGAAGGTAGGAATCTACCTGTAAAGTATTGTGGACTCTCTCTGTTACACCGCGTATATATAGGATGGAAAGATACAGAGAACATAAAGTTTTTAATAAAAAATATTATTTTAAATTTCAACGTGATATTATTTTTAATATTGTCTTTAATTTACATACAGATACCTACATAATTATACAATACATTCTATCACAAAGGTAAAAAACGAGAGGTAACAATTATCACGTGTTGGTATTCTGACTTTGTGTTTGTGCACGTGCCGTCCCGGCAATTAACACATTGAATTCACAGGTACACAATGCGTTAAGGTAAAGAAGTAGTCATTTGCGTTAAACCCTCATTTTTATTACAGACAAGAATTTGGTTTCAATGGGTGCAAGCATTAGCATAAACCTGGATATTAATCAATGAATTTTAATAACCAATATTCAATTAATTACACGTAAAAAGTATATTCAATGAAAAGGTAACCGATTTTCTGGTTCTATGTGAAACAAATAATCTTTAAGATTTTAACATTCAACAAATCTCATTATACATTCTTCAAATAATATTTGAAGCGTAATTAATTATATCATTAATAAGAAGTAAAAGATGCATTGTTATCACAATTCGTATAAAAATTATGTTATCTGGTTGGTAGTTCATATTCACGACTGTAATACAATTTTTTTTTTCTACCATAAACAAATAAGATTTGACAAAGCCTATATACAGGATATTACAAAGCTAGTCCAGAATACTTGATATTCCTTCTAGTTCCTGCCTCAACCATGAGTGGAAAATGTTGAAGCAACAAAGTTTTAATATTAATAGTTCAAAATATGTATATTTTTCAATATTTCTATTTATTATTTTCTGCAAAACGTTGTAAGTCATTACAATAATTTATATCGAATATTAAAAATCCATTAATTTAAATTTTTAGTCAAATAAAATGGCTCAAAAAGCGAATGAATTTTTAATATTCGATATACGTAAGTTATTGTAATGATAGTCCAACGTTTTAAGAAAATAAGTTATAAATATGGAAAAATGCAAATTTTGAAGTCGTTTATCTCCATAACCATTGAGATTAGGGGATTGTTGCTTTCACATTTTCGACTCATAATTATTTAGGCAGGAATCTAACTGTAAAGTAAACTAGAGTGTATTTAATTAAGTATTTCACCCTAACCCGAGTGAATTTCTTTGAGTTAACTTATTGGTAACTCAAAGAAATTGATTATTTTAAGAAAAAACATTCTTATTGTGAAGTTGCAATTTCAGAACAAATTTCTGTGAATTTTTTTAAAGAAATTTATTAATCAATTAGAATAGACATACAGAAAAATCAAATTAACGAAAAAATATTTTGGCTACTACCGGGATGCGAACCACGGATCTCCAATCTATCCGGGAATGGCGCGTTACCAACTAGGTACACTATAGCTGCCTCGTACATTGCCGTCAATTTATCGACCTTATATGTAGTCCCTTTTTTTATTAATTGATTAACACATATATTATCCATTTTAGCAATCCACTTTTTGTAATGCGATAGTCACAAATTACTTTCTGCATCTGCCATAGATTGGAGATCCATGCTTCGAATTCCGGTAGCAACCAAAATATTTTTTCGTCGATTTGATTTTTCTGTATGTCTTTTCTAATTGATTAATAAATTTGTTTAAAAATTGTTGTTTACTTTTCCCAATTTTAGCATTTATCATAGGTATTTGGAATTTTTGTGCACCATGTCCGTAGACAAGTCCCTTTCACTCAGCCAATCGAATACACCAGTAAACATATTCACGAACAAGTTTTCTCAATATTGATTAGATTTATCAATAGGTTGTTTAATGACCGACAGAATATGACATTTAAAAACATAAACAAATTAACCTTACAAGTAATAATAAAAACACATATTTATTATTCTCATTCTAATAAACGTCCGCCATAAAATAATAATGACATAATAATATGCATATTTTTTTAACTCGTGGAACGTCGTTAACAGTCCCATGAAAAAATAATCAGGTAATTTAAATATAAATATATTTATTTATTTATACATACAATTTTTGTACATGTTTTATACATACTTACATACAATTTATGCACACAGTTTTATTCACATTTCTAGTCTCACTGGGCTCCGCCTGTGCTTTTGCAAACATTTTACACATTTTACGTATACTCATAAATGCCGGATTATATTAAATATAAAAATTGTAGAAAATAAATAATAGATTACAAAAAATTTCTCTGTAAAACGTTTATAAAATATTCGAAAGTTAAAAATGACGAATTTTCTCTTCAAGATATTCATTTTGTGTCGTATAATTATAATAACACAGGTTTACGAAATTCAATAAAAATTAAATATTGTGTCCGATTTAGTGTAATCTGGCATTTATATCTGATATATATATTTTGTTAATTTCAAATGATTTGGACGATTTTGATTCGGATCTCCGCTCAAAAGTAAAATTATTTAAAAAAAATCTGCATAACTTTTGTAAGACATTTTAAATTTATAAATGAGGGGGCTTTTCACTATTTTTTGTTAGGTTGAATGACATTGATATTATTCATAATAATAAGCAATGAAAACTAGTATTTTTTTAACTGATATGAAGACACGAAATACGTATCGCTTGAATATTCTTACAATTTTCAAAATAAGCTAGACGCTTGTGCTATGAAAATAGGAATAACTTACTGGTGTCCTGGAACGAGGCTCGAACCAATCAACTATTAGATCACTAGGAGAGTGTTATGACTACTACACTACTCATGCTACCATCAACGCAACGCAAAAAAACTATTAAACTTTATATGGAAGAACTTTCATGATTTTCACTGAGCGTACAAATTGACATGCACAATGCAGGGCCATGTCGGAACATAAAAAGGGAAAATGATTGGTAGAAATCCGGAACCTTTCCTCGGCTGAATAATAAAAAAAGCGACAACACAATCCACGCCGCCTTTGATTAACTTCCGGAGCGGAAACGGAGGTGCACCAAGCGGCGACCATTATTACCGACACATGTCTATTGAATAAATCACGGTTAAATAGCCCGGGAAAGCGGTGACATAAGAAGCGCTGGTGGGCTCTGGATTCAGCGCCAGAGTCCAGAAATCTCCTCAAAGTAATATTTATTTTTGACAATAATTATCGTGGAAATTTTTATTCTTGACGGTGTCTATTATATTTCTTTCATTATTAACGGAATTAATTAGTAATACAACAATAAAAACATGATAACAAACAACACTAGTACTAGGATAAATTGCCACAGCCTCGCTATATTTATTATAAAAAATGTAATTTTAAACTCGCGCTTTCTGTTATTTGCGGATGACTTAAAGCTTTTCTTAAAGGTGTCAACTTTGGACGATTTTCGTCTTCTCCAAACAGATATATCAAATATATGTGAATGGGGAAGACGAAATAAACTTTTGTTTAATGTTTACAAGTGTTCGGTTACATCCTTCACTAGGGCCCAAAAAACTCTATTTTTTCGCTACAAAATGAACGACCAAAATCTGACAAGAACATCGAATGTTAAAGATCTAGGTGTTAGATTTGTAAGCAACCTGACATTTCATGATCACATAGAGACGATCAGTGGTAATGCTCTGAGAATGTTAGGATTTGTTCTGCGTACTGCCAGGGTTTTCGAGAATACCCGCGTACTGAGAACTCTTTACAACTCCTTGGTGCGGAGTAGACTCGAGAGTGGCTCGATGATCTGGGGGCCACATGAGAGCAAGTACTCTCTTATGGTGGAGAAAGTCCAAAAGAAGTTCCTGAGATATCTCTACATGAGAGAGTACGGGCATTATCCTTGGCTTTACCCAACCGAGTTTCTCCAGGGTATGCTTGGCTACAATAGTTTAGAGACTAGAAGGAATGTGTATTTGATTACACATTTTTATCGATTGTTGCGCGGTACGATCGACAATACTGAAATTATGCAGAGCATTGATTTGTATGTTCCTGATAATTACCTTAGACATCGTCAGCATAGATTGTTTCACATTCCAAAATACAGGACCAACCTGCCGATGGTTATGCCTGTTGGAAAAGCTACAGCTATGCTGAACAAAATCGCTTTGGATATTGATATATTCCATGTGTCTGAGGGGGTTTTCCGAAGCAGGATTCTCCTACACCTCTGACCAGATTGTGCAGGTCACTTTTAATTAGTTAATAATAAATTGTTATTTTAATATACAATATGTATATGGGTATGTACATATGTATGTATATGTATATGTGTATGTATGTATATATATGTGTATAAATTCATAATATGTATGCATTAAACATAAAGTTTGTAATGTACATATTATGTAATAAATAAAAATTGAATTGAATTGAATTGAATTGAATTGAATTACATGTTGATATTACCTACCAAAATGGTAGCAGAAATAAAGTATGCACTTATGTATTAGTTATCTATGGGGAAGGAAATTTTTTTGCTGATTAGCACTGAATAGCTTTAGAGCGAACCAGTATCCATGTACTCGTATCTTCTATAACCAGATCAGTCACTCTTATACTCAACCTATAAGATTTTTCTTTCAAACTTCTCTCTAAAATCATCCTTTGTAGATTTTGATTCCAGACAAGACACCAGAAGTAGAGAACGAGCGCGGAAGACATGAAATTACCAATTGTGTCGTCGGGACGTGGATGAAGTGGATGTGTTTAGCAATTCTTTAAGGATAAAGTCCGCACCACTTTCCGTTAGCCGCTCCTAGTGTATTCCGAAACTTCCGGCTTCTGCTTGTTGACCGCAACTTTTTTTGTATGAATCTGCCGTGTGACATTTGTTTTCAATCGTACAATATTATTGTATTGTCTCTTTAAATATATTTTTTCAATATTCCTATTTTTCTATTGTGAATTTCTTTTTAATATAAGCGCATGCTGCAGACACTCTTAATTCGGGAGTTGACATAACCATTTTTTTTTACTTGTATTAAATGAATGTATTTTCAACGTCTGTGGTAGTGTCTCTCCCTAATAAAAATAAATAAATATAACTGGTACTGGTCCTGTTGGAAGACTCATGAGCTTGCATGGGGATTTATGTGTCGGACACAAGGAGTGTAGCTCTCCAGCTTCTCTACCTACCCCTTCGGAGAAAGGGCATGATGGTAAGTTAGTTAGTTATGTAGGCACCGTAAAATATGAGATATTAAGTTTAAACGTTTCGTTTTCACATCGTTAAAAATACGTATAAAAATGTTTAAATCACGTTGTTTTAAATTAATTTATAGCTTATCGATAATGAATCAGAAAATATTACTCTTCTAAATAAAATCAACAATCGCGGTTCAGAAAAAGTACCTGAACTAACATGTTAATTAAGCATGCATAACGTCTTCCTTTCCCCTACGTTCACCAGCAAAATACAAGAAAAACGGTAGCTCATTAGCTATTAAATCACAGGTACGATAAATATTTTCCACTGATTACCACATCATGCGATATGTTTGATTTTCCGTGAACCACAGAAATCAACACAAGCATATGTTATTTTTAAAAATACATATTCAAATATAACGGATTCTTCATAATATCTTTTGGCGACCCGCCAGAAAGTTTCTATGAATGCAATCAATTATTAAATTGAAATATAATGATTTAGCTTGTTCATCCGCTGAATCAAGGAAGGCAGTCTTCACGACATGGTGACATGGCTGATATGTACGTTCTGGCTACACGGGAGGTCGGAACCCGTTCTCCACAATTGATTGAATTTGTATACAGACTGTCTCTTGTAGATTGTAGACAGAGCACATTCAACACAGCTGTTTAGCTAATAACACAATTAATTAAAATGAATATAATGACGTTCAGAAATATTAAGAATTTCCATTGTGGTTTTAACATTTTGGATGTTCATACATAGTACTTGCATGACTTGATCGATCATGATTTGCTGAAACGTGTTCCTGTATGCCGGATGAATAAAATAAATATTTGTAATTGATATATCGCTTAATGTTTCTAGTAGTGCCTCGTCATTATGCACATGGTCATTATATTTAATTTACAATAATATTATTTTATAATTCGCAATGCAAAATTGCATGATACATGCTTGTACAATTGAATAATATGGAATAAAAAACATTAGATGACAACGTCAAAATATATTTTTTAGATAATTATCGTATATTGTGTAAGCAAATATGGAGGAAGTATTATCTCGTTAGATTTGGTTAGAATAGTTGCACAATTTTTAGACTGTTATGTAGTATATACATATATGCCGTAAAACTGCTGTGCAGTTTGGCATATGTATAATGTAATAAATATCAAAATATTAATAAATATATTTTTTTTAAATATATATATATAATCAAAAAATTCGTCCTTATAGGAAACACAAATAACAAGTCCCTGATACCTTAAACAGCGGCATCGTACTTAAAGTTCGTCTCTAACTATTACAACGTTATTTATCACAACTATCACATTGCTTGATGCTTAATATCGACATTTTCAAATAAAGTCAACTCAGGAGAGAAATTCTTCACGTGCCATACCATCTCACTGCTGTTTTTTTGTGCCTTATTAAATTATTATGTTTATTTTAGATAAGTTTGTTTGTCCATCTGTCAGTTCTTTGCAATCTTACACCCTCTGACCGATTGAAAATATTTTTGCACAGTTACACTTTAGGACCCTGCGAAAATAAAACTTATTCCGTCCAATTGGCCACCCTACTCCCTCCCTATCAACACAAATGTGTATAATAATGAATGTCAATCGTTCAAATTTTTGCTCAGATGCACTCTAGGATCCGGAGGAAAATACAATCAACTCAGTCAACTAAACTTTCCTTGCATTGTTACTCCTTATGAAATGCGTAAAAAAGGGACACCCCAGCACTCCTTGACCGCACATTTTAAGTTTTTAATTAAAGTGTATCCTGGGCATGGTTGAATCGATTTTTGGTCATGGCACCTCAAAAATATTGCATACCCGTCAATGTGTGAATTATCGCAATCTATGCGAGAAAGAGACAAAGTTATATAACCGCTTCACACTAGACAGTAATGCAACAAAGCATTTAACATCAGTCGATGGACTCTATTGACACCGTAACGGTAAACAAAACATCCTTGAAGATCCATGACCAAAAAATCGACATGTAGTAATAAATAAAATTGAACTTAAAAAAACGGTATCAGAATCATTGCAAAGCTATTCAAAAAAATAAATTGGTATGAAACCAAAAAAGTTTTGAAATTCCAAGCGACTCCGCCTTTTGATCAATCACAAGACCATCACGTTGAAGACACGTACCGAAGCTGAAAACTTATTGCGTACAGTTTTATAGACAGAATATTGAATCGAGGTGAGAGTGTACATCGAGGTGGTTGTTAAATCTCCGCGGTCTATCGGTTAAGGCGGTCGCGGGGCTTCCGGTGGTAGGTTTTTTTTTCACAGAGTCCACGGATCGATTCCCGCGAAGTGAAATGCTTAATGCATTTATTTATTACATTATTCTAAATTGGTATTACATCTGATAACGAGATGAGAGATGTAAGAACTATTATCCGAATGCAGCTTTCTCTCAATTATTACTAATTGAATCGACAATTAAAAATTTATTTAAGACAGTTAAATGAATTATTCACGAAATAATATTCATCACTGTGTTGTATAACATGTTTTTATGTAATCTTTTAATGACTCGTCAAATGATGAGAATGCATGGACGTAGTAAACTATAAGAAGTATACAAATAAATTTTCTAATAAATTCATCGCTTCCGACAATTTATGTAAGCAATTTATTATTATTAATAATAATTACTAGTGAAAACTTTCGAATAAACACTATGTTGGTACCTATGCATCTTATTTTCTACTATTAACAGAAAACTAATTAAACAATACGTCTTGCTCAGCTAGTTTGGTGATCTGGTAATGAAGAGGTCGGGTGTTCGATCGGCGAAAGACCACTAAATTAGTTATATATCCATGAACAGGCATTAGCGATGACAAAGCCAAATTCATGGAACTCTCTTCCCTCCGTAATATCAAAGTATACCCAGAACAGTAGTTTATCTCCGGCCTGTCGGCGAGTTATTAGCCTACTTTTGCATTGACGCTAGGGTTGTCACTTTATTTTTACTTCCTTTCTTTTAACTCGTAGCGTCTGAGATTCCAACGTATAAGGTAGACACGAAACCCGAAAATTTCTGTAATTAGTATACCTAGTTTCTGCACTTAAATTGCAAGAACGCTGATTAACATCAACGTAGACTTTTAAAAACTCACAGTCTTTGTGATAATCAACACACCTTTTTAGTAAAGCACCACAAACATAAAAAAGGCATTTTTTTCAGGAAGCGCATTTTTTTCTAAAGCGGCGGCTGCGAGCGCGAATGGCACCGAAGGCACGGCCCTTACTGCCGCCGTCTTGTGCCCCCATATTCTATGTCAATGTGTGCGTCACAGTACGTGCGTACACGGCGCCGAGCACGCACGCACACATTCTAATGGGTAGCGGCCAGTTTGTACGAAGACGTATTACTGTTCTTAGTATACTGTGGTAATATGGAACAATGTTTCAGAAAAATACAACTTTTCAAATAATTATTGTTTTGCAAACAATCTTTAATTTTAAATACCAATTATTGTAAAAGTTAAGGTAAAATTTTTACGAAAATTATTGATTATCATTATTATTATTCCAGCCAGTTTTCCATCTCTGCTGAATTCTCTTCTCATCATATAAAAATTGTTTTTTTTTAATGATGTATCTTGATACTGGACCATATTAATTGGTACACTTATGTAGCAACCACGTATTTACGATTTCGTTTCTAAGTATTTTAGGGCTTCAGTACCTAATAAGGTCTAGTATTTATTATAGATTTCTAATTTATCAAGCTGAAAACCACCCAAAAAATATTCAGTTCAGTATAGATTTGTCAAACAAGGATATATTTGATTACGCGAAGCCCGTAAAAAATATAGATAACATTTTTTGTAGCCTAAATACTACGATATATTATAAAAAGTAACTAGGTGCTTCTGATCAAGATGTGTAACAAGCCACTAAAGATTTTTTTTTAAATGGGGTTTTAATTAAAGTAGACAAAATACGTTTATAATATTATAGAAAATAATAACCTCTGACAATAAAAAAGCGACAATACAAAATAAAATGCCTTCTGCGAGACGAACACCATTCGGATGGGCGCCTCTCATTGAAGCTATCGGCTATTTAGATCTGACAAAAAATGTAGGCGACGCGCTCTAATCGATCAAGCAGATTGATTTTCGATGGAGGCGGATTGAGATCTCTTGTTAACTTCACACCACTGATAAAATCTAATAAAACCTTAAAGCGCAAAAACAAAATTAAACGTAAATACGATTCGGATAAGCTTTACTCAAAATATCGATCAAAAATAACGCCACCTTGTTTGTTTTAAAATAAAAAAATCTGATACTGTTTTCACCAGTGAATAAAAAGCAGGGTTTTTTAAAAATATTTATGACCAGAGTTTCCTTTTAAATTATTACTATTCATCTTTTGCATGCTACCATGATAGATGCAATAATACAATCATTTATTAATCTCTAATAAAAAATACATGCATCTATACAATATCACTGTTCATTTCCTTAGCCCAACAACACCCCCAACCTATCTTAGTTTATTAGATTTATATTAAGCTATTTACCATAGTTCAATAAATAAGAACGATACAATGTGTCAATTATCGAAAATAATTCAATTTTACTTATATTGTATCCATGATTATATTTCCAACCATTTCTCTAGTATTTCTGGTATGCTAACATTCTTCCCATCTCTCCACGTCTTAACAGGTGAAATGGATCTCACGTCCCTCGTGTGCTGTGTAAAAAATAACTGCATTTGCATAACGTATAATAACATCATCGTTATCAAGCACCAACTGCAAATATTTAAATACGATTTATAGCAAAATATTCGTAGTGTAAATCCGAATTTTATTCAGACCTACGTTAATATTTTTTGGACGATATTACAGCACACTTTATACAATATACAAAATGTTTCATATTCCTGAAAGCTACGGCACTACTGATTTACAAGCGTAAGAACTCATCATAAAGTTTGTGGCGACATAAGCAAACACTTTCGAGGCAAAAGAGGTTCACCATCAAATTTACCGAGCGAATTAAAGCAGTAGGTACTTAATTTAAACAACATGAAAATACTTCGGACAAAAAAAGATAAATTGATTTTTGTCCATATATCTCATGTAAAGCGAAAAATTTTACGAAAAATTGATTTGGATCGGAATTATCGATACATACATTGAAAAAATACCTTGGCGTCTAGGGCGTGAGAAAACCACCTATGAAATTTTTAGACTGTTTGAAATTTCAAAATGTCTTTATCCAAAATAAATCTATGTAAAATATAATACAATGAAATGAATGAGGAACATTCTCTATTGAAACACTGATAAATACGAATTGATTCGTGATGTATGGGATGTTCGAGAATGTCGGTTCCCAAAGATCTTCTTCATCATTTACGCAATATACTCGTATGTATGTTAAGACTATAAAATGTTTTTTCTAACCGTATTGTTATAGCAAATATATATATCATTCTACTTTAAAAAATAAATAAAAATTAAATAAAAAAATCTTTTTTCATTATTTTTGGTTGATATTTAAACACGTGTTATTTTGAAAAATTGTATTACACGTTTTCGCACGGCTCTGTAAGGCCATAGATGTCATAACAAATTATGCATCACTATGTTTACAATATTTTTTATCGATTTTTAAACATATTTTACAAATACACAATACAAAATATGATAAGCAGGCGTTTAAATTATAGTGTTCCGGCATTCAATTTAATGAGCCATGTAAATTATAAAACATCTAAATACTGCAAGCATTGCAGGATTTTATTGTAAAATTGGAATAATCTGTTCTGATCAGTCATGTCTCTTAATTATAAAATACGATACGTAAATGAAATCAAAGCTAGGTAACAGTAAATATATATTTATATTGACAAGCGTACACGCGTACGGAATCATTGATGCAAAAATTTACGTATTATAATTTATACAAAAATGTTCAGTTTATTAAATATTCACGACGTGTGAAGAGTTTCACGTCCCATGAATTTTTCGACTCATTGAAGTGGCGCCGAGTTTTCGCTCCAACTATTTCGCGATAGTCTGGAATTCAGAAATTTTTGAATACATCATAAATTGTATTATAAATATTGCTTCATCAAGCGTGGCAGATTGTGGGGCTGACGGCGGGAGAGACGTCAGGAATCCTGACAACCAGATCTCTCGTCGGGAACGTTTCACTCCCGACAGATCTGCATGGATCATTACCTGCGTCGGTGGCTGCTTGTATTATTTGCTTTCATCATCAACGGTAGGAGGAATTCCTTGAGCCTGTTTGGAATGTGCTGTTTGCGGGCAAACATTTCGTTGTACGTTAAACATCTCTATAAAATAAATCAAATATTGTACTGTACACACAACTGGGTGTTATTTTTATCACGATTATAGTTTAAAAAGCGCAGTCTACACAGTCTACAGCAGGTGTTAATAATAACCCTTGATAATTACACCAGACGTGGTCTCTCTAAATCAACAGAGTTAATAAGTAGTACTTATACCCCTCGAAGCTCTAGTGATGTTAAAAATAGCACTCAATGTATGTTTAGTACAACGCACAGATATTTAAAACATTGTAATAACACGATAATGATGTTTAATATAGGATGGAATGCTATACTACATATAGCGCATTCCAGGACTGTTCAAAAAATAGTACAAATTTTAAATTATTTAAAAATAAAGTAATCATATTGCACGACAAAGTATTTTCGCTAAAAAAAGTTAGAAGAAACCACAGAAAAAAAACAATCGGATGAAACATTACACTCACTGACACTTCATATCCCTCATCAATCTACTCTTCTCTAGCCGAATAGATTAAAAACACATTGTATTTAGATCAATTATTAGTTACACCTGAAATATTGAAGATAAGAGGGGCAGCTCCTCTAAAAACTATATGGAAGCCACAAAACAACTCGACAAGTTTAGTTAAATAAAAGTAAAAAAAAATATTGCCACTTAAAAATGTATGAAAATACGCACGAAGAACTAAACTAAAAATAACATATATATTAGGTCCTTACATATGAAATTGACGTTTTACCGTACTGGCAAATTTGATCTCAAATATCTTCTCTTTGGTTAGGAATTCCAAATCCAAATTTTTACAGCTATTTACTCATGTATTTGTGTTTTGAAAATTATAATTCATTTGTTTTTTCCTCAATTGTTTTTTTCTTTGCGAGACTCAGTTTACAAAATGAAAAACTTGAAATATCGCGTTATTTACGAGTACGAGTTCCACCGTGGCACCAGTGCTGCAGAAACGGCTCGAAGGATTAATGATGTGTATGGCGACGGTGCCGCAAAAGAAAACACAGTGCGTTTTTGGTTCCAACGTTTTCGTTCTGGAAATTTCGACCTGCAGAACAAGCCCCGTGGACGGCCGGAGACCAAAGTTGATAATGAAGAATTGAAGGCTATTGTGGAAGCGGATCCATCGCAAACCACATCCGAGTTAGCTACAGGCTGCGGTGTTAGTGATAAAACTGTTTTAATCCACTTGAAGCAAATTGGTAAGGTGAAAAAGCTTGAAAGGTGGGTACCTCACGAATTGAGTGAAGCAAATCAACAAACGCGAGTTACTTGTGAGCGTGTGGTGGACTAGTGCTGGTGTCGTTCACTACAGCTTTCTTAAATCTGGCCAGACGATTACGGCAGATGTCTATTGTCAGCAACTGCAAACCATGATGGAAAAGCTATCTGCTAAACAACCGAGGCTGGTTAATCGCTCTAGGCCACTGCTGCTTCATGATAACGCTAGACCACACACTGCACAACAGACGGCTACCAAATTAGAGGAGCTTCAATTGGAATGTCTAAGACATCCACCGTACTCTCCGGACCTTGCCCCAACAGATTACCATTTTTTTCGAAATTTGGATAACTTCTTGCAAAGGAAAAAATTCAACTCCGATGGGGCAGTCCAAACCGCCTTCAAAGATTTTATTGATTCCCTTCCGAATGGTTTTTTTAGTAAAGGGATCGATGAACTACCTATGAGATGGCAAAAGTGCATAGATAGCAATGGTACATACTTTGATTAAATAAATATATTATAATAAAAAAAAATCGACTTTATGTTCCTCCCATACTAAACGTCAATTTCATATGTAAGGACCTAATATTAGACGATATTGTGGGTCAAAATATTTTAAATCGATTTATTTCCAAAAAATATATATTTATGCACAACTAATTTAACTGGTAGGTATACAATTTGCATGGTGCTTAAACTAAACGCGTTTGCACGGCTGACTTTTATGACTTCATTAATTGATTGAGAGGCCGAAGATGAAACCAGTACTTTCCAGAAAGATGTCTACTTAGTAAAAATAAAAGCGAATATGACACCATAAAAACAAGTGAAAAATATAAGCTAATTTAAAGTTGAAACTAGTTTACAAACGTACATATAATAGTAATAAAAAAATGTTAAACTAAGTATTTTATTTTAAATTTAATATGCTTATTGATTTTATTTAATTGTAAACTTATTTATAAGTTGTAGCGTGCCATGTTATATCGAGCTTGCAGTAGAGAAAGAAACAGTATATTGAAAAAATAACTGTTTCGACAACTTATTGTTTCGCAAAGAGTATTGTTATTAAAGTGTATTTTTTGCCTTCATTCGATAATGCAGAAAAGACTGTGCACCAAAAGATTCACGAGGAAGCGCGTACTGAATTAATTAAAATAAATTTTAAAAAACATTAAGATAACCAACCTTACATGCAGTTTATGTTTACTTAACTGAATATAACTGAATGTATAAATATTTACCTACTGCTGTATTAACCCCTTACGGCAAATGTATTAGTGAGGCTTTTACTTGGTTTCGTTTCGCGTCCATAGTGAAAAGGGTTGGTTTCTGTATAAAGCTTCTTCTGTAAAGGGTTGGTTTCTGTATAAAGCTTCTTTCTGTATAAAACTTTGGCATAACGATTAGTTTCTAAGTTCACGTTAGATGCAATCACAACAGATAATCACGAATTTAATAAATTTGCATTTTTGTTTCCAATTTACGAGGTTAATTAACAATTAACAAAAACAAAAGAAAATATCGGGATGCTTATCTGAGTGAAACTGATATGGGAGTACTAGCTCCTAAAATAGTTTTTCGAATATGGCGGGACGGTTGCATTAGCCATTATTTGCCTGTCCGCAAATTAAAAAAAAAAAAACGGCCCACAGCCTCGCAAAAAATTATCAATCGGCATGTCGACGAAAATAATTTTCGTAATCGCTCAAGAGATGTATTGTGAAAAGTAAAAACAAAATGCCACACCATTGCCCAGGCTACTTTTGTAGACTAGTGTAGACATATTTCATAAAAGCTCTATTTTATTTCTCATAATCTGATAGAAATTTTAAGATTTTGATAGTATATTTAGTGGTTTTTACTCCCTTTATATTAACTCGTGGCGTCTGCTTGCTTGCCGTCAACAAAAGCTTTGGATCGATTTTTGACCCTTTTCCCGTGATCCAATCGACCTTAAACTTGGCAAGTAGACTCGTGGCGACGATCAAAAAGATTTATCAAATTTTCGTTAAAAAAAATTAATAATTATAGTATAATTTCGGATTTTTAGAAATTTTATTGGTTTTTTCAAATTGGAATCATTAGAAAAGTTTGATTACGGCGGCCCGATAACGTCGTGGAATATTTTCTAAATTTGAATTACTCCGTCGGTATGCATAATAGGTACCACTACGAATGTCGAAAATCTAAATTGACTGACAAATGTTTTTAGAATTTAATCTTCAAAGCATGAAGTGTCTTATCAAAGCTCAAAACATCTGACATTTTAGAAATATATTAAGTTACTGTAAGTTTAGTGTTATATTATATGTTTTAATTCGTCTTTAATTTTTGTTATATTTTACAAAGAAAGGGAGTATAATAAAAACTTGGTTTTTATGTGTTACTTTTATATTTTATTTTTACAAAAAAAAACACCTCATGTTCGTGATAATACGGTTTATTGTTTTTATCAAGTTAGCGTTAAGGTATTGCTGGAATACATATGATTTAACACCAATTCAACTACCTATTCCTCGATTTTCAAGATGGCAGATTATATTCCATTATTTAAAAATACCGTAATTTTAAATAAAGAAATATACACAAATCGTGAAGACGTTCTCATAGATACGCCTCAATGCTCAAACGATATAAACTTAAATAGGAAATCAAACCATTCAATAAACTTCGAAATATCCACTCGATATAACTGTTCTTATCGGAATCGTCAAAAGAATTCAATCAGATATTATTATTCAGATGTGCAAAACGTTAAGCACGAACACGTTACATTTATTTTTAACTATGGTGTCACTTTCAAGTCAATCGAATGTACGTCATAAGTTAATAATAATATATGTATCTAGAAGGTTCGCGCAGCTTTAAACAAATTTGACGGTGACATTTGAATTACGTACTAGAAAACCACAAACCGATCGTTTAGTCGCGTAATGGCGTAATGCTTATGTTGCCGTAAGCCACCGAAAATCATTAATTACAAAAACTGATTAATAAATAAGCGACGCCTCCACGAAAGATCAGTAACTTCGGGTTCTTAGTAATAAGAACTAGGAATAAGTAAAATGTTCATTGAAAGGTCGAATGAAAAAATAACATCGGCTTGACTGCAACTTTTAATCAAATCCAGTTTTTAGTACAATAAGGTTTATATTGCGGTCGTCAGACATATTTTGGTATTGATCGAAAATATATTTATACGAACCGTATGGATGTGTAGAGATACAATTTTCAAGGTTCGTAGGTCCTTGATACCACGGCGAGAGGGCACACTTCTGAAGACGCTGTGATGCATCACAGCGAAATATCGAGAATAGTGTCTCCATACGGTTCGTATATTATATCCGTTTTATTTATTTATATCTATAACGTAACCTTGGCCACAATATTAATTTTGTAATTATCGAATACAGCAATTAACTTCTGTTGAAAAAGTTCTAATTTATTTTTGAAACAAAATATATTTATATTTTTACAATCAATACAAATCGGTTTTCGTCGATTTACTGTAACACTTCCACATCATTCGATTAATTCTAAAAGAACCTGATGAAAAATGGCAACCTGTTTGCATAATTTTTATTAGTATTTAAGTTGAGAAAAGCGTAAATATGTTAATTATGTTCTGGGAACTCCCCCAAGGCAAATATGTAGACACTGGAGAGTGGTCGGAATGCAATACGCAAGAAGACCGTGGTTCAGAATCAACAAGTTACACTGCAATATTTAAATAAAACAAATCGACCAAATTACACAAAGGGACAGATCATTCGCGTGCGTAAAAATGGTCTCAGATACGATGGAAACTTGCTTTTCGACCTAGCTTCACGAGGCTGACGCAAAAGCTCGCAATTTCTGGCCGGAGGTTTGGAGAGAGGGCAAGGCAGGCCGCTTTGATCAGAAGTGATGACGGAGATTCCGAATCGACGTCATCAACTGTGTGAATCATAGTCCACTTGACATTTGTTCCATCATTTAAACTTATAGTCATTACAAGACTGTTATTGGCACTTAAACTTATAAGGCAGACATTCACCAGAGTTTTCAAGTGTCATAAATGACATACGTAAAGTAACGATATTGCAACACAAAATTAGACTAGAGATTGAAAGGAAAAATTTTCTATAGAATAATTAGGAGAAAAATTAAGAAACGCATTCATATTATATAGCCAACGTTTCGTGGATATTACTGGATGCAAATTGTGTTAAATTAAATCTGAAAGATTATAGATTATAAATTCCAAAATATTCAAAGAAAAATTTTACATGGACATACGATCTACGTCCTTAGTCTATTTCTAAGTTATTAGATAAAAATTCTTAAAAATATTCTATATTGAACAGTATATTTACTAAAGCGATACACTGCCAAACTGCGATGGCATGCCAAGCATCGACATAATAATAATTAAACATGACGATTCCTATAAAATTCGACTCGCAAATCCCGTGTATTTACTTCATTCAAGGACGCGCGCGGCTTTAGCTAACGCGGTTCGCGGCAATTCGACGGTAGAGTACTGCCAGAATGTGTCCAGAGTACGATCAGTTTTTTGATCGATACTAAACCATACATGTAAAAAAAGCTACTAAACAATGATCCGTTAATTGAACATGGCTACTTGCAAACTCGCTGATCGTTGTCGTGTGTGTGGGTTGCAAGAAGGTATGATATTGTATTAGTACTAGACAAGAACATTTTTTAAATTGACGTATTTTGTGTGACTCTCCAAATAAAAGATGGGCGCCTACGATATTCATATAGATTACGTTGTTGATGGGGGGAAAGCGCCCACGCTTTTATTTGGAGAGTGAGGAAAAAATTTTTTGGCCGAAAATTTAGTTTTAACTTTTTAGTATCTACATTTAAATATAAACCCTTTTTTTCATGTTATACAATTTTCTACTTTTGGTCTTAATATTACCCAGCGTACAAAATCACTTCGGTAGGAAACGAGCGCCATCTTTTGATGAGTTCATTAACTTATTTCCCATGTAAAATTTTAATTAATTAATTATGGTGGATTAATTGATTAATTATTGAATCTGATAATCGATTCATGTGTTGACATTGTGATGTGTGCAAAATTTCAGCTCGGTTGGAAATTGGGAAGCGGGTGAAATATCGATCTGATATAATTGTGCGAAATCCGCAGATCAGTCAACAATAATTTCTTAATGTTTATAACATGGTCAACTCTTCCGGTGTGCGAACACAATATTACTAAACAACTTACGTCGCGTTCAATAGGTCAAAGCAACAATTACTTAACGTTCAAAACACGAAACTATTAAACAGCGGATGGCCATAGAATTTGAAAACTGACCCACTAATCAGGTTTAACACAAGAAATGGAAGCTAACCGAGAGATTAAAGGTGGTATCCGAAGAATATGCCCAAACCGACCGGCAGATTTGTTTCACCTCCAGCACAAAAACCGTCCACTGCGTCACGCACGGACTGTGTGACGTAAAAAACCAATTGACAGCATCCGCGGCTACGTTGCGCAAAAACAGGTTATTCAAAATAAGTTTTTTTTTATTTAAGACGAATTCCGACCTGACATCATACATCCGAGAAACGGTATTTCAATTATATTATATCGGTTGTGAGAAAAAATTCCAGACATTTGCATAATGTACAATATTATAATATATGTGTCCTGAGTCTGGAGGCATTTTGATTTCATCAGATTTCTAGATCCATCCATAGTCGATTTGTCATGAATATTTATTTTTAATAATACATAAAGCATAAAATAATCTTAATATGTATAAACTACATGAATATCCTGAAATAACGACAGAAAAAAAAATCTATTTTAGTTGCTACCTGCTACCTTTAATTCGGTATCGAATTAAAGTACCATTTAACACGTAGGATAAGTACCTACACAAGTTCATTAATTTATTTAAAATGGAAGAGCAATACTTTTTCATAGGCTATCAAGGTACAAAGATGCGAACGATGTTTACATATGTTTGCATACGGTTTACGTTCGTTAGCCATACTTAATGTTTTTATGGAGACAATTATATTTATACAAATAAAAAAAGACGCTCAACTTAAAATGGAAGGAAGATATTAATTAACGTTCTGAAAATATCGAATGTTTCATTATTTTCTTTATTTGTTAAACTGTACCTCTAATACAACGCTAAGAAAGAAGGTCGCCGAGAACTGGATTGTGTGGAAGCATAAGCAGAAGATTGAGAAGACCAAGGCCTGAAATGAGCCGTAAGAAGAAGAAGAAAAAGAAGACAAAAACGTTCTTTAAAAAAATCATAAAAGAAAATTAATGGCACCATCGATAAAAAAAATTAGAACTTAGATGGCTGTAGCATTGTCCCTTCAAATATTTGAAAGAAGGCATAAAAAGAACATTTTAAAATTTGATAATATATGGATGTTCTTACATTGGAATTGATGAACGTTTCATTATATAGTGATAACTCAAGCCAGGTCATAAGTCCTGTGGCCACCCTATAAAGACTTCCATACGGGTTTCCCATACAAATAGCTTTGTCTATGCGTTTATGTCTATGTTTGTTAGGATGTTTAAAACTACCAGCTGCATTCTGTAGGGAACATCAATCACAAAAAGTTACGCACTACATTCACAAATGATTTTTGAAAACATATACATATTTACAATGGCGCGCGCCGTCAGCATTTTCACGGCGAAACGGCAAAATTCAAGGCCCATATTTTTCCGACGCCGGCTGATTCTACCGAACAATAAAATATAATATACGCAACGGCTGAATGTTCTCGCTCGGCTGACCACGTACCTTGCATCACTGTGACGCGGGCCGTGACCAGCGCATTCCCTGGTGTCTGCCATCAGGAACCCACCATCGCCAGAGAGATCAATTTCCCGAGTCGGCTCGGTGCGGCGTTATCGCTTAATGTAAAGTACTCGGCTCGTGTTGCAGATGAGAATGCTGTGGCCAGTGGTGTCCCTCTATGGGTCCGCACCGGTTCGTGCGAACCGGTTGTTAAAATTTATAACTTATCACCGAACCGTTTGCAGATAAATATTTGTAATAAAAACAGACATTCAAACAGATATCCAAACATCTAAGCAGTGTGGCTGAACGGAACGAGAGTAAGTATTTAACGAAAAGAAAAATATCTCGGCCATACCTTGACTTTGATCTCGTGGCCAGCAGAGTAGCGGGTCACAAAGGACCCCTTGCTCTTTCATCATTATGTGGGGTGAGGGATTAATTTACCTCACTAACTCGGCCACATCTTCAATGAAGCTGGGCAGGACGACGACGACAACGAACGGCAGAGAAGGCAGGTAAGCGTTTTGCCACGCCGTTTCTACCAATACAGTGAGGAGGTGAAGAGCATCCTCTTTAAATCATGCTTCACCAGCATGTATACCTGAGAGCTCTGGTCAAATTACAAGCGAGTGACGTACAACCATCTAAGATTTTAATACAATAACTCATACTCATATTGTAGCGCTCCCACAATGTTTGCCGTTTCCATGGATTCATTCCGCTCCTGAGAAAATGTGTTTCTGGTCTTAAGCTGAGGCTGGAGCACAGCAACAACTCCCTGGCGCAAGCTGCACTGTCATGGAGGTGTTTATCCCTAATCAAAGAATGGCATGGGATGAAAATAGTTAACAGATTTTGTGTGACAATAGCGGTAACGATCTGTATTATAACACGAACTTGAAGCACTATATCAATGTACTCTCGTAAATTATTTTATATTTTACGAGTGTACATTTTTATTACGTTTTTTTTATTATTTTATTACCTATTTTATTATTTATTTGCCATTTTATTGCTTTTTAAGAACTTTTCAAATTGTATATATGTATGTATTTATATTTCATAACTTATAATTTTTTATGGTATCATTTTTTATCAGTTATTTTTTTATTTTCTGTTTCTCTATATATAATTTATTACTTCTTCTTCTGTACATTTTTTATGTAATATGTATCCTTTGTATACTTATATAGCGGACCAGGTCTTGCACACTCAACCTAGTAATGATGGCATAAAATTATTATTATTATTAACTTTGACTGTATTATTTATGTACTACATACATGTTGCGTTGTGTTGTCATAAATATAGATTCAACAGTCGGAGGAGCCGTGTAATTAATTAATAATAATTGGTGTTATACACCTGATGATGAGAGGGACACCGCTTTCGAAACTATATTACTGAGAAAATAACTGAGCGTGTGTTGTAAAATAATCGTGTTGCATCACTAAGTAACTACATTATCAATTGAGAATCGTTGTTCATTTTATTATGTTAAGCACAAAATCATTCAAATATTTCGTAAAACAATTGTTTTTGAAAACTCGCTTCATTCTTTTGAATTCTGAAGGACGTCGAAACAGGATTAATGATATTCTGAATATTGTCGAGAGTATTCGCCGAAATGCATTTACGAAATAATTTCGGGAACCGGTTGATAATATTTTTGGGGATAACACTGGCTGATACATATAACTTTGGGTGATAACAGTTAAACTGTTATTATAAGAAAGTCACATTTAACGAAAGTGAAATTTTATATGTTTAAAAACAGATACTTCGCGAAAATTTTGTAAGCGTAAGTAGCGGGACGCGGCGCTAGTGAACGTCGGTACACGCATAAAATCATTAATGAAAAGACTAGTTATACTTTACATGTAGTAAAAATTTTATCAACCTATACCGGTGATGGCAGACCTATGACACTCGTGTTAGAGGTGACTCGCCACAAAGTTTTGTGTGACATTTACTCGAGTGACCAATGAAACGCGATTGTAGCCGATGCCTCGTACGCATGCATCAATATATACGAAGTATGACAAACAACCGGCCAATGCCAAACAGCCCCACACAAGTATAAACACGTACCCCGCCGCCCCAACTCTGGAGGTCAAGATACCTAGGTATGGTACGCCAGCGGAGTCAAGTTACATAGATATTTTCCGTATTTTTGACCCGCCGAGACCAATAGGTACGCGATCACTGTTATGTTGTTTCGAAAATCCCTGGATGCAACATTTTAGCGCTACATGCATTGTTTATCCATAGAAAATTAGAGAAAATAGGCTCTCAATTTGTAAGAATGAACGTCAAGACCTTATAACAATTATTGAAAGAAAGAACGTCAAATTCACACGCTGCCAAACTGTTGCAAGCACCCATTTTCAGTCGCTTGCATCAATCTAGTTGAATAAATTAGTTCGCTTTAGCGGCTACAATAAAATGTCGTGATAAATATTTTTTATGGCTCTTGTAAAATATTTAGTGTTAGTGATGGTATTTTAACCGGTGAAACACTAATCGTTATTTGATATTTGTATCTGACATGATACTGAATTGTATCTAAATTATTTCGATGATTAGTAATTCGAAGGGCAACCATCGATATTAGACAACAGTTGTATCTTAGTTGCCAATCATCGATACAATCAGATACAAATCTCAAATCGATCGATATTAAACCGGTTAAAATAATTGTTTGACCATCACTATTTAGTAAGTCGGTAATAAAAAGATTACTTAAACCATTCGATATGATATAAACAGGTAGATTTCGCCTTTGTGTAAAAATGTGTGTTTATTACCTTTTTTTTCTTTAGATTCAACATTTGCGGAGTCATGATTTTCTAGAACAGCCGCCACTTTGAATCAGTTAATGCCCTTCAGAGATTTTTACCAGTTCAATTTTTCAAAAAAATTTCCTATCCCCGAAATCGCATCAAGCATAATAATTTCGTTGTCTGTCCGTCCGCCCGTCTGTCTGTCGTTCGAAATTTCGTTCGAATTCACAGCTAAAAAACGGCCGGAGATGGTGCTTGAACCTCGGGCCACCAAACCCGAACCGACGAATTAACGCATGTGGCTACGGGCGCCTCTTCGTAGACCGCCAAAAAGAAGCTATAAATATATACTAGAACTTTTCAAAGACGCGAACAAATGATCCGCCATTTTTGACGGGTATATATGAATAAAACTTTTCAATTCGATATCGAAAAAAGTTAACTGAATTAATCCAGACATTGCGTCATGAAAATCTAAGCAATAGGTGGTTTTTCTATAAAAATCAACCTAAATACTATTGCACGTATGTATCAACTTTTTTGACACAAAATAAAAATATACAAATATTTTCCCAACTTCGCGCTAATAGCATAAAAATTAATTGAATTTAACGAAAGTGCAATTTACCGATTTATTACAATCGACATCGTCAAAAAACGAAGTAGGTACCCAAATCAAGGTGAAAAAAATGTAACCTCCTTGATTAGACCAGAAGTTACACCGCATTACCAATAGGTACTTAATTAATTCCAATAGTGTGAACCGTGACGCACCGCCGTGGCGCGTGTCCGGCAAGTGTTCTAAATTCAAACAATGTTCCGAGAACACCATAGATTAAATCAGCCAAGGAAATTGAGAGAACGTGTACATATGTCGATGCCTTTTGAAATCATCTTCCACGACAAAAGAGCCGGATTCTTATTTCAAACCCAAACCTGAGAACTGGGTACGATTAAAACAGCTCTGGGTAATTTTGCATTTGGCAACCCTATTGACAGTGAAATATGCGCCGACGACCGCAAGAATTGACCAATTTTCAAGCCCATTACAAAATCGGCCTAATTTTTTTTAAAATTTACATAGTACTTGGATTGCCTCAATACTTATGTTTTTATGTTTTAAAAACAATTATATACTTGTCTGTATAATATATATATAGTTTTGTAATGGGTAGGTACAAGTCCAAATAATTTATTATCACAAAAAATATTTAATGTACATACACTTCATTTTGTCAAGGCTATCTAAAATGAGGATTTAAAACATTATCGAAAAATGGAAAAATAAAAAGTGTTATTGAAATGTATGGATGTGGAGAATGGAACGCACTGGAAATGCAATTGCCCAAGCTTGTGTGAAAAATTCCAAATACGATAAAGTAAGATTGGAACTATTGGGCAGCCCTAGGGATACCAAGGGTTCCGGGTTCGACTCCCGGCGAGGTCACAATTAAGCTATGTGATTAACTCGAAACTGTTTATTTTTGTGATGGGTTTCACTTCAGTATTTGCGCCTCTGAAGAATGTACAAATTATGTTCGGGAAGAAAGATCTGGATTTGTGTTGAAAGTTTGTTGGAGGACGAGAGACTGATCAGATAAAATAAATATGTAGCGGAAGACGATTGGAAAGCTAAGAAACCCGACAATCCACGAGCATGCAAAGATGTATGAACGAGGATGAGGCGAAAATTGTATGCTAGGGCAGAATAAGCACTAAGCTAAAAAGCAGTAGCTCCATAAAAAAATTACTGAGTAAATCAAACGAATGTGAATGAAACATTTTCTACCATTCAAATGAATATCAGTTTATTTTTCCACTCAGTCAATATATATTGAATAAATACAGATAAAAAATGTTATTTTATTATTATTTGAGGTATTTTTCTATAGTTTAAATCTTAAAACTGCAAATAAGCTATAAGTTGCATACCCCAGACGGATATACTGCAAATTAAAAATGCTTATATATTCATATTTTGATGGAAATACGACGAACAAGCTTATTGTAAAGCCCGCCATTCACGGGCGTGCCATCGTTCCAAATGGCACGCCATCGCTCCAAAATACGCTCGTGAATGTCAATACCATGCGGTTCAATTCGCGTATTTTGGAGCGATGGCGTGCCATTTGGAACGATGGCACGCCAGTGAATGGCGAGCTTAAAGGTAAAATATGATCTCAAGTACGCAAAACCACAATGAAATAAAAAATTCATAAATTATGGATTTACTACTGCCTTTTAGATTAGTGTGGTTATGTATCATATCTGCCTAACCCAACGGGTAAACAGTATAACAGAAAGCAGAACAGCTACAATTTTCATAACTTTATGCAAAATTGATGGTACAATGAATCACGTTCATAATACAGTTGTATTCCACGTAAATCCGACAACTAACTTTATATGACACCTG
Source organism: Agrypnia vestita (assembly GCA_016648135.1). Classification (NCBI taxonomy): domain Eukaryota; kingdom Metazoa; phylum Arthropoda; class Insecta; order Trichoptera; family Phryganeidae; genus Agrypnia; species Agrypnia vestita. The sequence continues at coordinate 94,099 of JADDOH010003236.1, read as the reverse complement.
AATTACTGATGAAAAACATAAACACAGACAGGTTACAATGCCACAGAAGAGTGTGGCGTTCTAACAGATTTGCCTAACCTTGTGGAAAATGGTGTGGCACTTAATTAGTTTAGACAGTTAATTAAATAAATTTCCTAGAATTCAACTATTTATTTTCCTAAACACTCTGTGCAACGTTGGATACACGAAAATTAGTATTATTCGAGTAATGAACAAAAACACAGGTAAAAACGCTTAGGTTCCGAGTGTCAATGCCAATAGTCACTTTTAAATTGATCTTTGGACGCGAAAGTGCATTATGCACAACAATTAACACAACCTTCAAGGTGAGTTAGACGACTGGCTGGGACAATGTCGTGGCGCACAAAAGTAGATTGCGAATAACTACCAAGCGATCAAGCGAGATGACTAAACGTAAATGCAAATCTTGCTGTATGAAACTACGACCGGCATACGACAGGTGAATAAAAAACTAAACGAAAACGAAATTCGATGGAGTCATCGTTTATTGTTTAGATGACTCGCAAATACGTCGCTACATGGTGGATGGGGTTTTTTGGTCTTGTTGAGAATGATGTTCTACCAGTGTGTCCTTCAAAGCGTTGCAATGATATTATTATAATTGAAATACAGAATACGGTATACGTGATATTTGTTTAGAGACGCACCATTCTGAATTTCTTAAAATTTCTCCAAATATATTTATTTAGATTTATTAAAATCTTTAAACGTGAAACCTTAAAGCGGTTTTCCCCGTCTGTTATTGGGACCGACTAATAAGTGCCACGCTAATCCTGATTTTTAAGCTGCAAAGGTTTGTTATTGTAAGGCTGTGTCTTTGTAAGCATTCTTAAATACTATTTAATCTCCGTTTTCTGCCGATCTGCGTCAAGTGGTAAGCCATTTTTTTTGTAGCTTTTTTATCTACAGCTGCACTATTGGAAGCAAAGCGAAAGATACAATTTCGCTTTGTTTCAATTGCGCATACCGAATTATCTGATTTTATGAAGGATAAAAAGCATACCAAATTATCTGCTTTTAGGAAGGATAAAAAGCTAGTGACTTCAAAGATCTGGGTATACTTCGAAATAATAGTTTAGAGAATAGAAAGGTAGTGTAACTTGATTTTCATTTACTTATACTGATACTTGGTGTAGTCATTAATTGCAGCATTATACAGCATAAGTCTTTAATAAAAACTATCGTCGGCAATGTCGGCATGTGCTCTTCCATCTCCCGTAACTCCATCAGGAGTAACCTGCCCAGTAGAAGAGATATTGCCCTGCTGAACCGAATCGCTCCGGAGACATGTCATGTAAGTTTAGGAATAAGTTCTCATCTTCTAGCTGTGCGATGACATTCAACAATTTGCTCTTATAGATATAAAAAAATTAGATTAATTCTATGTATGTTTGCTTTAAACTCATGTTTTAAATATACATGAATGCTAAATACAAATAAGAATCTTGTGGAAGAAATTAAAACTGTATTGCATTTATTGTATCCATTTATGTAAACTTACAACAAAAATATGTGAAAAAAACATATAATCTTCTACAACTGAAAAGAATTAAATAAAAAAAAAGGAAAGAATTTCTTCCCGGAGGTTTATTGAAAGAACCTTCATTAATATACAATAGAACCCTTCACCCCAGATCTTATGGGTACTAGTACAAAACTAGTTTGAGCGTGGAAATGTAGATTAATGAAAATGTAAACATCCAGAGAGGGAATCAAGAAAGGGTTTTGGTATTCGTCGATAGGAGGCATGATAAATTGATTGAATAAACTATTTAATGGTGATGCAGTGTTACTTTATTTTACGGATTCGTGTACCTACGACCTATGAATTCATATGGTAGGTACACAGCCAAAGTTCCCCTTAAGACGGGAGTCCTAGTGCGCGCTAAGCATAAATTTTGAATGATGGATTAATTAATAATTATTATTACTAATAATCTTATTTGTTATACACCATGTACAAATATAAAATATATATTTTGATTGATTGATTGATTGATATCTATCTAACAACCATGTCACAAACCCATTTAATATTTCTAGGTTTCGCCTCAAATTGGCTGCAATGTTATCTCAATAAAATTTTCATAAAAATACATATAATAGCCATAAAAATCGTTGTAACGTATTTGTTGAATATTTTTTATTTTTACCAGATTATAAATGATAGATGTATTTTGTTGACAATATAATGTCTAGAGTAGGTAATGCGCTATAGGTAACATTGTAAACAGTATTTGCTATAAACTTAAGATCATATTTTTACATAATTTTTTTAAGAAAAAAATGTGCGCTGGTGATCACGAGTACACCTTTGAATTTTCTCACGAAACATATACCTACAAGATGTAAAACGATGACAAAAAAAAACGTACAAAAGGAATAGGAAATAATACAAAGGACAATATAATAGATTAAATCGGATCTATCATAGACAACAAGAGTTTCCTGGAAGTTCCAAGATCAATTGAATAGGTTTCACCTGGCGCTAGGTGCTTGTACGAAAAATAGTTTTGGGTACCCGGGCTGGGAACTAATTGTACCAAAACATGTCTTCTCACGTGAAACTGCTGTTACAGGTGATACAGCATTTCCGATTCCCGGGGATGTAGGATTTGTGTTTTTATTAAATACCCTTTTTCTAAAACACTCTCGAGTGCCTCTGATAAAAGACGTGATATGTTATACAATACGTAAACAATATAATTTTTGTTCTTTAATAATTCGTCATTAAAAATTGTTTTAATTATTTAATATATATTTGAACATATCACTTCCAGTGTTCATATTTTGTCTACCCAACGAGACATTGGAGGTCGTTTTTAGTCTTGTAGATACTACACTTAATATTATGGTTTAGTGATGGGTAATAGAAATCTATTTAAAAATTGTTCTTGTAAATAAATGTAACCAGAAGTAAAGCACCCCGCTGATTGCGTCAAGAAAAAAATGTTACAATTTAAATAAATTAAAAAAATAATATGTATTTGGATCATAGAGAAAAAATTTATTGATTATAAATAGTAAATTATAAAACAATAACTTTCATTTGAAAATGTCAACAGGATATTTTGGGGACAAATCTTTTCATTTTGAGTTACCTGACCTGCAACCCTGTTCCAAACCAGACGCATATCAGGGGTTTACCACGCCAAGGGCGCTTCGTCAAACATACTACAAATAAATACTGAGTGAAATAATCAACAAAATAATACTGTAAACTGAAAAATAATAATTTTAAACTTTTTGTAAATCAAGATTTGTAATTAAAAACATAAACGTGTCTGCCTACGTAAATGTCAGATTTTTGTAAAAAAAATCTAGCTTTATAGATGATTAATTATAAAATAGTCAGAGCCTGAGATTATTGCAGAAAAATACATGTATTTCAAATTGAAAACATGATTATAATTGACATATTGAATTTATAACCTTAAATAACTCCTAAATAAAGATATCTAATGAGAAAAAAAAGAATATGGATGTTAATACTCATTCAGATATTAGTCAATGTTGCAATAAATAACGCTTTCTGGCATGGATTTGAGGATTAAATAAATGGTTTGTGTTTTTGGACATAAATTTTACATGCAAAGACGAATAATTGATAAGTTAGAAGGCATAATATAAAAACAAGCATATTGTTAGTTAATTTATTTTATATATTGCAAGACATAATAGTATTATTATCGATAACTTATATGAAAACAATGTTTAAAACTAAACATGCAATTCGATATGCATATATCTCAGTCGTGTCAATTCGCTTTTGAAATATCATTAATCGTCAAGCATATTGATATTCAAGTATTTTAGTTTAATGTTATTTAAAATGATGCATAAAACAGAAAAACTTTATTGAAAGCGACGAGCAATTTTGTGATAATATAGACAAATAAATAAGTAGATATTAAATTTATTACGTAACAAATTAAAATAAATTTTTTAATGTATTTGAATGCGAAGATTTGAGTAGGTAGATGCATAATAATTTTTTTTGTTGATAATCCACACTGGCTTCTCACACCGAGGGTTCCGGGTTCGATTCCCGGTGATGTCACAATTAATTTGTGCGATTTACTCAAGCCTGGGTGTTTTGTGATGTATTTCGCTTCTGTAATTGGGCCTCTTGGCCTGTTGAAGCGTAATAAATAAAAAAATAAAAAATTGTATAGGTAGTGCAGAAATGAGTTACTAGAAAAGCACGACATTTTTTTTTAAAAACTCCACTTTAAAAAATAAAATATAGAGTTATCATTACTGGTTACGAGAGCTGCGTATACTTACTTGTTAAGGAGAAAAAAATCAAGAGATGTCTCATATTCAAAATTTGGTAATGTGTGGATGTTCTTACGAATGGAATTGGTGAACGTTGTGTAGAGTGATCACTTAAGGCAGCTCATACAGGTTGTATGCCCTGAGCCATCGTATAAGAAACGTCCATCCACTTTTCCCATATATAAATTAGCTTCGTCTTTAAGAGGCTTCTATAATTGATATTTAATTGTAAAAAAATTCAATTAAAATATTATTTTTCAGTCAAAAACGTTTCCTACGCCCTTAGGTTGCGGTTACACGGTAGATTGACAAAGCAGACAAACGAAAAAACACACACACGCACGAGTGTGGGTAGCTTGAGGTGGTACCTATTATAAGGGTCCACGCATACCGAGACACTCGGTGTTGTATGGAAGAATTTTGTCTTCAATTACGTATTTTTTAACATCGACTCCATGGGAACATCCCGAGTGAGGATGCGACAGCACGAAGAACCCAACGCAAAGGAAGAAGTTCCGGATACAAAGGCAGAGTGCGTGACACATCTGGAGAGCGTCTATGAGAATTTGCAATTTATTAGCATTTGGCAGCGAATATAGGACGGCAGGGTTTTTTCTCTTAGCGTTCATTAGAAATTGGATTGAAAAAATTATGAAAAATGAGGAAATTTGTTAATGAAAATAATAATATTTGGATAATTTAAAATTTACAAAACAATTTACTGGCTAAAAACTTATTTGTACGCTAAATAAGATGCAAAAAAAATGGAATTGACAGTTAAAACTGTATATGAGAGGGTTTTTTCGCGGAGTATATACTTGAAGTGGAGATATTAGGTACTATTTTAAGGATATGATTGTCTAAATAAGTGCGGTTTTATTTGTTTTTTGAACTGTGGTAAGCTGTCTCTTTGTGTCAGTTTGTTTGGTGGATTATTCCATAACTTTGGTCCAACTACCGCGAAAGAACCTAATACATAATAGCGATTGCTTATTTTCAATTTGATCTTATTCTTCCTTTTGTTAGATCCTTGATCTGTATTGACAGGTCAGTCCTGGTCTTGTGACGAGGACGTCCAGCTCTGTCTCCCTGGCGGTCGGCCTCCCTCTGGAATCCCGAGCATCACGGCTCTGGAAAGTCTTGTCTGGTCCATTCTCTCGTCATGGTCCCTCCACAAAACGTCTTCTCTGCTTGCTCCATCTTACAATGTCTTGTATGTCGCAGGTTCTGCGGATTTCCGCATTGGGTACTCTGTCTATCAATCAATTTGATGTAACAAGAAAATGAAATATGGTTTATACGGTATAAAAACAATGTGTATTATGTTAATTCGTTTAATGGACGTTAGCGTTATTAAATTCTAAAAATAAATTTATAAAATTTCTTCACTTCACCAAAAACTTCATGTGTTTTTAAAATTATAACGAATTGGCTCTAAGCAGTCGATAATGTCGGCAAACGAAACCCTATAAAAATGCATCGTTTTCTTTATTACGGTAAATTATTTATCATATATCCAATTTCACTCCAAAAATTCAGAATCATTCCTTATCGAGATGGTGAAATCTGTTTCGCCTCCATTTACGTACAACAATAGAGGATTTCTTCCTTGGAGTTACGCTCCCAGTCGTCAAAAAAAGGTCCGAAGACGCGCGCGATGACATCAGGGTTATTAAAGGATCGGAGGTTCGACCAATGCCGTAATTTATAATCGGAACCTTGAGACGCAGATAAGAATCACGCGATTTACGACCAAAATGTAACCCTTCACTTTAACGAGATGAGAACCCACGATCTCGAGCCATTAGACGGATCCTCTCGAGAATTTCAGAATTCACATCCGCAATCAAAAAGGTCAGCGATGCACCAAAAACAAACCAACACGCGTTAAAAAAAAACAACGCTTTATAAACGGACATTTAAATCATCATCATAATAATCGGCCATTTTTATCCGTTACGTGAAGGCCTCCCATAGTGTCCACTTTTCTTACCCTTACGTTTTCACCACATAGTATAAAATATGTACAGATATGAACTAAAAAGAGGAAAAATGTCTCCCCATGCGAATAAATACGTTGTCATTTTAGACAACGTATTTATTCTTGCGTAATAAAAACGAGTTCTTGTAATAAAATCACTTTATTAAAGTGCGACAAAGACTTTTTGAGTATTTAGCTTAATTTTTTCTTTATTGTTTCAAAATTTACAAGCTCAAAGTATTTTTTTTAAACAAAGCGAACGTATTGGCACCAGGTGTGGTGCCAAATTGTGGTGGTGTATTATTTGATGGTTTATGGTTTCCACGTACTTCTGCAGATTTGTTTACGTTGTTTGATTTCGTCAGTCCAACAGATTTGAGGACGGTCTGTTGGCCGGAAATTGTACGTCCATTTCCATGTAATATTCTTACCGCATTCAATTATATCATCCATTTATGTCTCGTCCATAACTACTGATGGTCTGCACTGTGTCTAAAACGAAAAGCGTTCAACTAATTCGTACTTCCAGTGCTCAAGTTTGTCTGCAAAACATGGACTCTCAACAAAAGAGAACTCCAAAAACTTCGAGTAACGCAAAAAGGCGTGGAATGATACATTGGACACCACTCGAAGAGACAGGAAAATAAACGCGTGAATAAAGACATTTAAAAAACTACTCTTATATGTTACACCATGGATAAGTTACAACTTGTAACACACTAGACAGTAATTTGCTTTATCTTCATTTCCTGCCCGCCAAGCCGACGATAATAAAAGACATGGTGTGTTTCATGACTGTCGCTTGATTAGGCCAAATTTACAACATGAATGTCTGGAGGTATTCATCCGAATACTTTATTAGATACCCTGAACTACACCTTCACAATGTCACCTTTATACAGGAAGTAATTCGAATGCAATCCAGTAATTATATTCAGATAGCGACAATAAAACAAAACAATTCTTTATATTCTTTAGGTGTGATTTTTTTTAGATAAACATATTAAAAAGTATTAATTAAGTTTACAGACGCACAGCTCTCGACATTGATCCGTCGAAACCAACTTAATTTTCTATCCCAATAATCGCTACTAGAATACACTGTCTCTTTCACAATCTTGTTGCTCGCACCGATTCCGGATTACGCTCACCTATAGTGGGAATGTGCCGAGCTCACAACGACTTGTTCACCGAAGTTGATATCTATCTTGTGTCTTTGTACGAACTAAGAACCAAGTGAATATTATTCCGCGTCGCATCATTTAGTTTATATCCAAATACATGTATATAATGCTCTGCCGACGAAAGATATAGACGAAGTTTCAATTGTCTTTGTCTATGTTGTTACTCTTTACTCTTTCATTACTTCGTTACCTTCCCCTTTTTCCATTCTATTGCTACTGTTTTTGTCTTCTATTTTTTACCTGTACTTCTTATTGTTCATATACTTATAATTTATTTCTACGTGAAATATATTAGGACACAGGTTAATATGTTCGATACTGATAACTCATGCTCTTATTCATACATATCATTTACTTGTGTCTGTTTTTTTCCGAGTGAATAAATATATAAAAGTGTTTAACAATAAATATTTAAATACAAATACGAGAAAGTGTAGTATCATTGATTGACATGGCGGTTACTTTGTGGTGGAACGTGATTACCGACACTACGCATACAACTGAGTATTATTTTTATGACGAATATAGTTTCGAAAGATGCTGTCGCCCTTACCGTATTTCTCATGAGGCGTCTTGTACCGAAGGTTGACGAACAAGTTTCATTATGCAGATCGTCGTGTGGAAGATGTGTTACATTACCGGGATTTTGGGCATTGATCCACTTTCGGAGGTTACGCAATCAAGACTATATATTTATACCAGAATTATATATGCTATATATACTATACATACACCGAGAACTGATAGAGAAAGACTTGGATTCCTTTATACAGCCGCTGAGTTCTATAATGGACTTCCTAGTGACATGAAGAAGATAAATAATAAAGGTCTCTTCAATAACAAACTCAAAGGACCTGTGTTGGAGAGGAGATAGTCTGTAAATCACGATATTTCAAGGATTTGATGAGTTTATATGTATAGTTTTTTCATATCTCCTCAAAGCAGCATGCTTTAGCTACCTGGAGAACTTCAATTTTTTTGTCTTCTTTTTTTAAATTATATTTGTATATTTATTTGCATTTAAAATAAAATTGAAATTGAACCTCATTCAACCTATACCTCTGCTGTCTTCTATATTGACTTATTTGTGCATCTTAAAATATCTTCATTTTTTTTCATTAGCAATGTGGTCAACTCAGAAATCTCCAGCCTTTCAATAACAACTATTTAAATATCCAGACCTCTACTCCTTAAAGCAGCACAGCTGTGACGTAGCATTTTATTGTCCTCCAAAGGTGCGCCTCTCGCATGTGTAAATAACAAATTGAGCAAGAAAAAAATCAATGCACTTTGATAAGGAATAATCGACTCAGGATAACATAATATCGTGCGCCAGTGTGATATTGGCACATTTTTTCCGATCAAACCATGGAATCACATTGTTCCATTATTGGCCATGGCTTCGTTTCGCACTCGCAATGTCAGATTTTATAACAATCGCATTTTTATGAAGGCACCGAGCGGCAACATTTCTGCAATAAATTATTCCAGACATACTTCGGCCTGGGGACGTGCATTAACATGGATAACTAGCAGCCAGATAACCGTTCACGCATTCTAAGAAAAATATTACTTCAATAATGAAATAGCATCACGTATTAAATTTTTCTTCATTGTGTAAGATGATATTACAGTAACTGCAATGGTTTATGCTGATGGAAGCGAAGAACAAGTTTGACTAAAGTTAAAAAAATCCCGGATTCGTTATTTTATTTAACTTTACCCATACGTAACACAGATAAATTTAACTTTTTATTTCCCGACGTCTTTTCACGACATTATCTGAAGTGTTTGTGTTGCAAAAATTCTACCGCGTTGTTGCAATATTTTGCTAACGCACATTTACCATGTCGTCAAAAAATAAACAACTGCACATATGCAAATTAATAAGGCAACTATTTCTGACTATTAAGGCATTCTGTACTCTCTCTAATTTTACATAGACACGGCGTCTTATAACAAAATTAATAAATTAACAAACAAATTTAGTTGATTAATTTAGGGCACAATACATCTATGTGATTTACTCAAGTTTGGGTGTTTTTGTGGGACGTTTCGTTGCAGTAATTGGGCCCCATGGCCACTTTCCCATAATAAAAAATACATAAAAGTTTTATACTTGGCAAACTGATAATAAAATTTAAACAACAAATTAATTATTACTCCAGAAAATATTTAAATTCTACCACTACATACTGAAAACGTAACGCGAATCCGAGTGACGATGACTTTCCATAATCTCAATTTAAGTCTAACGTGCCGAAAGACGTCTCACTTCAAAAGTTGTATCAATACAGGATTAAACCCCGCCTGATTCACCAGGTTCAACGACATTACGACGCGAGACAATTAGCAAGCAATGACAGTATCTTCGCGAGGCATCTTTGATTTCTTCATATCCGAAACATGAAAAAAACAATAGCACCCGTAACTTCACGATCCAGTGGTCCTGCGATACGACGCAAGGACGGAAAAGTTGAAATCAGAAATACAATGGAAACTCCATAAAGAAGGTTAACAACACCGCGATTGCTACTTAATCGTTTCCCAACACTTATCTTATCCTTCTTCTGCGAGCCGGCGATGTTTTTCTTTAAAGTTGTTCGCGAAGGCCTCCGCGGTGATATTATTATACCCGCAGTATACCTATATTGTTTGACAAAGAAAATGTATCCAAGATTTCACGGCCGTGGAACTCGTTCCAGCTAATAGCTGATAATAAGTCACTATTAGAGTCAGAGTTAAAAAATATACTCGATAATAAGTCACTATTAGAGTCAGAGTTAAAAAATATACTCTATAATAGTCTTATTAATTATTTTTGAAAAACTCTCTATTATATGTACGATCTAAATTAATAAATACTGGAAGCACAACATCGGGAAATGTTTTAGTGCCGAAAATAAAGTCAAAATTTGGCCAACGCCAACGTTTCTTCATGTTCTGTGCTCCACGAATCTACAACATATTTCCATCGGACACTAAGGGGTTAAAATTGAAAGAATTATTTAAACAAAAGTTATCAAAGTGGTTATAAACGTAATTTATTCAAAATAAAAGCAATGTGTCAAATGTGAGAGCTTAGATTCGATTGCAACACGTTTTTGTTACTATTATATTTCAAATACCTTCTGTAAATATGAATTTGATTTTTTTTCCTGTGATGTGAATTAGTAATTTAGTACAGTTTTATAAGTATTATACACTAATTATGACCAAATTTCAAAAACAGTACAAGCAGTTGCTTTAGAACAGACTAGTCTAGTTAAGCAACTAGCTTTACCTTCTTCAATGTAGTAAAGAATTTAGAATAAATAAATAAATAAAATAAAATAGAAAAATAGAAAATAAAAATTTGCGTAAAAGAAATATGTTTATTTAATAAATATTCTTTCTAAATGTCTTTAGACTAAAACATAGCTCTTTTCTTCCAAACTCCAAAGTATAAAAAATCATATACAGGTTGTAAGAGAGCTAGGTCCACCATAATTTACAGTTAGTTTCCTATCTAAATTATGAGTCAAAATTTTACAAGCAACAATGTTCTAATATCAATAGTTATGGAGATAAGCGACTTCAAATTTTCAATATTTCTAACTTATTTTCTGTAAAACTTTAGACTATCGTGAAGGTAACTTATAGAGAATAATAAAATTTGTGGTTAAGGATTAAAAAGTGTTTGTGATGATTAATTAATAAGAAAGAAAATCTAATACAGAAAAAGCGACGAAACATCGATTAAGTCCTACGAGAATTTTTAATCACAAATTATCTAACATGATTAGATAATTTGTGATTAAATGATATTACATTGATAATATTGCGTAACAGGACATGAATGTGCAGATTTTCATGCTTTGTGTCATTCATATATGCACTCGATAAAAATGCGAGGCATTTCAAATAAAATGATTTTTTTCCCGTGCAAGGATATAACTCAATGCACTATAATTAGTACCTTCATCGAGAAAAACAGTACTCATAACGCAACATGTGCATGAATCGCGAGGCATGGGAACGGGCATGCGCGTCATAGAAACGTCATAAAAACACGTCTGGTGAACATTTTCTGAATTCGTTTGCTTTTATTTTACGCGAACAATCAAAATGGTGCAACCGCAACGAGCAACTGGTTCGCGGGAAAATAAAAAGTCTCGAAGGTTCACTGTGAGAAGAATAGCACGCATTCTGCAGCCGTCCTCGTCTGATGTGACAAAGGTTTAATATACTTCTGATCAAGACGGTAATTTCACCACCCGGAGTATGTTACAATAGGTCAAATAGTAGATCCGAGAATGGGCTTGGCTCAATGGCTTTCAAGCGCGTACCGAGCAATTGCAAGATAAGGAGTAATTTGCAGAAACACCCACGCGGTTTCTATTCTGTCGTCCTGGGTGGTTGGTACTTAAGTATCGTGATACAAGACCATTATACATGAAACATTGGTCAATTAATAATTGTATATACAATGATTCGTGGCCATATCACCATATCCCTTGTTTTCTATATCCATCAATCTCTTCTTCTCCTATAGTTTTTTTTTTTTAACAGAGATGCGAACACGGAATACGTGTCACATCAATATTCTTACTATTTTCAAACTAAGCTAAACGTTTGTGCTATGAAAATAGGACTAACTTGCTAGTCTGGAGTGAGGTTCGAACCCGCGACCTTTGGATCACGAGGCGGGTGTCCTAACCACAAGGCCAACAAGCTACCAAGCTACTCTAAGTTTGTCTCAACTAGTTATCTCAACTAACAACAAAAGGTTATGTACAAGGAGTAACTTTAACCGGTCATTTTTATAGATGATTATGCCGCGTACTGATAAATTTCTACTAATGAAATTGATTAAATTGAACTAGAAAGATCAGCGCGAAATCTAAAAGATAAGAAATCTATGGAAAGAAAAAATTCGTACCCTACGCAAAAATGGTTGTGTTTATTATTTATATAATTCTTGTCGTGACAAGTGAAAAATATTCTGGTTTGGGTTTTCTGGAATTTTCTGCAGTGCTTCTACGACCTTTCTCCATCATCAGGGCTAATGTATTGTGACGACCAAAAGATTCTGAACGGCCGTGAAAATCTAAAATCTAAAGAAAATTCTTAAGCTAGCTGTCTTAGTTGGTAAAAACAAGAACTGACAGTATTCTCATCTGTAAGTCAGTTGATAATCTACTGACTAGGTGGACGCACATTTTATTTAACATACAACTATTCTGTTAGCTGAGTTAGCAAAGATTAATAAAGATCTTTCCATTTAAGAAAGACAATCGAATTAGTGTATGTAAGCCATACGTATGACGCACATTGTTTCGATGTGTTGGTGTTTAATGGTATAAACACCAACACGGCGAAAAAATGTGCCTCGTACGAACGGCTTACACACACTACTTAATTCAATTGTCTTCCTTAAATAAAAAAAGAACTCTACCTGCCTAGACAGTAGTAGTTATAAATCATAATTATTTTAAGAATAATTAATTACAAATAATGTATAAAATTAGTACCAGTCCATCTGCAATGGTTAAACTGTTTGAATGGAAAAAACCGGCTCAAACGAATGATTTACTTTCCGTGCCTCCAGCCAAAATAGTGACGCGGACAAATGAAGGAGACGCTAATGCGAGCTGCCAGAGCTTTCAATGCTAAAAGTTTTCATACCGAGATTTATTGGGAATAACGGGAGATGATCCGATCATACAAAAATATCCGCCTTCGCGAGGTCTTTCAGGCTGCCCGATTTCCCGGCTCTATTCTAAATTTAAAACTAATTAGTAAATGCGTTTTGGTAGATTTAGATATCATCATTCATATTCGATTTCCTTTGATATGAATCACTACCACCATTTGTTTACATATTGTTAAATCAGTACCTACTAAAGACTTGAAATACTAAGCTAACTCAGAAGCTGCACACGACTTAGCGCAGTATAGAAAAAAGTGTTCTGGGTATCACTAGAAGAGACAAGGGGAATCAAATGGGATAGTGCATAGACCGAGATAAAATAGTTCATTTACAAAGATAAAAAGTATAAATGGCAATATATTTCACGACGAAAAAAAAATCGACGGACAAAGATGAATACACATACAACTCAAAAACAAATCGAAAGGACACAGCTCAAAATTTTATTTTTAACGCTAAAAAAGGTCGTAAGGCTCAATTACTGTAAAATTATTCACCACAAAAACACCCAGGTTTGAAAATAACAAATAGATGTATTGTGACTTCATCGGAAATCGAGCGTAGAAAGACCTCTGATGACGATGATGTCAATAAAATTGTCGGTTAAAAATCCGCTATAATAATACCGGACCAGATAAATATTTTTTATCTCCTTAATGCGATGGAATTCCTATATAAATACGGATGCGATGTAACCTGCGCGGAATTGTCGAGCAAACATAGCGGTCAACATCCTTTCCATAATCCTCACAGCGGCGCCGGTTTTAGTAATAAAATAGAAGTAAGATTGGCTAACTAATCTCACTTACTTTCTGTTACAAAACTGTAGAAAATGTTTTCATTAACTGTTATAATGTGCATGCTAGTCCACCGATGTTCGATGATTCGATGTAATCACAAGAACAAAACGAAACAAAGTGCGTCCGAATTCAGTGAGGTGTTAAATAATTCAAAGTTCTCATAGCTTTTTCGGTTCATTGCTTCGGTGGCGTGCCTTTACGAAGGAAATCAACGGTACTTATTATAGGCATTCAAATACAATTTCAAAAATGACGTATGCCTTTCCCTGTACCATCGTATACAACAGAAGAATAAAGAATTTAAAGTATATCATAAAGACGTACGAAAAAATACAAAAGTCATTAATCATCTGACTAGATTGGAATTAAAAGAAAAAATGACAGTAATCACACATTTAGTAAAATAACACATAGTAACTGTATCATAAAATGGGTTTGCATGCGATTGAACATATGTGCTCGTAATTTAGACAATTACCATATAGTCTCATTTACATTGGGCGCAAGCTATACGTACACGTATGAGCATACCTAAATCCATACAGTCTTAAATTATACCAAGTGCGCGTGTTCATGATGTCTATTAAGGACAACTTCATCTTATAGGGAACGTGGAAAATTGTAATGGTGAGATCTCAATAAATTACTTCAAGATCTGCAGCATACACGTTCAACGGTTGATTGGATTGTCCCAGATTCGCGCGCAAGGTTTAGCAAAATTAACATTGAGGCTAGAAGAATCTAATTCCATACACCTGTATGGAATTAGATTCTTCTAGCAACGACAAGTATAAAGCCAAACGCAAACGACAAGTATAAAGCCAGCTCAAAGAACGGGTGGATCCGTTTATAAGACTAGGTAGGTCCTCATTATTGTATATAGGAATGCATTCAAGAATGCAAGAATATCTACTAATATGTACCGCTAATGGCAGACAGCAACATGTTTTGAATTAAAAGCGATACCCACACGATGATTCCTTACACACCATTATGCTATTTCTCCACGGGGACAGGCAGAAGAGGTAGAGTGACACACTTTTCTATCCAGAGACATAACTCTCGTCTGATCTTGCACTCGCGTCGTATATCTTTCTTATCTTCATTCGTCCCACACTACAAAACCATCTAAGCAACGCTTTCAAAATAATGTTAAATATATTATAGGTTATTTTTAACTTTATTATAAATGGATTTTCAACATACTAGTTATTTTCCTTTACGAACTTCAGGGTTTACTTCCAAAATGTACCGAGTTGGTACCAAAACTTCAAGCTCAGATCAGATTGCCATTTCCATTGGCGATTACTGCTTTCACAGTATTCCCTACCATCACCCTCAATTTTTAAAAATTTCTTCACAGTTCTGAGAAATTTTTGATCGCCATTAGATATACATCCAAATGATCGACTCTTCTCAGTATAGGTACATGTGTAATTGTGTAATGATCTTGAAAGGCAGTAAATTAATGCACACCTGAGAACACACAAGTTGAATACAGATGTTTAGCCTACCTGAGCTGAAGTGTCACTGAGTGATGTGTATGACGGTGCCCGGCTGTGCCCGGTGAGCGGCTCGGCCAGACTGCACAGGGAGGCTGTAGAGCTCAGGCTCACGGAGTCCGCGCGGGATCTCTGAGGGGACACCTGCACGTGCTTCAGCATTCTGTAAACAAATTTAATCTCTAAATTAACAAGCGCAGTTTACATCTCTCGATGAAAGACATATAAAGGTTCCGATAGTCAAAGAGAAGACTTGTACACTTGACTTATGCATTATGCCTGTTTCGCCATCATACAGAGACCGGAAACTCATTGTCGTCAACACAAACGAGAAGGGAACATGCAACCTAATCTGCGAATACATACTATTAAAATAGCTTCTTCTTCAATCCTAGGGCAGTGACGGCAAAATTATGACGGATGTGTCAAAGATAACACCAGCGCTCATCGATATCCGGTACACCAAAGATTGTGGCCCACGCCTCACACGTATGCACCGCCATTTTTAGCCGCGCACAGGCCCCGAATCAACAAACGCCAGACGACTGCACACAAGTATAAATATGTATCCCGTCGTAGTAATTAATCATCGAACTGGTAAACCGTACATAGCTCTAAATATAACGCGCTAGTTTAAGTATTTTTTGAATTAACAGTTTCATTTTGATTTCGAGTGTACCCACACAAAATAAGCCCAATGTGCATACACCAATATTCTGATTCGTTGTCAGTTGTTGTCACGATTCGTACTGTTCAGAATTTAATTTAACCCTATAATGAACATCATACAAACACAGCTTCTGATGCTGGTGATGATATGGAGTCATTCAATCTAATTTAACTGGCATACATGTTTATTGAAGAACGAAGTATTATGAATCGGATTAAATAAATAAAATAAAAATTTAATCGTGCACGAGCTTTTAGGCTCGGTATTTATTCGAAGAGCGAGTTTGAAGGCAATTCAACTTCAGAAGTAATAGTGAATAAATGATAAGTGTATGTGCAGCGGTCTCCTACTTGACTTATGTAAATACAGCGTTGCTGGGAGGTGTAGTGAAATTTGAGAAAGATAAATAATAATTATTGAGATATCCATCTCGAGACTTGGACAAACACAAAGATACCGCAGCTAATAATTATGCAAATTTGAGCTGCAATTAAATCAGAAAAGAGGGCATAAAATTCATTTAAAATAATGTAATTCAACGGTTGTAACTAAGTTACTTAAAATCCTAATTAAATTAAATAACTCAAAACCCACCAAATACGTTTCTCTAAGTGAAATTGTCAAATTAAATCAAATGGTTCGTATATTTTTGATGTTTATATTTAAGTATAGATATATTTTTTTAAATAAATATTCTATCAATCACTTTGGCTAAGGGTTTACACCACCCTGGGATATAGATAAAAATTGTTTTATTTTTTACAATTTATTATTATTTATTTATTGACACCTATTAAGGTATATATTAAAGTATTATTTTATTGTAAAATTTTAGAAAAAAAAAACAAAATGACCGCTTCGTGTTCATTTCCTTGGAGCTCCTCCGCCGTGGCTGAGATGCAACATTCTCAGATGCACTTTTGTCCGCGACAGAAAAGAAGGTCATGAACTAATTTAGAAATGATATATAAGTGACGATAAAAAGAATTTAAATAATTAATCACCTTCTTGCGAAAAAAAAAACAAAATTTATACCTAAATTTCAGGTTACCAGATTGGTGCAACCCCTTAACGTCCATACTATTAAATATGTCTTCAGGACGGAGAACACTCATTTTTATGGAACGTCTACAGAGATGAGACTTCTCTCTGAGATTCGTTTTGAATCTCCGTCAAGACCGGCAACTATGATTCTCTTAGATCTAAGATCAGCTTCTCTTCGGAAAATACACATCATTATGAAGCATGTACACGAATGAGACTTACCTATGTCGGATACTCGTTTCGAACGTCGTATGAAGGACAGTAGTATAGAGTTAAATGCGGGGCGACATACAATGCACAATCTATTGTATTTTGCACGCATACCAGAATAAGTAGCGATTTTTACGCAATAAATCTGTTTAATGGGAGATCAAAGTGTCTTCCGCGTATGTGTGGTTTATATAAAAGTTGTGATTTTTTTCAATTAACAGATGATTTACAATTGCCACGGCAATATAATTGTTTCAGAAAGGAGTGTCAGAGCAGCAACATATGGCATTCTAGTATCTTTGCCTGTACAGCGTGAAGATAAAGGACGTATACAATATCCGGCATAGTTGCAAGTCGCAAGCGAGAATGAAGCGTCCCAACTATAATAATACCGCGCTTTCGAAATAAATTAAAAAGAATCAACATGCCCACATCTGCTGAGATCAAACGCACGCGGACCAGTTGAAAGATTTGCCAATGGAAAAATACGAAGTAAAGAAGCAAAGAATCCCATCAAAGAATAAATAACTTTATCGTTCCTAGAAAATTTACCAAGTGTTACTGAAAATTTACGGAGGCATATTAATGACTATCTGTAATTTTATAAATTGAAATTATTTATTATTTCGTGTTTTCTCAGCGTTCAGTGTTACCAAGTTGAAATTAAAGAGATATTCAATAATAAACAGTAATTACCCATTTCATTAGTACGTTCTCAAGATCCATACAATTCTAGCAGATTGTGTTGGATAATTGCAAATTAAAGGCGTGTACTTATATTTTGTGAATATAAATACATGCAGACAATATGCTATTGTGGATTATAATTCATATTTCATTAAATTTTTTTGAAAACTTGATTGATTAAAACGTAGGTTTTATGATGTCGTAATTCGACAGCTCAGTTCCATGTACACGGAATAAATTGAACAGTAAAGTGGAACCCGTCACAGGACCAGAGCCGTTCTATGAACAAAAGCTCCCACATTGGCCATACACTTTCGCCAACCAGATTGAAATTGTTTTAATGGCAAAGCGTAAATTGGTCACACATCTCTTGGTTTGTGTTTTTACGACCTTTCTGGCCGACGTTTGCAAGGTCCGTCATCAGGGCTGACGTGTTGACGCGAGTCTTAATGTTATGTTTAAGTATTGGCTTGTAATACCATGTCGAAAGCAGGGTGAAGTCAGTGTTGTATTAAGTACTCTATCGAAAGCAGTGTCTCTGTATTTATGTGTTACGTGGCAACACCGTGTCGGAGTCACGTACTATCACCAGTTGTCTTGTGTTATGTGTATGTTTCATCTATTGTTTGATCATTATCTTTGCGGAATCCGCGACGAGATTGGTTTTGAAGCGTCCAATACCATGATGTTTTTAATTTGAGACCATCATCTTTTTTTTATATTAGTCGGGTGCTTGTAGATTTCGAGTGCCTCCTAGATATTTCCTTACATGTTTCGTAATTGGCCCTGATTCGTGAATATTGTGCACGATGTTATAAATAAGACGAGGACCAGCCAAGAACATTTCTCTGGTCAAGCTGAGATCGTTCCCTGACATTCTTTGTCAAATCCAAATGTCTGTTTGAAAGCTATCAATAATTTATCTTTGACTCTGGTCTAACAAATTTCCCAACATCTTAAATTTTCATTTGTTGCAAGATTTTATAAAAGCGGAAATGCATTCTATTGCTGTATTGTCGGTAACATTATATTTTGTAAAAGGAAAATTAAACAATCAAAAGTTTTTACAGCAATTCAGAACATTTAGGTAAAATCACGAGCGAGAACTACACACAAACCTTAGCGATTGATTAAATACTGCAAAAATGAGTAAAATATTTGCGTCAAAAAATATCATGTATTGAGAAATATAAGTTTTTACGGATATTAATAAATTCATTAATCTATCCTACCACTAAATAATCTACCTAAATATAGGTAGACTAGTATGTAAATTATTTTTAATACTACTGCCAATAAATTTATATTAAAGATTTTTTACACAGATAAAATTCGGGAAACCTAACTGACTAGCTAGGCTAGGCTAGATATTGTAAAATCCCACGAGGTTTGAAATTCAATTCACAAAAGCACATCTTCAAAATACATCAAATGTAATACATTTTTATTTCGCTATTTCAATATAATGTATTTCTATTTACCAGGCCGGCATCTTTTAATCATTCCTTCAAATATGAAAATTGTTGAAAAAGAATAAAATATAGCAGTCCTCATGGTTTCATGCTAAAGGATTTGCATTGTACATTACTTATCTGGAATATAAAATGTCATGTTATAACCAGAGTTTTATTATAATGATGAGAGTGTTAATAAAACCTATGAGATTTGATACACCGTTAGGTAGGTACCTACACACTGCCGAAGCAATAAATTTGTTGTAATAGAAGGCTCCGGACTTAATGAAAAATAACTGACTGGCTAACATCCGGCCCTAAGGCCGCGTCAAAATAAATAAGTAGTCTAAATTCTTAAAAACCTGATATGCAACATATCATGCAAAACTTACATTCCATTTACTTGATAAAATGGCGATGTTTCGTGAACACCTACGCAAGCTGGAAAATATTTCACGAGTATGCGACGTTTTGTGTTTATTCGCTTATTTATTATTATTCATTTAAAAATTCTTCAAATTCCTTCACTCTAATGCTGCGTGTATGCGGATGAGACTTCTATCTCTCGCCCCTGAGATTTATTACAAAATATAACAGACAAGTGGGAAGACGACTTTTAGAATTGAGTGCGAATAGAGCTGTGACTTTTGTCTATTGCAGCTCATTAACTTTTTGGCGCTCATTCTATAATAAATGCAATTAAAGCACTCACACACGAAGATTAAAATATTGAGATGAGGTAGGTAGGTACGCGCTTCCGGAATTCTTAAGGTGCGTGTCCACGGATGTTCACTCAAATCCCGTTGATTTGTTTAATCCCGCATTGTCGTCATGCATTAGTCGGTCATTCTGCTCGCAACCGACTTTTCATATTCTAACCCGCGAATAATCCATTTTCCTTCACGATCACAGTGTCGACAAAAAATATGGATAAAATTTAAAAAAAAGGTCATTAAATTTATAACATACGTATATTAAAAACTTATAGTCAACATAAAAATTGTGTTTATATACATAGATGCCTACCCATAAATATAAGCTTCAATTAGGCAACTAAATTAAGATATGTGAAATTTTCAAATCTGTGAGAATAATGTAAATATTTGACTACAATATTGTGTTTATTACCTGAATTGATCGGCTTTTAATCCAGAAAAAATACACAGCACTTGTTTTTAAACTTAAATCACATCCAAATGAGTTGAATCCAATTCGCAGAGCACAACACCAAACATTATGTTATATCAACAACCTTTTCTGCTTTTCAGGGTATATATATCAAGTAAAACTCATAGGGCACTATACTTTTCTTCGAAAAGTTATCTTATCCGAAAAACCTTTATTTCAAGAACAGCACAAACAAGTCGAAAAAACACGAATAATAAACACTCGACGATAGTGTAAATAGTCTTGAGAATGTAAGAAGCAAAAAGCTCGCGTTCTTCAAAGGTTCTTGATATGTCGTGAGGTTGTAATATTTACACAGGGTAATGTAATCAACGGGAATACGAAGAAATAAAGCTCTTTAAAAAATATTTCTATCGCCTTGTTTAATTTGGAAGAATTTTATATTTACATCTGACAGATTGTCACAGGTAAAAAATAAGAATAGTTATATGTTCAGTTTAAAATAGTTTTTTTTTACTTTACAGACGCATTTATGAATACACCATAATGTTGTTTTCGCGATACGGATAACACAAAACTACATATTTATTCATTGTTTGATAACGACAACGCGAAACGCCATCTTTATTTGCAGGATGCGTTTGACGTTTAAGTACGCTCGAAATTCAAAACACTCGATAAATTCGTAATAGCACAGACCGCAAGACAACACGCGACCAACGCAGCGACGAACAAGGCGCGAATGGCGCGAACGCTGCGAACGCAGCGATTGCTAGCCAACGAAAAGCCGCCGCTTGCGAGCGACAGTAGCAAACGTCATGCTTAATCCCGACCAACACTAATAATAAGAACAGCAAAAACAAAATGCTAAAAAGGAATTTTCATCTTTATCTACGAAATAACGCGCCCTGTGTTATTACTATAATCTATTCTGATTGTTTTTTATATGAATTGCCGATCAACAGAACAGTAGGATATTCAGAGTAGACGATTTTACAGGAGACCACCGCATTTCACACGACTGTCATTCAAGTACGGTGCAAACCCGCGTGGAATCCGGTTCACTCGGTTGGTATTTTTTACTCTGCGGTTTCTTTCAAAAGCTATGAACCATCGCAATACCTCTCGGTCGGTGCACTACAGGATTTATTGCTGCGCTTGGCGCATGTATCAGCGCGAGGTTTTTTGGCCAGGAACTCGCCAGGAACAATGCTGAACGCGGCGGGAAGAAGGCTCAACCGAAACCGGAAAATTAAATTGCATGAGAACCTCTGTGATTAATGTAAATAAAATATTAACAAAGTAATCGTTAATTTTTAACGTTAACAAAGTTAAAACATTAAATAAATATATTTTGAATATAAACATTTTTTGATTGTAATGAGTCGCTCCTACAAATCGTAAAAGTGCAAAAGTTTTATAAAATATTATAAAATATTTTTCCAATGCCAGAAAATTGTACAGATATTATTATGCATTATTTTTTTCACTTTATTAAATAAACTGGCATAAGATGGTTAGGTACTTACCTACTCGTACATGTGTCTGTAATAATACCAGCATTGAAATAATTATCGCCGTTTGTTCGTCACACTTTTAATAATGGCCTGAGAGCGTAAGCCATATGCACGCATATTTCAATTCCAACATGGACAAGAAAAAAATTGCGCTCTGGGTGATCCATTTTTTTAATTAATTAACTGAGCTTCGCGTATCTTAACCTCGGTAGGTAGGTACCTACTTCCCGGGTGTTCAATGTTTTTTTAATTAGATAAAATAATGTATGCACCTACCTACCAACCACCTGGTGTAAATATGATCTTTACTAGTCAAAAATTATTAATTAATCTTCGTCTAAATTGAATAGGTATTCCAATATTGTATTTACGGAAAAATGACGAAATATAATGTAGGGTATAAAAGCAAAGGGAGCAATATAAAAAAAAATGCTTTGAATTTTTCATGTTTCATATAAATTTAATAGTATAAAATTTATATTATAAATTAGAAATCCTCGATGACTGCATTAATTTTTCTTTGACATTGTTGCCTTTGCTTTTATACCCCACATATAATTTCCTAGATTAGGTACATTCAATAAGTGTACTTTATTGAATATTCGATGCCGTTGTATTTATATTATATTTTACATAAATTAATTTTTATTTTTATTTTGTGAGCGCACTTAACTATTAATTATATTTAAGAGCACGCGCACATTTTCCCACATTCCAATAGAGTATGAATTAATTCATTTATTTAAAAAAAAATTGGCTTCTAATATCAGTAATGTAAGATAAAATTCTTTCAATCGGTCCAATAAAGATTTTACGAATTGACGTGATATCACTTCGTACAAATAGAAATAGGTACCACTGTCTTCTATTGCCTTCTTGTCTATTATTGTATTCTCCTTCTTTCCTTTTTTAACAGACCAATGTGGTCCAGAGGACAATTGTATAACATAAAAATTTACACAATTGAAGTAGGTATTAGCGCTATATTTTTAATGTTTAATTGTTCACTCACATTTATGACATTATTATCACTTCGTAGAATGTTCTTACGTTATCTGAATCATCGAAGCTACTTCCCATAGTACAATAGATTCCGGAACGAAATACATATAAGTAGAAATTCCAACGAAGCGGAAGAATCAGAGATGCTTTCTTTTAATCTGATACGTGAGATCCAAGTGACCCGTTTTTACTTGAGTATCATACATTTTATTTAATTAATCGCTGTGAAGGTATTTCACCATTATGGAGTAAACTCAAGACAAGTATCTACAGATGTAGAGAGATGATTTACTACACTGCCGAGAATTTTTCATTTCTCTCGCATTACGCCTAATATCCATGGAAATGCAGCCGGAAGCTTACATCTGTCTGGAATGAAGACAGTATTACGTACCTAACTACATATTTCGCAACGTTTTCTGCGAACAAGATACTCTCGAATAGTACCTCAATTGCTTAAGTGTTACTGAATTAAATTTCTAAAATTGCCGTAGGTATATCGAACATCAACATAAATTATTATAATTTAATGCTATTTTTTATTATAAACTAACTTTCGTACCTACTCGGTTTCCATACGTAGGTACATTATAAACCGTCGGTCCCTCCGTGAACTCGAACTTTTCTTATCAGTATATATATAGAAAATACTCTTCTGCGAAATACAAAATTTAAAAAAAAAACGTATTTTTTCAGAGAAAAACTGACATAAAACTGGACAAGTACGCACATTTTGTAAGTAAAACCAAACTTCAAACAGCTCTCCTGTAAAATTGCTTGGCCATACTCCACAGACAATGTTTTTTGGTTAATTATTTTCATTTGCCAGCTTTTTAAGTGTTTTAGATACTTCGACATAAAATTGACAAAGACGAAAGCATCTCAAATCAATTAAATAATAGTTGTATAAGAAAAAAGTTTTTTGGGATTTTATTTTTTATTTTTAATTTTTAGTATTATAATATTTTTTAAAATGTAGATATATATTAGAATGTTTCTGTTTCTGTGGTTTTAACTAGCTGTCAAAAATAAAAGATTGACTTTCCTAGCTCTACCGATTTCTAATTTATTCCAAAATCTTCTAGATTGCTCGGAAATCTTCGATTACGTGCAGTTTTTTTTTTCAATTTTAGAATCCCGTGACAGTATTCTATAATTGTAATCTCTTAATAATAATACATAGAAATACCCAAATACCCCACTACAAAATCAAAATAAATTTTTGTTGGTTTTTCCGCGTCTAAATATATAAAAAAAAAACAAAATACCACGATTTCAGTGAAAATTCTTGTAAATGGTATGCGAGTAGTTTCCATAGAAACAAAAACTTGTTTATTTTTACATTAGAATAATATTTTTGATTCTCCTTAACGCTGCTAGTGGTTTTCCCCGCAACTAATTTCAATTAGTATTATTAACTCCCTGACCGCAGCATACTATTAAGACGGTTGACATTTGTACTGTAATAATAATTAGCAAGAAGAGAGTCAATGAATATAAATTCTCAACCCATTCATGTCCAGAAGACGTTTCATTGCTTAAATATTACGACAAACGATTTCAAAAAATCAATTTGTACAAAAACAAAACAAAAAAAGCAGTTTTTTTACAAAGCGAGAGCGCAATGTTTACGTACGTTAATATAAACCCAATCACAAAAAATATTATAAATGTTAATACAATAAATGTTAATACAACGATTAATCGGCACTGAAACTGAACTGAAAAACTGAAATACTGTACTGTCCCAGCAAGGGCAACACACTGCATTTTTCACATTCCTGTGGCTCGCGCCGACTCAGTATTACGCTCACCCGTAGTGGGAATGTGCCGAGTTTACAACAACTTATTCACTGACATCGATATCATTTTGTGTCTTCATATAAACTAAGAACCCAAGTGAATATTATTCTACGTCGCAACATTTAGTTAATATTCAAATATGCACAACATGTTCTGCAACGCAATATATATATATATGCAATATATATATACCTACCTATGTAGGTTTTGTTACAGTCACCGCATGGTATTTCGTATACCCCGTGCGATTCTAGAGGTATTTTATCCTTCGGACTTCTTAAAAGTGATGAAATTTTATTATATGTTCTAAAAACAGTGCGGATATTATATTTATTTAATAATCGACTTATTTTATCTGTAGTTCCCTTTAGGTCAAACCGAAGAATCTCGGCACGCGTCTCTGAACATCGCGTAGATATAAAAAATCGGAAACTAACTTCTTCCCTTGTCCACCATTCTCTAACGGAGATCATAAAATAGACTTCGACAATTCAAAAGTAGTTGCCAGCCTCAATAATGAAACATTTAGAATCTACAGAGAGGCAATTGAAATAAATAAAAGAAATAGTAATAATAATGAACAACAGAGACGATAGCATTCGACTTCCGACCGCATGGAGTAATATTCTTAAAAATAATAATCAAATTTCTAATACAAATAATATTAATAATAATAAACCAGAAATCACGATGAAAACACCGAAGCAATTAAAAAATCCAACCTTTTCAACATTGTATAATGACGATAATAAAGTAAATATACGGATTACTAGAAGCCTAGCAAAACTCATTAACGGCGTCGCTGGAGAAACCCACTCCTCCACAAACACCTGACGCAGAATTTTTCAAACTTTCACTTGACGGTGAGCTCCGGACCAAGACCATATATATATATATGATGTTTCAATTGGGTATCTTATTATTTATTGGTTTATTATTGTCAATTATTTTATTAATTCACTTTATTCAGTTTTTCCATTCTATTGTCACTGTTCTTCTTGTCTGTCATATTTTATTTTTTCTTGTTATTTTTATATTGTTATATCTATGTGTTACAAAGTATAAATTTTGGTAATTTATACACTAGTATAATTTACACATTAATTTTCGATATTATTTACATTTACTCATAGTTAGTGCATACATGTACCAGTTAATGTATACATTATCGAAATTTAACACTGTAAAATATATATTTCAAATTTGTTTATATGTTAAATATGCTAGAATACGGCTTATCATGTTCGATTCTGATTATTCATGTTCTTATACATACATATCACTAACCAGGGTCTGTTTAAAAAGAAAAATAAAAACTAATAATATAACGACCAAAATTAATAATTGTACATCCTTAATTTATTTAAAAACATAATTAGCGTTATGAAAACATCAAAATAACTTTGCTGCGATAACCGCACACGCATCATGTGTGATATAATGGTTCTGGTTTGTTTTATGTTGCTTCAGTATATAGACGGATATACGGAAATTATATACCTAATACGCATGACTAGATGTATCCCGTTAATAATGACGGGAAATTTATATTTTTCATAGCTTTAATTTATTTAAGAAATATAGCAAAATACTTGTACGTACTATAGTAAAATCATTAAATACACTTATATAATAAATTAATCAATTTGTCTATAAATTAAACATTTTTTCATGCGTCTATGAATTTTGATAATAAAAAGTATGCAAATGCATACCTACTCCTTTATTGGTCAACGACAGTCCATATTCTACATTATTGTGACAGATTCGTATTCTGTTTCGTTTAAAATTATTTATCGAAATTTTATTACGTTAAATTAGTGAGAACTGAGAAGAGAAAATGACGACAATAAATTCGAAAGAAAGCACCAAAAGTTAAAATGCCAATTCAACCATTAGCTCCATGACGGGTATTTCTTATAGATGGATCATAATAAAATGATTAATGGATGAGGAGATGTATTTATTTCGGGTCATAAATAAATGAATACATACTCAACAATAAATTGCACTCTTTATAACTAGGGGAATATGTAAACGTGTTTTTATACCTGCCAGGTGCGAGCGAGACAGCCTTGCAAGGCCGCTGCCTACCGGGAATGTTTTTCCACGTACTGCTTGGCGTTCATACCTGGTGATTCAACACTCGTTGAACACGAATGAGCACGAAGTAGATTTTTAAAATAAATATTGCCGCACAACTTTTATTTGAACGTCGGCAAGTGAATATATTATAGATTGAATAATGTGTTTCAATCATTTTTATCGCTTAACTATGCGGCTAAGTTCATAAATATTTAAATTTTATTTTATTTTAATTAGTACATATTTATAATACTTAGATATACTTTGTCATCTGTATTTTACTATTATTATGTATCAGTTTAAACTTTAAACCCACTTCTTCATCTCTCTTCATCTTTAGCTCAATAAAACAGGTTGCTCTTCTAAAGTAAAGAACTGCACAACATTAATGGCCCAATAAGTGAAACTAGCCGGAGAATGGAGGAGGTTAAAGAGCTCGATACTTAAGGAGTGGTATACCGTCCCAGATAACTTTTTAAAATTTATGTCTTAAGTTAACTAGTATTTTACATTTTATATTCCACAATCTATTATTAATATACTATCCATAATTACTTAAATATTTGTATCCTACAATATAATACAATCTATAATATAATCTAATCTATAATCGATCATACATCTAATACTCTACAATTCTACACTATTTTACATTAATTATTGTATTTGTTTTTAAATCATTCATCTTATTTATATTTCACCGGATATATTGTTTTTTATTCACACTACATTAATTAATTATTTGTATTAATTAAAAATTTAAATTAAATAGCATTTCCCCATTCTTCCTAGTTTTCCGGCAACTCATTATATATTTTTATACCGCTGTAGACCTCTTTTCATATAAGAAAGACAATCGAATTAGTATGTGAAAGCCGTGCGTACGGGGCACATTGTTTCGTTGTGTTGGTGTTTACGGGTGTAAACACAAACACAAACGAAACAATGTGATGTCAGGTGATGGAATACGCTCGATTGTGACTGCAGTCCTGAGTCGTACGTTCTACTAAAGAAGAAGAAGAAGATATCAAATTTAAAAATTTAAAAACTCTTGCAAAAAACAAAATCACTTAGTCGGGCCTAGAAAAAAATATTACTTTTTTTATGGACTCGGCGATGTTAAAAACAAATAGCTTTTAGAATTAAAGCACGAAATTTTTCATTCCTTTAATTAAGTATATTCTAAGATCAAAACCAATCTCAAATGCTAACTAAATTCACAATGATATAGTAGAGTCATTCGTTCAGTCTTGCATATTTACACATTATTAAAACAACCACTTAGTATTTAGGTAAGAACACCGGAAATTCAATATTTGCTAAGTAATTGACATTCCATGACCATTATTTACTTTAGAGGTCACGGGAATTACTACAAATAAATAACTTTTATAGGCAATTGAACGCCGTGGCCTGTTGTAGTGTGAAAAAAAAAAATGACACGCCTTCTTCATAATAGTAATGAACCTCCGCTTCTCGATATTAATATTGCTAAAACATGTTCTCCGATCGGTGCAGTCTATTGATGTTCAATATATCAATGAAAAGGATGTGGCCGACACTATTAAAAATCTAAGTAATACCCATTCTCTTGGGCCAGATCTCATTCCAACATTCTTCTTAAAAGGCTGTGTGGAACTGATAAAAAAACCGCTATGTTTTTTGTTTAATCTTTCTGTAAATACAGGGGTCTTCCCGGAAACATGGAAGACGTCAAAAGTTACTCCCATACACAAGAGTGGTTCTAAGTTATCCGTAGAAAATTATAGACCTGTAGCTGTTCTCTCTGCACCAGCTAAGGTATTTGAAATTATAATAAGTAAAACCGTCGCTTCCCGAGTAGAGCCGTTTATAATTGATGAACAACATGGATTCAGGAAGGGCCGCTCGGTTGAGACCAATCTGATGATTTTCACAAATTATGTCACGGAAGCTCTGGACGCGGGACATCAGGTAGACTGTTCATATAATGACTTCGCCAAAGCCTTTGATACAGTCAACCATGATGTCTTATTGAAAAGGTTGTATGAGATTGGTTTCTCGGATGGTATGCTAAAATTTATGGCGAGCTACCTCCAAAATAGGAACCAATACATCTCCTACGGTCTATTCGCGTCAGAGTGCTTCTATACCTTCTCGGGTGTCCCGCAAGGATCTAACCTGGGTCCATTGTTGTTCTCGATTTTTATCAATAATATAAAAAATGTAATTTTAAACTCGCGCTTTCTGTTATTTGCGGATGACTTAAAGCTTTTCTTAAAGGTGTCAACTTTGGACGATTTTCATCTTCTCCAAACAGATATATCAAATATATGTGAATGGGGAAGACGAAATAAACTTTTGTTTAATGTTTCCAAGTGTTCGGTTACATCCTTCACTAGGGCCCAAAAAACTCTATTTTTTCGCTACAAAATGAACGACCAAAATCTGACAAGAACATCGAATGTTAAAGATCTAGGTGTTAAATTTGTAAGCAGCCTGACATTTCATGATCACATAGAGACGATCAGTGGTAATGCTCTGAGAATGTTAGGATTTGTTCTGCGTACTGCCAGGGTTTTCGAGAATACCCGCGTACTGAGAACTCTTTACAACTCCTTGGTGCGGAGTAGACTCGAGAGTGGCTCGATGATCTGGGGGCCACATGAGAGCAAGTACTCTCTTATGGTGGAGAAAGTCCAAAAGAAGTTTCTGAGATATCTCTACATGAGAGAGTACGGGCATTATCCTTGGCTTTACCCAACCGAGTTTCTCCAGGGTATGCTTGGCTACAATAGTTTAGAGACTAGAAGGAATGTGTATTTGATTACACACTTTTATCGATTGTTGCGCGGTATGATCGACAATACTGAAATTATGCAGAGCATTGGTTTGTATGTTCCTGATAATTACCTTAGACATCGTCAGCATAGATTGTTTCACATTCCAATATACAGGACCAACCTGCCGATGGTTATGCCTGTTGGAAAAGCTACAGCTATGCTGAACAAGATCGCTTTGGATATTGATATATTCCATGTGTCTGAGGGGGTTTTCCGAAGCAGGATTCTCCTACACCTTTGACCAGATTATACAGGTCACTTCTAATTGTTTAATAATTGTTTAATAATAAATTAGTATTTTAATACACAATATGTATATGTGTGTGTATGTATGTATGTATATGTATATGTGTATGTATGTATACATATGTGTTTATGTATATGTGTATATGGATGTGTATGTATATGTGTATATGTATATTTTTAGATGTAAGTTAATAATATGTATGCATTGAACAGAATGTTTGTAATGTACATATTATGTAATAAATAAAAATTGAAATTGAAATTGAAATTGAAATTGAATAATAATGGAGGGACTATTTTAACTTTAATACGAATAGCTGGGTATCGCTTATCTTTCGATATATTTAATGCAATATTGCAGCTCAAATCGTTGCATCATTTTACATCAATAGACGTCAACATACATCAGAAGGGCACTAACTACATATTTTCGCTCAAAGGCTGAATACTAGTGACTGACGCATTCTACGGGCCGTAAAAAATTCATGCATTCGCATGAATGTCCCTACACATCTCCACCAAAGGATACCCTTTGTACTCCATTTGTTTGGGCGAAAAAATAAATTCGAAATTAATTTAACGCTTCTTGCATATACATACATATATACTTTTTTAATATGTTCTGAATGATAAACTTTTTAACTAACGCGACTTTTTATAGTGCACTTTTCTAAATCTTATATTAAATTTAAAATTTAAAAAAATATATATGTAATATGTGTAAGGGTATAATCTCCGAGTGAAAAAATCCGAATGACCGCAATCATTATGTAGTGTTCGGTGCCCGATAAAAGATTCAACGTATAGATTAATGGTTTAGAGTAATTATTGATAACATTAGGTACCTATTGATGGAAAAATTTTGCTATGTGGGAACACGTCATTACATTGTACCTACGATCCCAACTGTACCAACTGTTAACCTAAATTATCCATTATTTTTAATTCTATGGTCTAATTAAAACCGGTTGCATTTTTATACAAACTGGTTCATATTGGTTCAGCCGTTTTCCAACGATTAAAGTAGAATTTAAGATCAATGCTCAGGTAAAATCACGAAAATAGGCAAATATGTCGATAACTTTATGTTAATGAACCAAGTGTAATATATGTGCATATTTTATTTCATTTTTTAAATTAATGTTTATGCTATTTTCATACTTAATTACCGAAATTTCACAAAATAATGAAATGTTTATTGAAATAATTTATGAGTTATTTTATTGTAAATTGATCGAACTTGTTCTTTGATCGATTGTTATTCGAAAATCCAGAATAGGGGTGTCCAAGGATGTAAATCCTGCCCATAATTTAAAAATATATTCCTCTCAGTTATTAAATCAAATGATAAACGGCCGTATTCCGAAAATAGCAATGTTGGGATCTTAAGATTGTTAATTGTTATCCCAACACTTAATGGACGAGAACAAAAATAAAAAATAAACGAGGTGTAGGTATACGTTGGTGTTCGGTATTAGTCGAACTCAAATAAGGAGATTTGTTTATTTTCATAAACCTCTCTCAAATTAAATACCTTTATTTGCGGTGTCCGAGTCTGAGATGCCTTTAGAAAAGTGATTTCTCCGGTGCCTTCTTATCCAGGCGGTCTGGTCTGACAGAGCTTCAAACGGTTTTCCGAAGTACATATCGCAAACGTTACCTCACAATTACACGAAATAAGTACAAATGCTGTATTTTAAGCTTATAGAAAAAAGATATATGCACTTATTAATTTCTCCCCCACAGCGTCCTGATGTAAAATTATGGCAAAATTGTCATTATTGCGTCGGACTCGTATTTATATTTTGACGTTTGACGGATAACAGACATGTACTTCTTTCTCCCTCTCTCTCTCAAGTAGAAACTGGAAGAAACAAACACACACGTATACCTACGTCTCGTTTATTTTTTTAAGTCTCGTCCATTAAGTGTTGGGATAACAATAATCATAAGACCCCAATATTCCTATTTTCAGAATGCAGCCGAATGTATTTTTCCCGCTCAGCTCATCACTCAGTTCATGCGAAGTAAAAAAAAAATTATGTCTTTCGAAAATTTCAAAAGACAACCTTCGAATTCATTACTCGAACGTGACATAAATTACACCATCTTTACCTTAACGCCTCCGTGCTATAAATTGTCGTATGTTTTGAGTTTTCGTCGCCCACCGGTTTAGTTAAAAGTGAATATGTTTACATGCAAATAAATATATGCACATAATATGCGCACTCCCTATATGGCGAACGTTCATTTCGATGCTTAAAATGTCGGATATGATATAACAGATGACAACGTCGAGACGATTACATCAGAGAATTGCCTTATGCGGGAAAACATTGGTATATAACACTTATTTTTTCAGATGTAGGAGGTGGTTTTGGCGAGGGTAACTTTTAAAGAAAATTAAAATGTTTAGTAAATATTACCAAATTTGTTTCATTCCCATGTAAAATATGCCTTAATTTATTGGAGAAAAAATTTATTAGATCTGTCAAATTTTATTACTTCATTTATCTATGTTTAATAAGTTAATGATATTCAAGAGCTGTGATTGATGAATAATCATTATTATAAAACAAATTAAATGATGATTGTAATAATATTTAAGACTATGATATAGATAATTAAGAATTGATTTTTACCTAATTTAAATAGCTGTTTTTTTATTATTATTTATTTAGGTTGCGTGAGAGAAGATTTTATTTGTATTAAAGTTATTGTCTTTGGTTTTAAGAAAAAATGTTAACCTTTATTTTATAAGAATATGGGATGAATAAAATGTTGACAATGATTCACTAAAATAATTTTTCCAAAACATTTTTTTATTATATTATTAATGTTTTTTGTGGTTAAGCATTTTAATAAAATATTAGTTATTAAAAACTAAGTTAACTAACTAGGCTAACTAAGTCTAAGGTCTTAGGCTCTAAGGTCTTAGTGTGTGAATAATATTATGGTTGTGGTGTTTAGTGGTATTCACATGGTAGTGTAGTGATTGTCCTAACGAAGAGACGAGTACTTCTTGAAACCGGTGTACTAAAAATCTCAATAAGTGGTTATATACTAACATTACTAATATTGTGATAAAATTTAATTATTTTAATAAAATCCATTAAAATAACTAATTCTTTACTAAAGGTAAGACGAGTATTCCGCTAAACTGACCATTGCTTGGCTTGGAAACTTGATATTACCCCGCTTTATACAAATGCATTATTACCTATTGCATTCCAAAGTAATAGTATGTGTGTGTACCTACATGTATATAAGTATGTGTATATATATACACACATACTTATATACATGTAGGTACACACACACATATATATTACATTTATAAGATTTTCACGGTTAAAAGATGACGAATTATTTTTTGGGGGAACCCGCGTCAAATAGTCTTGAAAAGGACTTTTACACTCCTGACACCGACGTTTCAAATAGATAGCACTATTCATTCTCAGGGGCCTTCTATCTTTGAATGGTGTCAAACACCTGGACTAATATCTGAGAGACAAATACATTTAACACTACAATTCCTGGAAAAAACCCAACATTGACAATTAACCCACTAAATTCAACAATAATAGAAAAACCAATTAGTAAAGTCATTACCCGTTCACAAAGTCGGCTATTAAACAAATAAATAAATCGATAATTTTTAGCACCTATAAAGATTTTTAGCTCACTTTTATTCTGGCTCTTGCCCCAAATAGTCGGGTTTACTTGTCCGTTTTTGGGCAGGATTCCCATTTTGTATGTAAACTTCAAACAGCTTTCCTGTAAAATATGTATTTTGTAGATGTCTTAGTTTTCATAGGGACTATTGTCATATCACAGAGAATTCATTTAAAAAACAGTCAGAAATATCACTATATTCAGCGAGTTTAAAATTATATTGTTTAAAACATTAATATAAGTATGAAACTTGTTTTGTTTATTTTTAATTTATTTATATATTTTTATGCGTAGTGCGCCATATAACTTTATAGTGTTTTAATAGTGCATGTGCAATTTTGAATTAATATTTAGTACCTAATAGCATCACCAATTAATTTTTTCTTAATTCGTATTTTTGGATAATTCTAATTTTTCCGATGGTCCCTCAAGGTACGAGGTAAACATGTTCTACTGTATTCTAAAATATGCAATGAGGTTGTAAATCCCTTGCTGGAGAACTTCAGCCCAAGACATAGATGCCTGGAGAGAGGAATGAGGTTAGCCAAAAACAAAAATGGTCTTATTGCCAGCTGAAGTTGGTAAGTGAAAGTGCGCTTTATGGGAAACATTAAACTTAGTAATAGGTTCATTTCATTTCCAAAAAAGGGAAGCTCATCATCATCACCAATGGCGCTGGCCTCAACAACTTTCGCCACTCGCTCGATCCACCGCTGTCCCTTTCCAGCTCTCGATGCCGACTTCTTACGCATGAAAAAAAATATATACATACCTACTTATTAAATTGACGACGAAAACAAAAATAAACAAAATAAAAAACTAACCCACAAAAACCAAGTTTTTACAACACTCCCTTTCTCATTTTCGGGTTTCGCGTCTACCATATGCGTTGAAATATCCATACAACTTGTATGAAAAAAACGTTAAAAATTTGAAAAACGCAAAATTATACTATAATTATTATTATTTTTTAACGAAAATTTGATAGATCTTCTTGATCGTCGCCATAAGTCTGCTTGCAAAATTTCAGCTCGATTGTATCACGGGAAAAGGGTTAAAAATCGATCCAAAGTTTTTTCGACGGCAAGCCGGCAAGCAATCAAGCAGACGCCACGAGTTAATATAAAGGGAGTAAAAATTGTAATCGCTTAAACGAATAATGGATGAAATTTATTTTAATGTGCTATTTAGTCTTCCTCACAGAATCTATTACAATTAGGCCGGCACTTTTCCGTCGCGCAAAATCGGCAAAGCAAACGAGTCGACCGATCATCCGCGTAGTGTGTTTGATATGCACATATTCGGCCGTATTCTAAAGTAAGCAATATTAGTATTTCTGTATCTTGAGAATTTTTGTATATTTATTTATTTACTGGAAACTAACAGTACAAATAAAATCAAATTACACATGAATATTAAATAATATAAAGACCATCTTACAAATTTCCACTGAATTCTTATTTTAATGCCGTCAATTTTGCCGACATTTTAAGTTTGAAGGTTTGAAATTAATGAATTAAATCAATCAGAAAGCTCACAATTATGTATAATGAGCTTTCTAATTGATTGAATTCATTAATTTTAAACCTGTCAAATTTAAAACTTCAAGATACTGAAATAGTAATATTGCGTATTTCAGAATATGGCCGAATGTATGGAAATAAATCTAGCGTCGCGGCGTTCCGCGACCGAAGAGACGCGGCGGAAGATCTGCGTAGTGTGGCGCCGGCCATATGCAACATTAAGGACTAGGGTTCTTGATTAGTGTATGTATTTATAGTAAAAATAATTCAGCACTACAGCGCAATTAAACTAATGATGACATCCAGCCTTTATTTTTAACAAGGACAAGGAAATGCCATAAACTCTCGCAATAAATATCGTGCTCCGAATAATTATTAGGTAACAATATAATAACTGGGTATAAAGCCGCCATCCGCTAACATAACGAGATGAATTTGTCTTAATATGTATTATTATAACGAACGGATTTTTAATACTTTATTTAATATGGGAGCTACCTGCTGACAATGGGGTAGGTAGTTACACATTACTATCATCTTTAAAATGTCTTCAATGGGAGTTAAATAATGCTATTTTTAAAAATATATCTTTTGCATAAAAAAAAATTGTAGACTATGCATATCTTTATATCCAGCGAAATATATCTCCATTTCGCGAAATACTTTTTCCTTACAGATGCCACAACTTTGTCATTTTAATCTATGTCTTGTTTATGCAAATAT
The DNA here is from genome assembly GCA_016648135.1 of Agrypnia vestita. Classification (NCBI taxonomy): domain Eukaryota; kingdom Metazoa; phylum Arthropoda; class Insecta; order Trichoptera; family Phryganeidae; genus Agrypnia; species Agrypnia vestita. Next base: position 58,052 of record JADDOH010003236.1, on the reverse strand, counting down.
TTCTCATTGATTTTGCTTTAAAGTACTATTCATATTTCTCACAGTATGCCCAAAGTAATTAAGTTATTCTTTAGTATAAATATCAACACTACTATATCTTTTTCACGGTATATTTTACGTATTATTATTATACTTTTTTTAGATAATCTTATAAAGCAATAATTTTCTATTTACTCATATTATATCCACAGAACTCCAGGAAGACATCCAAAACGATGGAGGGACAGCCTAACCTAACTTAACCTAACCTAAACTAACCTAACACAAGCAGAAGAAGAGTCACATTTTATCAAAAAAATTAAAACATTATTACAAATATACAAATCTCTTAGCTTGTTAGCACGTAGGCACATGTAGACTGTATATTGAATTAAGAAAATTAAAGAAAAATTCAATATTTACGAGTATAATGAATATTACGAAGTATGAGAATTAGAATAATATTATAATAACTGTGAATATTACGAGATCATTCTTTCATTTTGATTAATTTCGCATCAATTCTAGTTAGATACTGCACGCCGCTGCTAGTACGTAAGGATACCGGTAATTTATTGTTGAACGTGGGAAATTTTCTAACGACGAAAGGCAGGAAAGTGAAACAGCTAAAAGAATTGGAGCTGCGGCCGGCTCTCTATATAATGCAGTTCGCGGCAGTTCTCTATATAATGCAATGGTAAGAAAATCCGAGCCATCTCAAACTTGAAAAAACTGTATTTAGAATAGTTGTTATTAAATTCACTTGATATGAGGGGCTGCTCTTCTCGAAACTATAGTTACAAACAACTCAACGTATGTAGTATAAATTTTATTTTGATCATAATTAAAATAAGGTAAGGTAAAAGATGCTAGAATCCGGATTGAATTGAATGCCGAATCCCTTGCAATATGTCACTTTGGGAAACCATTATGGAATGCTCTAGAATGCCCTACAGCACTCTGGGACTGTCTACTAGGGATGGGTCGTCCACGTCCGTCCATCGACGAGACGATCAACTAGTTGAATTCGTCAACTAGTTGACGCATCAACTTCGTTACACGGACGTCGCGGACGTTCTATCTAAACATCGGGACGATGGTCAACTGTCTACGGTTCGACGCGACGCTGCTCGACGGCTCAACCGTTGGCTATTTTAATTACGTTAATTTTTAAAATTTAAAGAAGTTCGAAGGAATATAGTTTCGGGGAAAGTAAAACCGCTACTTGTGCTTATATGTAAAAAGAAATATTTTATTATTTATTTGTTTATAGGCTTTTACATATTGTTTTATATACTTCTTTTTATATATAATAAAGAAAGAAGTAGGTATACACAACAATATCAGGTGTAAGCAGTAAAATATAAATATAAACTACATATATAAGCAGTGAAAGTATTGGGTATAAGCATTAAAATATGAGTATAAAAATTAAAAATATAAATAAGTACAAAGCGTGTATAACGTGTTATACACAAATGAGTGTATAAAAAATATATTAGGTACATATCATTACATGTGTACAGGGTTATACGGAAAACATTAATAACCTCGCAGGACTATATTCCTGCCTTAATTATCAGTCGAAAGCTATCATGACCTAATATCAATAGTTATGGAGATATGCGACATCAAAGTTTGAATTTTTTCAATATATCTGACTTATTTTTTGTAAAACGTTGGACTATCACTACACTAACTCAAATCGATTACGAAAAATTCATTCGTTTCAATACAAGTTAAATAAAATGATATAAACCTTAACATTTATTTATTATCTATAAATTTATAAATAAATACATAATTTAAAAATACTTTACATTTGAGATGTTATCTAGAAATTTATTGAAGAATAAATCTTTCAAAGTCAGGCTTTCACTTTGTGGTGACATTATTAATAAATAAATATATCTGTATTATTTGTCAACTTTAGTTTAAGGCTCAATCTGAGAAAAGGAATATTGTGCCCGAAACATGTAAAAAATCAATAAAAAGTGGTGTAAACAAAATTATAATAGATTTATTTTTTAATATATAAAGTTGAAAATAGATCAACTAGTTGACGAATTCAACTAGTTGATCGTTTCGTCGATGGACGGACGTGGACGACCCATCCCTACTGTCTACACCATTCGGGAGACGTCTGGATCAGTCAGGAAGCGACAGGAACATTCTCGCAAACACCATAAATGTGTAGAATTGTCTAGGAGATTCGAAAAACCAACGTTTTTCTTATAAAAAGGCGGAACCGATGCCGCGACGCTTCATGTTTATATTGACGTTTGAATCGGCGCGATATTAGCGACAAACCATAGCGATCTGTGTTGCCAGCACAGAGGTAAAGCGAACGATAATAAATTAAGCAAAGTATTTACTTACGTGCGATAGTCGAATGGAGTTTTTTCAAAAGCGTTAGCAAACGATAGTGAAGTATTCATAGACGAGTGATAAATTGCAAAATAGTGTGAATTCGAGATAAGTGTTTAAATTGAATTCGAGTCCAGTGACTTTGTCAATTAATCGTAATAATCAATAAATCGTGAATTATTTATATTTTCATCCAAGCCAGGATTTTCTTTCTTTCTATATTTAAATGTATGTATATATTTTAATACTTTTTTTTTTAATGATGATAGGTCCCGACACAATCGGAACTCGTGTAGTAAAATATAAAATACATAATAGAGACAAAAAATGTGTATGAAAACAGAATGGGTCTCGAGTCTTGACTGTTAACACGAACGGAAGCAGCACAAGACAGGGGAATATGGAAGCGCCTTGTTGAGTCTTTGGGCCTCTGACTCTACTAGAACAAAGAGATGAAAAACATTTTTTTTTTTTTAAAAAAATAGAGATGCGAACACGGAATACGTGTCACATCAATATTCTTACTATTTTCAAACTAAGCTAAGCGCTTGTGCTATGAAAATAGGACTAACTTGCTAGTCTGGAGTGAGGTTCGAACCCGCGACCTTTGGATCACGAGGCGAGTGTCCTAACCACAAGACCAACAAGCTACTCGATTTCAGGGATCTCGTTACACGCTTGCTGGTGGTTTTAGGAATTCTAATGCCCGAATAAATTGACTTTCAATAATTATTTCATCTCCATACGCTATAAATACTTTGAGTATGCATATGAGAAAATAATATGCCAATCGTATGCGTGTCGTGTTTCCTACAATCCTCTTTTGAGAGCATAGTTGTAATATACGTACCTCAGAACAGATATTTCTATATATCTAGTGAGGTAGGTAGTGGCCGAGAAGCTTGCTACATTATATCCTATATTGACAGGTATTTATTATGTGTGTATGTATCTTCTTCTTCTTTTGGTGTCATGTCAGGTCCCCCCAACGTTGACTATCACCCGAGAGAAAGCGTCCCTGTCCTGGGCAGCACGAAACAGCTCTCCAACACTTGTTATGCCCGTCCAGTCGCGTATATTGCGGAGCCAGGAAATTTGTCTCCTTCCAACACCTCTACGACCCTCTATCTTGCCCATAAGAATCAGGTGGAGCAATTCATATTTTTCTCCTCTGAGCACATGACCCAAATACGATACCTTTCGGATTTATTGTGTATGTATCATTGTGTATGTATCAAATAATTAAATGTCTTTTGCGCAATAAACGCTGATTTATCGGTAATGAAATTAATATATTTTTTAAACTATTTTTTAAATCATACAATATATATTTTAAATTCAATACACCTGAAATTTAACTCATTTCGTTTATGTAAACAGAATTATTATTTTTGTGCATTCAAATCTCTTTTTGGTTAGCGATGCTTCACCGCATTAACTCACTTAAAATTAGTTTAATAAATATTGATATCTTCTTGTTCCCATGCCACAAGGCCGGGGTGTTTTGAAACCGAATCGCTTCGTAATAATTTGCGCATGAGCGGGTGATTAAAAAATAAGGGCTTCCCATAATAATATATTTAAGGGCGTGTGGCTATATCTTGTGGTAACTGCTCGCCATGGTGATTTCTTGGGTCGAAGAATTCTTGCGGTTAATGAGCGATGCTGAGAAATGTGAGATCATTTTATTATGCAGTATTAAATGAGTGGAAAATTTCAAGTCATACTATGGAAAAAGAGGTCTCTTAGTGATTTTTACATGATCTACGATAATGGATTGACATGTAATATTTATTTATTTATTTATTTATTTATTTATTTATTTATTTATTTATTTATTTATTTATTTATTTATTTATTTATTTATTTATTTATTTATTTATTTATTTATTTATTTATTATGATTTATTTATTATTATTTAATTTATTTATTATTATTTATTTATTAGTTTATTTATTTATTTATTTATTTATTTATTTATTTAATGTTTGTTCTCCACATTTAGAAATATGTCAGTAATGATAAATATTTATGAATAACTAAGGCATATTAAAAATTGTATAGAAAGTCTATCTTTCCAATAAATTCACAATGCATTTTATATGTTTAGCATAAAGAGAAGGATTAATTGATTGATCGTGGTTATTAAAATAATTCGTCATAATAAGTTAAGCAGCGGTTTAAATAATAATGACAGATCGACAATTTTTTATTAATAATTATTATATACCTGAAGCAATAGCAATATACATGGAGCGCTTCATTATTTAGTCTCGATTTAATTTTGGTACCCTGGTATTAATCGCGAATTTTTCAGGATAAATTTAAAATAACAATTCTCTCTGCTTATCCCTACCGGAACAGCGTCATAGTAGGAACATAAATATTAGGTCCTTACATATGAAATTGGCGTTTAGTATGGGAGGAACATAAAGCCGATTTTTTTTATTATAATATATTTATTTAATCAAAGTATGTACCATTGCTATCTATGCACTTTTGCCATCTCATAGGTATTTCATCGATCCCTTTACCTAAAAAACCATTCGGACGGGAATCGATAAAATCTTTGAAGGCGGTTTGGACTGCCCAATCGGAGTTGAATTTTTTCCTTTGCAAGAAGTTATCCAAATTTCGAAAAAAATGGTAATCTGTTGGGGCAAGGTCCGGAGAGTACGGTGGATGTCTTAGACATTCCAATTGAAGCTCCTCTAATTTGGTAGCCGTCTGTTGTGAAGTGTGTGGTCTAGCGTTATCATGAAGCAGCAGTGGCCTAGAGCGATTACCCAGCCTCGATTGTTTAGCAGCTAGCTTTTCCATCATGGTTTGCAGTTGCTGACAATAGAAATCTGCCGTAATCGTCTGGCCAGATTTAAGAAAGCTGTAGTGAACGACACCAGCAATAGTCCACCAAACGCTCACAAGTAACTTTTTTGGAGTCAATTTTCGCTTGGGGCATGGTTTGGCTGGTTCGGCAGGGTTCAGCCATTGCGATGAGCGCTTCCGATTATCGTACAGGATCCACTTTTAATCACAGGTAATGATTCGATTTAAAATCCCTTCATTATTGTGCCGGTTGAGTAATGCAACAGAGCAGTCAACGCGCGTTTATTGATTTGCTTCACTCAATTCGTGAGGTACCCACCTTTCAAGCTTTTTCACCTTACCAATTTGCTTCAAGTGGATTAAAACAGTTTTATCACTAACACCGCAGCCTGCAGCTAACTCGGATGTGGTTTGCGATGGATCCGCTTCCACAATAGCCTTCAATTCTTCATTATCAACTTTGGTCTCCGGCCGTCCACGGGGCTTGTTCTGCAGGTCGAAATTTCCAGAACGAAAATGTTGGAACCAAAAACGCACTGTGTTTTCTTTTGCGGCACCGTCGCCATACACACCATTAATCCTTCGAGCCGTTTCTGCAGCCTGGTGCTACGGTGGAACTCGTACTCGTAAATAACGCGATATTTCAAGTTTTTCATCTTGTAAACTGAGTGACGCAAAGAAAAAAACAATTGAGGAAAAAACAAGTGAATTATAATTTTCAAAACACAAATACATGAGTAAATAGCTGTATAAATTTGGATTTGGAATTCCTAGCCAAAGAGAAGATATTTGAGATCAAATTTGCCAGTACGGCAAAACGTGAATTTCATATGTAAGGACCTAATACTAAGTAGTAGGTAAGTACTTAAGTATTTGTAGATCATGCAAGAATAAGTACACAATATAAAGGACATCAACGATTGGTCAACGAAAAACTTTTAGCAAAATTCAGAAAATTTAAGCACGGAATATTTCAGAAATTCTCATATTTTACCTTTTTTGTCGACGTTTCACATTCCATTGCAAGCTCCATTATCGGGACTGATATCGCTGATGCGGGATGTCCCAATTCCTTAGAGTCTACGACTCTCTGAGTTCTACATGCGGCTAGACCGCCTATTCTACTGCTACAAGTGCACCAGCTCTAATTACTTTGATAGTTTCACGTGTCGTCGCTAAGGAAGAATGAATGAAAACACTGGAAATTGGAAATTAGCGATTTATTAATTAACTATTACAAAGTCACATAAAACGAATAAAACTTAACGCTTTAAATCACACTATTTCGCAATATATCACTCGTAAATGAACACTTTATTATCGCTGCGTAATACGTATTTAACATTCACTAGAACATTCCATCTAATTTCGCATGTAGGTATTAATCGCTTTGATTTATTTATTTCGTCAATTAGGTTTCACTCGATTATTCGATTTATTTATTTCTACGCAATTCCTCACGACTGGCCGCACTGGGCGTCGTCTCGCGACTCGCGCATACTTCGCACCGATTTCGCACTCAACGAACTGTTAAATACGACAACTACTACGCTGCGCCGTATTTAAACCCGAAAATGCTGGTATTTTCGAATTTTCTAGATTATTCTAGTGTTTAGGTGAAGGTCCTCGTCGCTTCTCGGTTGTATCAGACGTTTTCCGGAAGTTGTTTATCACCCTAGATTTATTATAGGTTCTCGATTCTTCGATAGTGTTGTGACAAATGACCAAAACAAACAAAAAACAGTGGTTCGTACAGTGCGTAAATTATTTTTAACATCTCTTAGTTATAATAATTTACGTTTTAAAGTTGTAATACATTTCGTCCGTCCGTCCATGTAACGTCCGTAAATTCTTTTTTTCGAATTTTTTTTTTACGATTTTTTTTTTATATAAATATTTTTTTTTGAAAATTATCTAGTCCGTAATTTCGTTCAAAATCACGGCTAAAACAATGAAATTACACGGCTCGAAGTAGGGCACGAACATTTCAGGAAGTTACGAACAGACAGACAGACATACAGACATACAGACAACGAAATTATTATGTTTGATGAAGTTTTTGGAACGGTACCATTGCAAGACTTCTAAATAATAAAACTGTTTCCATTGGATCCAGGCTAGAGATGGATGGGATATCTGTTTTCTTCAGGGTTGTAAAAAGCAACCAAGAAATGCTTGATTCAGATCTGCACAATAAATTGTTCATGTGTACTATTGTATTTTGTTTATGGAACACATCCACACTATAGACAACATTGGCAAAAACATATTCGAATACAGTTTTCAATTTTTACTCCCTTTATATTAACTCGTGGCGTCTGCTTGCTTGCCGTCAACAAAAACTTTGGATCGATTTTTGACCCTTTTCCCGTGATCCAATCGAGCTGAAACTTGGCAAGTAGACTCGTGGCGACGTTCAAGAAGATCTATCAAATTTTCGATAAAAAAAATTAATAATTATAGTATAATTTCGGATTTTTATAAATTTTATTGGTTTTTTCAAATTGGAATCATTAGAAAAGTTTGATTACGGCGGCCCGATAACGTCGTGGAATATTTTCTAAATTTGAATTACTCCGTCGGTATGCATAATAGGTACTTCACTACGAATGTCGAAAATCGAAATTGACTGACAAATGTTTTTAGAATTTAATCTTCAAAGCATGGAGGGTCTTATCAAAGCTCAAAACATCTGACATTTTAGAAATATATTAAATTACTGTAAGTTTAGTGTTATGTTATATGTTTTAATTCGTCTTTAATTGTTGTTATATTTTAAAAGAAAGGGAGTATAACAAAAACTTGGTTTTTATGGGTTACTTTTTTTTAGTCTGAATAGTTGTGCACGGCTATCAAGAGGTGGCTACATATGTGTGTACATCCACAATGGCTGTCATGGCTGGCCATTATCAATATTAGCAAAGCCGGGGGCAATGATCTGCATGTGGATTGAATGCCAGGTAGGTGAGCGCGCCAAGGTAGTGTCTATAGTGGTGCCCAACGTTTAGAATAATTATGATAAACATAATTTCGATATCTAAAAGTGTGTTGCTAAATAACAAATGATAAGTAATGTCAAAAACGTTAAAATAAATGTCACGTTTATGAAGATATAGAGAAATCGGTAAACAGAATCAAGTCAAATCTCTAGTTTTCTCCGTAGGATCCTGCGGAATGGAAAGACGAGCATTGAGTAAGAAGGAAAGGAATATGCTGGATCTCTTCGAGATGTGGAGCTGGGGGTGAATTCTGCATTGGGTGTCCCGCCTGAAGAGAATTATTAATATTTGACGAGATTTATGTCAATTATAAATTCTTATTAACCGAGGCAAGACTAGCAATAAATAATGGAATTCTGGTACCAATACTGATGTGTGGAAGTGAAACCTGGAGCTGGCAGAAGAACAACGAAAGTAATCTGAATGGAATGGAGATGAGATCCTTACAGATATTGTGGCAAATACAATTATGATAGAGTAAAGAATGAAGATATTAGGAATGAATGTAAAGTTGATCTTAGCATAATTAATAGGATTAAAAAAGAGTCGCTGACGTGATTTGGGCATGTTGAATGAATGAGGAAAGAATGGTAAGAAAGATATATAACGCAAGTGTTGACGGTACCAGAAAGAGAAGGCGACCGCGGAAAACGTGACACAACCAGATTAACCAGATACTGGAAGATAGTCCCGTTAGACGCCTCAACATGTATGAATATCCTCTCTGCTTATACCCATGGGGAAACGGCGTGAGAGTGAGTAAGAAGCAATAGCGCCACATACAGGGCGACGTATTTAAACATGATTATCTGGCATATTTATAGTGTCAATTTAACAATTGCTAACTGATTTTGAAAGCATTTTTGTATGTTTCCAACCATTTTATCAAAAGCATATTATATTAAAGGAAACACATTCTTATTGTGAAGTTGCAATTTCAGAACAAAGTTCTGTGAATTATTAAACAATTTTTATTACTAAATCAGAAAAGACATACAGAAAAAATCAAATTAACGAAAACATTTTTTCGTTAATTTAATTTTTTCTGTATGTCTTTTCTAATTGATTAATAAAAATTGTTTAAAAGCATATTAATATAAATTAGAATTTTAGCTCTTGCTTTAAACTTTATATAAATTTCGTAAATCGAATAGTGGCGTTTTTACATCTAATCCTCTCAAATACCGAAAAAATTTAAAGACTTCTGACAAAATGCAAGAAAAAGATCCATGAATAGTAACGAAAATGCTGGTTTTGAGTAAAGCACGCTCTCGGTAATGTTTCGATATATTTTGTGCTGACTTAAAGAGTAACTATGCAAAACTGCTTTTATTTTATACTTGCTGTATACTTTTTACTTTATATTATATTTATCTTTATACATTTGTATCTTTAGTATTTGCTTTTCACTTTATGTTATTATTATTTTTATATATTTTTTTCTTGATTGTATTTCTTGAGCAATCATTTAATTTTCTTGTAAAGTATTTATTCTATAAATGTACACTTTACCTTATTGTTTGTAAAAAGTCCAGTAAGGCGTTAATAAGTAAATTAAAAAAAAATTAAAACAACTGGCTTCAAATCTATCGAAAGTTGTAAGATTATATAGAAAACTAACATACATTCAAACGGTTGTAATAAAAAAGTATGTATTACATAAAATATACAAGTAATAGAATAATGCAGAAAAAAATGTATTATCAATTGACACAAGTGTATAAATTCGAAAAACACATTTTCGGTTTTCTGTTTAATACATTTAACGTTAACCGTGTACATAACTTCCTACGGTCTACATATATTGGTTATCAATACCTATAATCTCTGTTGCAGGCATTGTTCCATTGGATGCATTATTCCTCGAGGTTATATGCGTAACAGAAGCCCCTAAAAAACTCGTTTCGTTGAACTCAGAGTACCGTTCGTTCAACCAGATCAATATTCCGATGTTATAAAAGGCATAGTTATCGACACATTATTATGAGTTATTTTAGTCTATCAAATATACCAACTCAAACTATCCCTATAGATAAGCATGGTAGTGCTCTGAAAATAGCAAGATTTTTTTTTGGTGATTATTAACACAACACTCGGCACCGTCAAGACATCTGTCATATATCAATATTTTTATAATCGTAACTACGGCTTTAATGTACGAGTAATAATTGAACCCTTTGGATGAAGAAATTGTATGTGAAAAAAAAAATTCTACCAACATTTAAATTAATATTAGTACTTATTTTATATACTTTTTACATACCTATTATACAAAATCTTTTTGATGTATATTATATAAAAATTTAATCAAAACTCCAAAATGCAATGACTGATTTGCGTGATGGTATAAATATCGTTTCGACATCAATAAACAGGAATTTTTTAAGAATACCCAGACATCGTGGAGGTCTTACATTACGATCCACGTATATGTAACAAAATATTGATGTGCCTACATTGATTTAAAATGGTTTATATGCCATTACTGTACAAATGTTGGGTACTGAAAAGTGGTACTGCACCATCGTATAGGACATAAAAACAGGAGGTCTTGGATTTTTAATTTTTTAATAATTTTTTTAATTTAATTAATGACAAATTATTTATAAATCTATTTTATTACTATATTAAACTCCAGATTTCCCTCAATAAACGTATCACACAAATTATACTATATTTACGACTACTTTCTAAAGGTGTAATCTAAAATTTCAAAAGTCGTAATTGTAAATTATTTAAATCCGTCCCATCTATTTTTGAGTTTTGGGGTATTAATTATTAAATAAGGTGGACTGTTGTTAATCTACGTCTTGTCTATTTTTAGCTTTGGAGTAACAATCACCAGAATAACAATCTTGTTATTTTCAGAATACGTCAGATAATATAATACTTTCTACATGATATTTTTAAAATATTAGTTTAATTTAATGACATATAAATGTATAAGTTACCCATCTTCTTACATCTTGAATTTATACAAATTCTATTGGACAGTTTTACATAAGTATGATAATGACACACAAATCTTACCTTAAAGTTCCTCAAAAGATTTTTTTGCGACACAGTGATCAAAAAATATAAGAGACATTCGTCATCGATCCATAAACCTTTGGTCTGCTTACATAGTTTCTTTTGAACCAATATGTCGTCATTATGTAAATGGTTCGAGAAAGTATGAGTAAAATAAGCGTGCATGAACGAACAAACAAATTATCAATGTTTTTAATGATCCTGATGATGATGATTTTGATGGTAATGATTAGTTTGATATTAAATAACAATGGGTAAATATTTCTATACCTGAGAGTCATTATGTCTTAAGTCCAAAAAAATCATTTAAGATTTTTTCATCAGGTTTATTTAAAACTTGCTGTAACCCGTAAAATATGACGTTACTTTTACATTTTGGTTCCTAAAAAAATAGAAAAAAGAAGGAAAAAAAATTATAAAAGAAGTTACGGACTTTACGCGAAGATATGAGAACAGACAGATGGACGGATAGATAGTGAAATTATTATAATTGGGATAATCTTTTCATTTTTCATTATTTTCTCGTAATAAATCTCTTTTTTGGTTTTATCTATATTGTTAAATATTATATATTTTTATTATACATTTTAATGAATTTACGTTGTTCTGGCTCTCAAAATTTTACTGATAATTTGATTTTAGTACAAAGATTGGGATATAATGATTGACCGGGCATTGATATCCCAAGTCGCATTGTGTTCAAAAAATTAAGAGTCAGAATGGCCTGTTTTTCGTTGTTTTGGCTTGAAATTAACAATGTATTTGAGATATTATGGCAATAATTATTCATATTAATAAAAGAAATATGCGTGCAAAACTTTCAGGGACGAAGGAATATTGTGTTGTTTGAATAAAAATATATTAAATTTATTTTAGCCACAGATGAATTAAAGACATGTTGGCTCTCAGATACAGATTTCTTGACAATTTGGAGAAAAACATTTTACAATATTAATCAATATTTATATTATAGATATCTCATAGAGACGAATCTATATATTTCTTATATGCGAAAGTAGGTAAGAAAAATAAATATAGATATCTCATTATCTATAGTGACATCTATATTGGATTATGGGAATGCTGAAGTAACAAAAGTACAATTCACATACGAAACAAGATGTGCAAGTTAAACATGCATATATACAATTTTGAAAAATTTGATAGATGTGGTAGTCTATCATGGGTAGAATTGATGAACGTTACATTATTTAAAGTGATCATTTAAACCAGCCGTGCGATGGGTCGTAAGCCCTACGAACACCCAAAAAGACTTCCACACTTAATTTTCCATATAAGAAATATAGCTTATAGCTTATAGTCTATATTGTGTATGTCTATATGTACTATAATATATCTTGATTTATGATGTCCCCTGGGGATAAAATCCAGTATTGTGTGTGTTCTTGAAAAATTTGGGCGTACCTACTCAAAATATTCTGAATATAAATTGGGGGCTTTGTTGAAATGAATGAACAAGTGATACTAAATATAAAATCTCCGCGTAACCGCAATCACCCATAAAGAGTGGATTTCAAGGTCAACGAAGTATATCACGGGACACGCGTGAGTCCTCGGCGAAAGCGAATATTTAGAATTTTATTTAAGGTGAACACATATCAAGCATGTTAAATGTTTTTATATTCTTTTAAACACGAGAATTAAATTCTGTATTTAAGGTGGGTAATCGTTATCTACAATGTAATTAAATAAAAAAATTAAAATCTTCGTATATAAATTTTTAAATGAACGAGGCTAGATATGTCAAGACAGAAGAGTGCACTGTTCTATCCTATACCTATCCTACCTTAAGGAAAAATAGGTTAATGATGAGTTAGGTAGTTGCATGATGTTCCTAGAAGCGAGTAAAGCCTGTACTTCATCGCAGGTTTTGAACGGAAGTCAAAAAAGTAGCGGAAACAGTAAAGTACTGGTTGCACCTATGGAAGGCTGTCATGTATGATGGATTGATGATTGATATTTTTAAATCACATTTAAAAATGTATTTAGACCATCCCATAATGTTTTAATTGCTAGGCACTGTTTGATTAAACATAAAGGAGATATCCCGTAGACTAATACTCGCACACAGGCATCTGTTGCGACCACCATTAATTATCACCTGCATTGCTGTAATAAATTGCCTTACACAAAGTAATGTTCGGCCGAGGTGCGGATGAAAAACATTGAGAAGGTCCATTACGGACAATTTATGGACCTACCTTTTATGCTGCAATTAAGCTAGACTACAAAGAAAATTGTATGGAAACGTTCAAAATAGAAAGTATTCAATTATAACTGGAAGATGTGAATGCAAAAGTCGGTTCCGCCGACGCGGCAATAAAAATTCTAAGTGGTACGCACGCACAACTTTTTATTTTATAACCTAGTAGGAATAAAAATTCAAGTCATAAAAAGTTAATTGTGAATTTTAAAAAGTGTTATATACACAAATAGTGTCTGTCTGATTAGGTGCAGTATCCATCTTCTTCTTCCTGGCTTTATCCGTTATGCTTGCAGGCAGATACAGACAAAGTAAAGTCAACCACACGCGCATTCTAAGCAGTATATCCACTAAAGGGACAGAATAGCAAACTGGCCACAGATAACAAGCTCCTCCTGTACAAGGCCTTAATAAGACCCATCATCACATATAAAGTTCCAATATGAGGATACACCCCACCAAACAACTCCAAGTTCCCCAAAACCGAGCGATCCGAGCCGCGCTCGTAGCGCCTCGTTGGATGAAACTCGCTCAGCTTCATAAAGAATCACAAATCGCCTCAATATTTATTTAATATACACATACATTACAACAAAGATAACTAATAGATATTAATAATCTTTTTTTTTTTTTTTTTTTTTAATTTTTTATTTTAAAAAAAAAATAGAGATGTGAACACGGAATACGTGTCACATCAATATTCTTACTATTTTCAAACTAAGCTAAGTATCAAATTATTATATATGTTATACCTTTCCAAAAAGAATCAAGGCTTTTGTGTATGGTGAGGGATAATCACTTACAAAGGATCAATTTATATCAATAGAACAAAAATTATGAATTAAAGAAGAATTCCTATGTTTGACTTCTTCTTCAAATATAGAAAATTTATTTTGTCGTAACATAATTATAATTGATATAAATTATTAACTTTGTTAAAACCACTTATTTATTGAAAAAAAATTCAACATGTTTCGAAGCCAATGGCTTCCTGGTCAGGAATTTTTGTTATCCTGACGAAGAAGCCATTGGCTTCAAAACATGTTGAATTTTTTTTTTCCTATGTTTGATTTTGAAGTAGGTAAGTAGTGTAAGATATTGGTAGTATAATCTAAATTAACAAACAATGAGAATTAAAGGTATATAAAAAATGAAAATTATAAGTAGGTATATAAAAGTGTGGCATATTTATTGCATATTCTTGAAGTGGTTCTTCAACTTGTACCTGATTTTATTGTAATCGTCAATAGTTTTTAATACTGTGGATAAAATATTAATGTTGAATATACATCTATAAAGAAAACCGTTTTGAAAATATGTGGTACTAAATTTAGAAGTTTTTATATTATTTTCATATCTGCTCGAGTGACACGTTTGTAAAATATTAGGTTTCTTTTCTTTAAATATTTGTAATATCTTGTATTATTGTTTTGTTGTATTGTACAAAAAAAATGTAAATACATTCGACACTCGTCCGAACGTTAACTATGGCGGCATCCATCCGTCGATTAACACAATTTCAAGTTAAAACGCGAACCCCAATTCACGAATTAAAAAAGTAACCCATAAAAACCAAGTTTTTATTATACTCCCTTTCTTTGTAAAATATAACAACAATTAAAGATGAATTAAAACATATAACATAACACTAAACTTACAGAATTTAATATATTTCTAAAACGTCAGATGTTTTGAGCTTTGATAAGACACTTCATGCTTTGAAGATTAAATTCTAAAAACATTTGTCAGTCAATTTAGATTTTCGACATTCCTAGTGAAGTACCTATTATGTATACCGACGGAGTAATTCAAATTTAGAAAATATTCCGCGACGTTATCGGGCCGCCGTTGCTAATCAAACTTTTCTAATGATTCCAATTTGAAAAAACCAATAAAATTTCTAAAAATCCGAAATTATACTATAATTATTATTTTTTTAACGAAAATTTGATAGATCTTGTTGATCGTCGCCACGAGTCTGCTTGCAAAGTTTCAGCTCGATTGGATCACGGGAAAAGCGTCAAAAATCGATCCAAAGTTTTTTTTGACGGCAAGCCGGCAAGCAAGCAAGCAAGCAGACGCCACGAGTTAATATAAAGGGAGTAAAAAAGAACGAAAACGGTCCTCGCTAATCCTACCCCATGGTAGCAGAAACTTCGTCAAATGTGACCCCACTCTCCCACCTTCTCTTCCATCCCCTCCCCCTTAATTAAAACGTATACACCTCACCACACATATTAACACACACTCGTCCCCAAACTAACCCCATTCTCAGTAACGTTAATCCGAATGCCCAATAAATTAACATACTAATTTATTATATTTAACATTTTTCAAAATTCAAAAACACCCTTATTTTTATAACGCATTGTGTACTACGTCAGATGAAGGTGCAAAGTGTTTTTAACCCGGTACTCTATTGACAATGAGATCGAAGTCACAGGCTTGTTAACGATAAAATAATTCTAACTTCTAACAAATTCTGATATGATTAACGATATTGATAACATATTGTAATCGTTTATTGAATGGACCAAACAATTCGTAATCTAGTACTCGTAAACAAAAATGTTTTAAATGTGTATTTGACATTGCTTTCGTTGTTACATATAATATATAGATTAGAAAGTAAAAGGAAGTCAGCAGCTATAAATAATTCTTGTAGTACTCCTAACATCATAATTGTTATAATTTTGCCTGCGCCTGGCAATAAACGTAAGAATTTAGCCGATCGGCATATGTAGGAGGGGGGAATGAATTTTCGCTGTTTCCGCCAGAGGCATAGACCCGACACAAATATGGACATTTAGTGTAACAAGTAATTACATTCGCTGGCACCTAGAGATTGAAATGATATTATAGATACGACATTAAGATGGCTTTCCGAGGAAATTGACCGGATGTTTTAATTTCACTAACATCACGAAGTTGATTAAAATTTACGAAATGTAGTACACCATGTTTTTCCTCAATGACACGTACGACCTACAAATGCGATGATACTTTGGTAATTATAACAGGATTGTAATAAAATTTTAACACATATAAATATATATTTTTTTAATTATCTATTCAACAGAATTCAACATTGCTATCTACATTTATTATTTTACACATTGCATTCCAACTTATTTTTGAAAACTTTACAAACATTTCATTTTTAAATTATTTTAGTTACGGCTTATCAAGTCGTAAGAGTAATAATATTTCATTTTTGTTTTATTATTAATCAAACATAATAATATCGTTATCTGTCGGTCCGTCCGTCTGTCTGTACCCGTAACTTCATGTAACGTCCGTAATTTCGTTCGTACTCACGGCTAAAAAACGGCCGGAGATGGGGCTTGAACCCCGGGCCACCAAATCCGAACCGGCCGATGAATGCATGTGGCTATGGACGCTTCTCCGTAGACCGCAAAAAAGATGCTCTAAATATATACTAGGGCTTATCAAAGACGCGAACCATTTTTCCGTATGAAAATATTTTTACAAATGTATGTTGAACCACCTGAAGTGGATTGGAGCCAATATTCAAGGTGTGATGCGTGGTGGCAGTATGAATGCACTGACTACATTGACTTTGGTTCTTTTTATAGTGATTTTTGTACGAACAATTAACATTTTAATGTATGCGTACTCTAAGAGTACGTAGAAATGGCTATACGTACTCTTACTACTTGTCTAGTATGCCAGAAGGAGTACACAAATAAAATTTATTTTTAATGCTTATTTTCTGGTCATTTTAATATTGTTAACTTATTAAAAATATGTTATTTTGTTCATGAAATTTTTTCTGTTTCTTATATATAAAACTTATTTCAATTTCAATTTCAATTTTATTCTTGTATATAACATTTACATAACAAAAGTACATCCAAGTCGTAAATGTTATAAACGAAGAGTTTATAAAATGTTTAAATTAACGTACATATTCATATCAAACGAGTAGGAGAATCCTGCTTCGGAAAACTCTCTGAGAGATATGGATATATAACAAAATACATTCAAAAAAGTTTAAAGTCAACGGAAATCGCAGACATCCCTGTAGATCTCGTAAACACAACCCAGTCTTTCACATTGATTTTACCTCATCCAACTATCGTCGTAATTCATATTTCTTGAGGGTATGCGATGCATTCAATAAACTGATAAGATTATTGGATATTGATCTGTTCGAGTGCAGCCACACAAGATTAAGAAAAATTTTGAGTGCTGAATTTTTTTCTACTTAATAATTAAGTATCTTTTTCTCTTGTTCATTCTTTTTGTATTATTTTCAGCATGCCTATGTTTTTCTGCTAATAATTAAGTTTCTTTTTCTTTTGTTTAAATTTTTTGTTCTCTCTTTTTATATAATTCTTAACATGCCTAAGTTTTAAGAAAATTTTTGAGTGCAGAATTTTTTTCCTTCTTAATAATTAAGTCTCTTTTCCTCTTGTTCATTCTTTTTGTATTATTTTTTAACATGCCTATGTTTTTCTGCTAATAATTAAGTTACTTTTTCTATTGTTTAAATTTTTTATTCTTTCTTGTTATATAATTTTTAACATGCCTTAGTTTAATTCATAAATATTTATCATTACTAACATATTTCTAAATGTGGAGACCTGTAATTGGCCATCTATATTATATCATGTTTTCTATGCTTCTTTGTTGTGCTGTTGGTCTTCCATGAGTATTAAATAAATTAAATTATAAATTAAATAAATAACACTTACATATATATTTGTGTCCCAGACAATGGCTAATAGAACCATCAATAATGAAGAAAGGAAAAATCCTTCAACGCCTTTATTACGCGGCTGCGCAAACGATACCGCAGACTTTTCTGCGATCCGCGCCAAACGAGAAACGAAATGGGAAAAAACGTTCATTAGAAACTCAGCCAACAATGGGATTATCCAACCTCCGCGGCTCTGCATGTCGCATTGTCTCCGAAGACCCGCCAGCTCGGAGCGTTCTCAGCCATTGTGGACTATCGCTGGTGCAATCGTTAGCAAGTCTTAGGAGCACAGGGAATAGATAAGTGTCGAAACCGCGACCTTGCGTGCCGAGACAAAACGGCGAGACACGAAAGGGTTTTCGCGTTTCTGTCAGATGTCTATCGGGCGCATGCACAGATGACAATAATGCAATTACAAGCGAAGACACACGCAGCCTAGCGGTTTTTAATTTTAAAGATTGAATACCGTGTGGGATGGGTTTTGTGTGCGTGTCGCACACCCGCGCTGATGATATCGTGTGCGTTGTTGGAGATACTCGGAGTTTTCACAAGCATTTGCGCTTTCATCTTAAAGATGAAATTAGTGATAAAAGTAAGGTGTGATAGAGGGATCAGATCTGCAAACGCACGCTCAAGGTATCGCAAATCATCGGATAGTCGGCCCATCGTAAGAAAATAAAAACGAATATGAGTTCCTGATTGCCATTAGTTGCAGTCATGGATTCATGTAAAAACATTGCCAACAGCAGTAATTTTTTATTGCACGAATAATTTTCAGCCTCTAAACACTGACACAAATATACATTAAAATAAATTAGAGAAACGTGTATGGTTGTCTTTTTACCAACTCATACAGGCTTACAACCTGTATGCGCTGGCTTAAGTAATCACTCTACACAACGCAACGTTCACTAATTCCATCATAAATTGTCAAAAGATCAGAACATTCACACATTTTCAAAATTTTAAAAGTTCTTCATGTGTTCCAAATCTGAGAATCTTTCGTTTATTTGAATGTACTATGCTAGAGACATCTGTTGTCTTTTTTCATGAAGTATACACAGATTTCGCAGCTGGTAATGGTAGTTCTATATTTTTAAAATGGAGTATTAAGCAATATTCTTTTTAATATATATGTTATTTTTTTTTAATATTATAATTTAATATATTTGATATTCTTCCGAATTATTTAACATAATATACTAGAATACGTCTGAAAATTAGCAATTTAAATTTTTTAATTCTTTTCATACACCAGTATATATTTTAACAATACCTATTATATGTAGGTATGTTGAAGCTCATATCAAGACTGTAATTAGCATATAAATTTGATATTAGATTCACTGTTGTAAACTTTTTTATAATTTTATATAAGAATAATGTGTCGTGTTCAATCATTCAACTTATTTATCATAAAACTGTATAATTCCTCCCAGAATAATCTGGTCATTACACTTACACCTACACTTTCATTTTCCCGTATACATCTGTTCACACACACACTCTCTTAGCGACAACCCCTCGCCTGTCCCGACTGTATGGGCCTCACAATGCACGAGATTGTTCTGCACCGGCTGGAGCTAGTCGGTGGTGCATGGCAATTACTTGTAGGATGGCGTTCGATCCGCCGTCGCACCATATTCTCAGAACATACTTACATATAAAAAGTATTGCTATACATCCCTGTCTAATCAATGATATCTCCGAGACTATTCCACACATAGTTCGATAATACTAATCTTGGCAATTTGTCTCCACGTGACATAACGATCAATCATTATACCGACATGTAATCCAAAACGGCAATCTATGTACTTTAACCCTTTTTACATTAAACAATTATTCTACACATATTTATACTTGGACTTATGACTCACTCAACTTTCACTAACGTTGCACTTGATACTTTGTAGATAAATAATTACTACCTTATGAAAATAAATACTACTGACGAATTCAAAAAAATATTATAATTGTGTTCTATAACGCCACTCTGGGACAGGCGTAGCCTAGTAGAGTGGCATAATCCACAAATTTAACAAAAAAAAGTGTAATTTATCTTATATTTTATTGTTAAATTAGTAAACAAGGATTTTTTTTTGAAATTAAAAAAAAAAAAATTCGTCATGACTCAGTCTTAGGTCAAAAGGAACATATTAATAAATTTATGCCCGAATTTAGAGTCAATGCATAGCTGATTTAAATGTAAAAGCGTAATTTTCAGTACATAATAATCCTTTTAAGGCATACCTTAACCTTTGAATCAACTCATATATCGTAGAAAAATTTACAATATTGGGTAGCGCCTAGGACTGCCACATTTCGCACGATAGACAGCATTGACCTTGGAACTCGCGCACTCGACACATGCGCAGTTATATTTCCCCGTATATCTTGTTAACTTATAACAAATTTCTTAATTTATTTGTTGATTTGCGTCGAAACACTAATTTTATTTTGATCATTACGTGTATAATTCTTCTGTACGTGTGTCAATGTCACTGAACTCCTAAATAGCTGGGCCGTTTTTAATGAAATTTTTTGTGTGCGTTCGAGTAGGTCCCTGGATGGTTTAGATTCACAACTGGACCCGATAGGTGGTGCTGCAGTTGGGTTCTAGGATTTTTCCACCTAAACGAAAAGCCATCGTTCAGCCAGGACAGCGTCTGCCGGGTCCGCTAGTTATTTATAATTTTCTTTATAGTAAAAATGTGTTTTTTGTATTTACAAAAAACACATTTGTGTTGACTTCATAATTTGTTACTATCATGTCACACAATCTATTGGGGTCAATACGAACGTGTTGATGATCTGTTTGTTAAAAAATAAAAATTAAATATTCTGCTGCCTAAAAAATGATCTTGTCAGTTTAACGGATGTTCGGTTTGGATGTTTTTGAAATTATTTCCGGCTTAGTCGTACGGCGAATCATCTTTTTCTTGTTCAGGCGATGCGGCCGATTTTGCTATTAAACCTTATTTATAGTATTGAAAATAGACTGTATAGAGCAAAAAAAAAGTTTTCACGGTAAAACATAATACAACCCAAACAAATAAGCCATCAGAAGTATTCTATAAATTATTTAAATAATTATGTAATTTTCTAATTGTAATTTTCTCTAAATGACTTATTGTAAATGATGCGGTTTGATCTGAACTAATACTGTAGGAATTACTCGTATTTTAAACATAAAACCCCGACCTAATAGGATAAGGGGTAGAAGAAGAAGAAGAAGATAAGTTCTCACATCTCTCAGTTCCGAAACATCTACTCGGTGGGAGGTAGATCAGAGCTTCCTGCACATGGAAATGTGTCTTAATTTATTAATACCATAACGCTATCGCAAAAAATCTTTTCGAAATTTACCGAATCTCAAAGCGAAAAGTAAAATAAGTATATTACGTTCTTGTTGGCCTCGATACACAAAGTGCCGTAGACCTCGAAAAGTAAATCATTACGCGGATGTTATCTCATTTAAAATCGATGACATCTTCACCACCAATTTTGGCAAAAGATGTAATAATTCAATTTTACGCTAAACTTCCTGTTGAACTTTCGTGTTTGTTTGGCAACCTGCCCACGGTGTAACTTATGAGATAATTTTTTATTTCTTGGAATGTCTCATTCTATACCTATTAAACTCAATGTCTGTCTGTCTGTCTGTTCTCAATACAAATCAATACCGTTTATCTGATTCGATTCAAACTTTGCATACTTATGCTTCAGGACCTGGCGGATAATATACGTTTATATATTTCCCTCCTATTCTTTTACCCCTTCCCTGATATATTTTCGATGCAAATCTGTACCGTTTGACCGATCGGACTCAAAATTAGGAAACTTATTTTTAAGGACTTGGCGGGTAACATATGCGACATTTCTTCCCTATTCTTTTAACCCTTCCCTGATATATTTTCGATACAAATCTATACCGTTTGACCGATCGGACTCAAAATTTGAAAACTTATTCTTTAGGACTCGGCAGGTAACATAGGCTACATTTCCCCCGTCCTCTTTTACCCCTTCCCCTCCTCCTGATATATTTTCGATGCAAATCTATACCGATCGACCGATCGGACTCAAAATTTGTAAACTTATTCTTTAGAACCCGGCGGGTAACAAAGGTGGCATTTCCTCCCTCCCTTTTTACCTTTTCTCCTCCCCTGATATATTTTCCATGCACATCCATACCGCTCAAATCAAACCTTTGTTTCCCCCCACAAATGCCCACAAACCCGTGCAACGCCGGGTACAAACAGCCAGTAATACAATATAACTGGGTCGGCCCATACTTCGCGGTTTGAAGAAAAACAGGTCCTCTGACAATAAATCAACTGATACATTTAATTAAATTGTTAGATATACACTGCGATTGTACCATTAACACGAAGATGTTTTATAAAAATGTACTGCGTAGAAAGATTAAGGAAAAATATGTTAGATGAAATTTAAAATATAAGTACCTTTTGTAGCTTATATTAATAATTTAATGTTTTTCCGCTTGTCATACGTTGTCCGGTTAACGATTATGTTGGTCACTATTCGTGTCTGTTCCTATTGAAATACACGTCAGTTCTGATGATGAACCCTACAACGGGATCCAAAATCTAGACCAGAAAGATTATAAACACACGACAGAATATTCCAGAAAACGCTGACCGAAAAAATCACAATGGTTTACATTTTGATAATGAACCGTAACATTGCACACTTCCTCAATTTTTACATGATAAATATAATATACTGCGAGGAATTATAATAATTAAAAATTGGTAGAAATCAGTTTGTTTGAAACTTTACCCGTACATAAATAAGAATCTACGTCTCATTTATTTTGTTTTAAGATATTGTCATGTGATGCTAGAAACAAAAGGAACAAAAGAAACATAATGAGTATTAAAAAAAATGATTTTATTATTTGTTTGTATCTAATTATATTCATTCCAAAAACCATTCCATCGTCAGGGTGTTTTATAAAAAAAGAGACCAGATGTCCCTAGCATAGCCCCTTGAAATATACGGATGATTCCTGTTTGGAACACATAGGTATTCCAATAAATATCAAAAAAAATTGTGTAGATGTTCTTACAATGGAATTGGGGAAAGTTGCATTGAATAGAGTGATCACTTAAGCCAGCTCATACAGGTCCTGGACCATCGTACAATAATGACTTCTATACACGTTTTTTATATGAATGGCTTCGTCTCTATGAGACCGAGACGCAATACAATAGATACAAGTACTTACCACGCAATTACAATACAATGCCACCGGTAACAATAATTAATTAAAATATCAATATTATTATTATTACTCTCAGTAAGTCTATTACGCAGAAAGGCAGCCGGATCTAAATGTAATTTTTGCTCGCTTTCAATGCCCCATTTCAATGTCACACGTCGATTTCATAAAAGTCATTGGTTTTTAAAGGGCTACCACGTCCGTGAAGCCAGCCACTTGCGTAATGTCGTGATGACAATAAATATAGCGGCCGCGTTCAGTATCCGGAGCGATACAGCCAACTGTCTGGTATTTCTTATGTTGTATCAATATTTTTATATGTATGTTCTATGATCGCAATTATTGGATTTTGTCCACAGAGAGAAAATTTATCATTAATTAAGATAAATTATAGAAGTCATAGATATGAATGTATTTTTACGGGAAACATATTATCACTTGTCGTGGCTGCGGGAGGAATGTATGAAAATGCTGGAAATTCTTCTTCTTCTTCATGTGCCCTGTCGGGTCCCCCCGACGTCGGCGATCATTTGGGAGAAAGTTTCCCTGTCCAGGGCAGTGCGGAACAGCTTCTTATCCCGGTCCACTCTCGGATGTTTCCAAGCCAGGAATGCCGCCTCCTTCCGACCCCTCTGCGACCCTTCTTCTTGCGAATCTTCCCCTTCATGACGAGCTGAAGGATGGAGTATTTTTCGCCATAGGACCAAAATATGAAATTTTACGGAGCTTTACTATTTTGAGTAACTGTCTGTTTGTATTTGCTCTACGTAAAAGCTGGAAATTAATTAGCGATTTATTAATTACTGATTAACTAATTATTTAAACGCACAAAGTCACTTAACAATATTTAACTTAACGCTATTCTTTAAATTACACTATTTTGTAATTCATCACTCGTAAATAGACACTTTATTATCGCTTAACACTTTATTCAATATTCATTAGAACATTCCATCCAGTTTTCGCACTTATTATTTCGCTACGCAAGTAGGAACTTCACTAGAATATTCGCCTGAGTTATCACACGGTTGGCCTCCCTGGCCTCACGGCCCGCGGCTCACTTCTGTTATCGCCTGTTAAACGCGCTCAACAACAACCTTGGCGCGAGGTATCGAACATCCAAGACCTTTTTAGTGTTTAGGAGAAGATTCTCGGAGCTTCTAGATCCTTATTGATGTTTCCTGAATGTTTCAGAAGCCTTACATTACGCTAGATTTTTCGAGAGTGTTGTTGCGACAACTTCAAACAACTGTCACATAACAGGAGTGCGTAATTCTTTTTTGCCTCGTTACAATATATAGAAGTCAAAAATTTATAAATTTCATGACATAGTATATTCAGATATAAAATATATATAGAGGTATTATTACTAGCAATGACATCGGCGATATAAATGGCTATTGGAAGTTCCTTCAAATATTTGAAATAAGACAAATAAAGAACACAATATACAGAAATCTTGACACCTGTATATTTTATAGAAGCAAAAAATTTACGGGTGGATTCTTGCATTGATAATGAGTCGGAAATTTTCAAGCAATCGTGACTTAATATCAATAGTTATGGAGATACGCAATATGAAAGTTTGCATTTCTTTACCACAACATTTCATCATTACAGCAACTTATATAAATAACGAAAACTTCATTCGTTTCAATACAACACAAATAAAATGATAAAAACCTTGTAAAAAATTATATTTCCAATTTTTGCAAGGTTTTTAACAAAATTTAAATTATTTTTTTATTATTTATAATTTTGTCCAACAGCAATGTTAACACTACAAACATAAAAAAATAAAACAATAATATTTTATTGTTGTTGTTGTATATTTATTTTCGTTCTTCTACAATTGAGTTTTTTAAATATGGTTATTATTTTTATTAGATAAATTATTTTTGAACCTGTGAAACGTCTCATAGATTTTCATAACAAACTGACAATCCGTACGATTAAAGCCAGATCTTTTAAGTGAAGTTTAAAGTCCCTTCACATTCCATCAAGATGAATGAGCAAGGGGTCCTTAGTGACCCGGTACTCAGTTAGCCATTAGATCAAAGTCAAAGTCAAGGATCGCTCGTGAAAGTGCTAACTGCAGTGCAGAACGCGACCAGGTGCGCGAAATAGGAAGTGTGCCAAAATGTCTTGTAGCGAGGCTTCAGGGCAATTGGGCGGTCGTAGTATTAAATAACTTGCCCTGATCATTTATTTTCTACCTCCGAATTTGCTACGTAGGTATAGTGCCATTAATCAAAACGACCTTAAATCACAGTGCCCTTTGATTATACTTGTATACTAGCTGGTCGTACCCGGCGTTGCACGGGTTAAGGATTAAGTAAAAAATAAGTTTGTGAGGGAAAACAAAGAGTCCGCTGTTCTCTAAAAAATAATGTTTCCATCTAATGTTAACATAAGTTATTGTAACATAACTGTAATACTTAGATATATGGTATCCCAGGTTTTTTTGTAGATATTAATGTCCTCTATAAAACTGTAGTACATTACTTTGATCTATTGGCAATAATTTCCGCAGCGTACGCAATATAAGGTTTTTTCGTATTTTTTTCACACGTTGGGTTACATTCTCGAAGTTTTCATATGGATCCCTAACATTTTTGAAAATATTCTATAGCCTATGTTCATCAGGGATAATGTAGGATTCTGAATGTGAAAGAATTTTTCAAATCGGTCCAGTAGTTTCGAAGCCTATTCAATTCAAACACACAATCAAATCTTTCCTCTTTATAATATTAGTATAGACTAGCAATTAAACTAAAATTAATAATAATAATAAACTAAAAAAATAAACTAAAAAAAAAACTAATTTAAACAATACAATTAATAAAAAAACTAACCCATAAAAACCAAGTTTTTATTATACTCTCTTTCGCATTTACTAGTTGAAACAGGTTTGGCGCTCACCCCACGCGTTGGGCTCGAGTCGGGCGACGCTACGAAAGGGAGTAATGAAAATTTTCGAAAAATCCAAAATTATACTATAATTATTTTTTTTTAAACGAAAATTTGTTGGATCATTTTATCGTCGCAGTCTGCCTGCAAAGTTTCAGCTCGATTGGATCACGGGAAAAGGGTTAAAAATCGATCCAAGGTTTTTTCGGCAGACAAGCAAGCAGACGCTACGAATTAAAAGAAAGGGAGTATATACACTTTGTTTTCACCACTTATACATGTTTCAGGGCCAATGGTCCCTTCGTCAGGAAAGGATATGTAAAGACAGCAATATTCTTCCCTGACGAAGAGACTATTGGTCCTGAAACATGTTGATATTTTCAATATACATTTCATAGCTAGTAGCAAAAACTTTACAGTTCCTACCATGATAATGAGTCGAAAATGTTCAAGCAACCATGACCTTATAAAAAACTTATATCTTCAATTTTTCCAAGGTTTTTATCATTTTATTCGACTTGTATTGACGCGAATGAACTCTTTTTTAATCATTATAATTTAGGTACTATAATGGTAAATCAACTTTTTGCAAAAAATACGTAAAAAATATCGAAAAAAATGCAAACTTTGAAATTACGCATCTCCATAACTATTGATGGTCATGATTGCCTGAACATTTTCAACTTATTATCAAGGCAGGAATCCATCATTAATGTTTTTGCTAATAGCTATAAGACACCCAATATTAAGACAGCAATATTCTTTCCTGAAGAATGGACCATTGGCCCTGAAACATGTTGATATTTTCAATATGTACGTGGTAATATATTGAATATGAATTTTTATTGATAAATTAATAATCAATAGTGTCACCACAAAATCATTTTTGTCTTTTTGTAAATTAAACGTTTTATCGTTATAGCACGAGTTATGAAAATTGTGATTTTGTTAGGAAAATGCTTTGTTATGAAAAATGTGATATTACCTCCGTAACAAGATTTTGTTAGGAAAGTGAAAGTGCGTGATTTTGAAATAAAATAAACATGTGTTGATGTTGAAGAAGAGTTTTTCAATATGCTTCTAGTCATAAAATGTGCGCTTTGATGTAGTTAGGCAGTTATGGAAGATAGATTATTTTTGTAATTCATTTTAGCTATAGCACAGTATAATAAATACATACAGTATGTTATCTCGGCAGTGTCCTTGAAATAAATACCTACGGCCGCTTGGTACTTAAACTTGGTTAAAAACGCACCAGGGCTGCTCATTGACTGACTCTTTATGGTTTGGGGTGCCATAAATTGACCTAAACGTATGCGTGGGAACGTCTCACACTGCTTGCGTCCGCACGTTACTGCAGCCCTGCGGCGACTGAGCAGTTCGAAGTATACCGAGATTTCGAAGGGTGTCGTTTCGGCTGTTTGTATGAAGATATAATACTGTATGCTTTACTATACTGTGGCTATAGGTTGACCACATTCAAAAGACCATTCCTAGCTTTGTCCGGTAAGAAGAAAGCGGGGGGAAAGTTGCCTGGCAAGCCTGTATTACAAGCCTCAATATGGTATTCCAAATAAATATATATTTTTAGTTTAAAAAAGGTTACTTACTTACTAGAAAAACTTATTTTGTGTTCATTTTTTGCATCGTAACAACACATGTTTTTTGCGCACATTCTTTTGAATGCGGTCTAGCTATACAAATGTTCAATTATCAATTCCCCATTAAACTAAACATAAAACTTGTTCTATTATATCCAATATACTCTAGAATGGAAATTGAGGGGTATGGTAAAGCAAAGGCAGCAATATCCGAAAAATTTAAAAAAATGTTTTGAATGTGGTCACCGAGGATAACTAATTTGGAATGTACTGAATTCGAAATTTTATAGCAAATAAAGCTTTATTCATTCCAAAACCATGTTTCCAAATCACTATCAAAAGTTAAAAGCAAAGGCAGCAATATTGTACATTTATACTAATCAACCTCCAAGAATTAATGTCTATTGTAGACTAAAATAACATAGCGAACACAGTATAGTCCATGCTTAAAAGTTAAATATTTATTTATGCACATATGTAAAAGGAAAACTGAGGTGGTAGGTAATTGTTTTTAAAAACCTATTTACCTAGTATAAAGCACACAGGACATGCTATCAATTCTATCATATAAAATATAATTTTCATTATTTTTTTTTATTTATTTATTTAAAAATCCTTGTTTACAAATAAGATACTTAATACTAATTTAACAATAGAACATAAGATAAAACATAAGATAATTTACACATTTTTTTGTTTTGTTTAATTTGTGGATTATGCCACTCTACTAGGCTAGGCCTGTCCCAGAGTGGCGTTATAGCACACAATTATAATTTTTTTTCGAGTTCGTCAGTAGTATTTATTTTCATAAGGTAGTTATTATGTATCTATAGAGTATCAAGTGGAATGTTAGTGAAAGTTGAGTTAGTCATAAGTCCAAGTGTAAATATGTGTAGAATAATTGTTTAATGTAAAAAGGGTTAAAGTTTTGTTTAAGATTATTTTTTTATTTTCCTTAATTAATTAATTAATTTATATAGGTATATATTTTTATTTAAAGACATTATTACGCAATTACAGTAAGTAAATTTTCAGTTGCTGTTCTACCTTTGGAGGTAAGCCAGTTGTTTGCTAAAGCTTTTATTTTATTAATTGAGTATATTCTGATTTCCGGGAAGTCTGTTTTAAATATGTTAAATATTTTAGGCCCTATGTATGAGTAATTTTTCTGTCCATGTGTTGTCTTAGTTTTTGGTATTTCGTCAAGGTTTCGTAATGCTTGTCTAGTATTATGTGAATGCGAGTTACTGGTTGCTGTTAGGTGGTTTGTGTTTTTAATGTAGAAGATGAGGGTAGACTTAACGAACAGCTGTCTAACGTCCAGTACATTAAATTCTCTGAATAGTCTGTCTGATTGGTATGTGAATGGTTTCTTATTAATGACTCGGAGCAAGGTTTTTTGTGCCGTTATAGCTGGTTTTAATGTGGTTTTGTAAGTACCTCCCCAACTTGGAATCGCATAGTTCAAAAATGACTGGGCAAGAGCATAATAGATAGTTTTGAGTTGCTGTTTATTAAAAATATTACGTATGGATTTAAAAAGGTAAATGAGTTTTAAAAGTTTTCCCGATAATAGTTCAATGTGAAGTTTCCAGTTTAGGTGCCTGTCTATTATGATTCCCAAGTATTTCACACTATCTGCATTTTCCAAGGGGGTGCAATCACAGTTTTGGTGTTGGCAATCATGCATAGTCAATTTTAAATCGCTAGATGGCTGCCCTCTTTTATCTATGCTGAATGTCAAATACTTAGTTTTTTTGAGATTGACTGTTAGCAAATTATTTTCCAGCCAGTGTTTTACTATGTTGCAACCCAGTTCAGCTGCTTTGAAAACAAGATCCCATGATGAAGCGTGGAACAGGAGTATTGTATCGTCTGCAAAAGTAACTACTTTCCCCCCCGTTGTTAGCTTGCATAAATCGTTTATGTATAGGAGGAATAAAACAGGTCCTAGTGTACTTCCTTGAGGGACTCCGTATTTGATGTAATGTTCGTCACTTTTAGTTTTGTCAAGTTGTGTAAATTGTGTTCTGTCTGTAAGGTAAGTTTTGAACCAGTTGTAACTTGCTTCCGAAAGTCCAGTCTGTTTTAGTTTGTGAAGCATTTTTTCATGTGAAACTGTGTCAAAAGCTTTCGTCAAGTCTAGTGCTATTGCTATACATTTTTTATTATTGTCAAGTTTGTCTGAAATATAACCAATAACTTCCTGTATTGCTTCTTGTGTACCCCGATTTTTTCTAAATCCAAACTGATTGTTGGCTAAAATTTGGTGTTTTTCTAAAAAGTTGGTGAATTGATTACAAACACATTTCTCTAGCAGCTTAGATAGTAAATTTAGGATGGATATAGGTCGGTAGTTATTTGGATCGTCTTTATTGCCAGCTTTATGTACGGGTGTGATTTTAGCCGTTTTTAGTTGGGACGGGAAAATACCTTTAGTGATGCTTAAATTAAATATATGAACTATAGGTTTTAGTAATATTTCTTTGAACGATTTAATTACTCTAGCGGATATTCCGTCCGGGCCTGGAGAGCAGTCTATGTTCAGGTCATCTACTATTTTTTCCACATCTTTGTAACAGATAGGGGAGATCTCAAATTTGGGGAGATGGGGTCCGTTAGTTTTTATATTATTATAGTGTGACTGCTGTTTGTATTTATTTAATACTTTACGTGCTAGTGTTTCACCAATTGTGGAGAAGTGAAGGTTTAGTTTATCTGCTATTTCTTTCTTATCAGTGATGGTAGTGTTATTGTGTACCAAAGTATTAATGTTACTTTTTTTATGTGTTTCAATACCATTTAATTCTTTTACGACATTCCATATGTTTTTAGTATTATTGTTTTGTTCGATTTTTTGTTTGTAGTGTTGTTCTTTCCTTTTTTTTTATTATGTTGTTGCATATATTGCGGTATCTTTTATAATACTGATATAATACATTGATTTAATTATTGATTTATTAAATTTAACTGCGGTTACAAAAAAAAATATTTCCCGTCATTACGAGTTATTTCTAATTAAAATAATAATTATAAAATGAAGAGAATTTCAGAAATTGGTTTAACAGAAAATAAAATTTTAATGAGATTCCGAAGTTTATAATTAACAATCCAAAGATTCCTTTCTCGCATAAATAGGGCACATTCGATATTGATTGATGTTTTTTAAAATTATTTTATCGGTTGACTGTAATTTGTGGGCATGTCAAGATTGCGTCCGTAGTTTGAATAGTGGCGGTCCGCTCGCGGGCGCGCCGCGTGGAGAGCAGACCGACACAGCTGCAGAATGCGGATGACGTTTGGCTCTGGACCAGTTCCAACTACCAATTGCGCGCGACACAACTTCAAATATAAACCTATAACAGTCTCGATTTCGACTGGAGTAAGGAGGGGAGTATAAAAGCAAAGGCTGCAATGCCTCATTGAGGTGTTTTTGAGATAAATACAAACTCATTAGGGGAACGTGTATTCCTGTACGTGCGTATAGTTATATTTCTTTGGCGTGGTTGTGATAACTGATATTTATCACAATCACGCGATATTCTGATTGCGCTTAAAACGCATCGATTATTGCTCTTTCCATTGCCAGCTTCAAAAATTAATCAAACCGTATGATTTTTTTAAGACACGTGGTGTACAGATTATTTTAAAATACATTTATATATTATTTAATGTGTTTAAATATTATACATACATTATTTAACTTTTTACTAACTCATAGAAGAAATTCATCAATATTTGTATTTTCTTACGTCTATTTTATTTTTTCTGCAGGCAAGTATATTTTTGACGTTTAATTTCTAGATTAGAATATACGTATGGTTGGTAATGCGTCAAACTCGAACGCATACACGTCAACGTTTCTTCTATTTGATGGTTGAATAAAAAATGCAGTATGCAGTGCGTGGTTTTGACATTACCACTTTCAAAAAATAACCAAATCGTGTACAAAGAAAATCTTCCTTAAGGTGCACTTTTTGTTTTTGTTGTTGTGTTTTTGAAATTTCCCGATTATTTTTTGCCTCGTCTTAAGGGGGAATGCCTACCTAGACTTCACAATTTTACTTTTTTTATATTGGCAGTGTGCGTACTATATGTAACGTAATTTATGAAGCATTTATATTAAATAATTAAATATGGATCACAGAGGTATTATATCATTATTTTATTTATAAAATTATTGACGGTTAATTAATAATTTAATTTATGTGTAGATTTTTTTAACATCAACATATAATTTTATGAACACACAGAATTCAGAACAGTATCCCCAAAATCTTGTAGCGCCCAGGGGTCCTAACAGACGAACACGCCTGTTGCCTGTTTTAGTTTTGCAAAAAACATTACCTCATTAAAAAGAAAACACGCGAATATACAAAGGTATATTAATATTTTCTACAGTCAAAAAGCTTGAATTAACTCAGAATATTGGCCTCTCAATTTCTGTTTCTGAGGAAAAATTATAACATCTTTTTTTGGCCTCTTTTCGTGTAGTTCTTTTATTTTTAATAAGATACTAACAGAATGCGAGGTACAAAATATTATACATACAACAAACAGTACATTACTCTTATATCCTAGTATTGAGGGTAAGACAGAAATAACAATTTCTCGGGTCGCAACGATTCACTCCCTGTATTTCAATAATATAACTGATAGTAACGTAATACAATGCTAGCGACCGGTGGAAATCTGACAAGTGTCATAAGGTTGACACCCCTTTTAACTCTTGACTGAACCGACGATGACGACACCAATAGCCCTATCCATTGGCTATGGATGACGATATCAACAAAAAATCAGTTACCGACTAAGTGAGGACATTTTATATCCGCCAATCAGAAGATAGAAAAATGAGCTCACTCCCATTATACGAAGTCCCACGATGCGTCAATTTATACATACCTACCAACATTACAATTACTTACTTTAAATGCAACACAATATTCCAATTACTTGTGTCATCGGCCTGCTCCAGCAACATTTAATTTTATTTTTTTTCAACAAACAGACCTTCAATAGGTTATTATTGATTCTAGATGGTCCTAGAGTAATCATACATATATTTAAAGTATCAATGCAAAGCGATCATGTACGAAATAGGCACGTGATATGTACAGCGATTAGGTGTGTAACTGCCTACGTTTACGAAGGCAATCAAAGTAGTTTGTCTTTTAAATTAATTAATGAAAAAAATATAAATATTTTCTTTTATGTTATTTCTGATTTTTAGGTAGGTACTGGATTGTGATTTTAATGTAAAAATGAATTTTCTAACGGACAGTGATTTGGCGGCCATGCTATGGCTGCATTGCTTGATTGCCATGTAGCATTAAAAAGATAACCTGGCGGCGAATGAGTAGGACCGACATGGGAGCCTTCGCTAGTAAAACGGTCCTGGGTAGGCGGCTAGTAGCTGTCAGTCTGTTTCGGTCCAGATCTTCCGTCAGGGTTGACTGTCTTAGACTTTCACTCTCATGAGTATGGGCGCAAGACATCAGAGACGGCACGACTGGGCGACTCGCCATGTTAATGACAATAATAGACATGTGATGAAGATGCGACACGCACCGATCTTCCATGATGATTTAATTTTCTTTTCCCACGCACTACCTCTCGAAGTAGATCAGTTTCATCTAGATGACAGACATTGCAGAAAAATATTTGATACGCATGTATTCATGCCTCATTTTCATTATTACTCCCTTTCTTTTAACTCGTAGCATCTGCTTGTCTACTTGTCGTCTTGTCTGCTAATCTGACGAAAAAACTTTGGATCCATTTTTAACCCCTTTCCCGTGATCCAATCGAACTGAAACTTTGCAAGCAGACTAGTGGCGACGATCAAGAAGATCTATCAAATTTTCGTTAAAAAAAATAAATTATTGAAGAGACTGCGACGCATCTGGTAGACTAAAGACTAAACCTATAGTATAATTTTGGATTTTTGGAATTTTTTATTGCTCCCTTTCGTAGCGTCGCCCGACCGAAGCCCAACGCGTAGGTTAAGCGCCAAACCAGTTTCCACTAGTAAATGAAAAAGGGAGTATAATAAAAACTTGGTTTTTATGGGTCAGTTTTTTTACCGTCATTTCCCCCCCAATCATTTTACACGTCTAGTCTACAATGGTTCACGTCTCCATATAAAGCCACTTCCATACATCAGGGTTAGCACTAGAACGCCATTATGTCTAGTTTACATTTCTGTAACATATTATACATATTTAATTGGAGGAAAATTTTAGCATCGTTCTTATACAGACAAAAATAAAATCCCACTTGCTATATGTACGAGTGTCGTGCCAAATAATATTTAATATCCGGCAAGCAAAGATTTGAGCGATTTGCACGCTTTGGTGCGGAGTATTTTTTCACAACCATTATTTCGCCGTGTAATTTGATTATTAACCCCTGATCACCCGATGTTAATATAAAACCAGATTATAAGAAGTCGTTTCGCTCACTTTAATTTAAATTATACACCATACCCAAAATGTATTCAAGCGAATAATAAAAAGTGTGGGACACCTTTCTGCAAATTATTTTTACTTTACTCCTCGATTTTATTTTCAATATAATTTTTAAACGACACGCATTAACTTATTATATTAGTGCTCTTTCCCAATTTGGAGAAGGTAATAAAGATGTGGATTATGCTGAATAATTTATCATTGTTATAATTTATTTATTTATTTATTAATCAACACCCTACTGGGCTTTTACAGTACAAGAAAATTAAAAGGATTTTTATATACCTAACGTAAAACATATTTAAGATAAATGAACAATATAAATTTAACAGTTTAAAACAATATAAAAAAAATTAACAATAGAAGTGAACAATATATATACCTAAACGATGATTAATTAGTACACAAGCAAACAGTCATAATTAGAAACCATTAACAATTTAGTAATAGTGTAAAATAAAGATAATTAAACCAATATACCAGAAAATAAGATAACAAGATAAAATAAGCCAAAAAAATAAATATAAAAGATGAAATCAAAACGTATTTACAAGCTAAATGAACAATAGTTAGGACACTTTAAAATAAATAAATATATATAATTCATGGGGAACAAAACGTAAGTAAAAATTTAGTCCATTAAACTGTAAATAATTCTATTGGTATATTCTAAGTATTTCTTTAATTCGGGTATGCTCCTGTAACGAAAAATGTCTACGAATTCCGAAAATTTGTTTTCAAGGCGATGCATGCGTGTTAACGGTGAATTTAATACATAGTTTATTATTCCTGTGAGTGGACAAACGAGACATCACGAAGTGTTCTTTGTAGTCCCTACAAAGAACACTTCGTGATTTCTCGTTTGTCTCGGTATATTATACGAGACCAATCTAGGATCAATTGTTTTTGACTGAGTCACCAATTTGCTTTTAAGTAAAGGCATTTTAACTATTCAATTTTTTTTTATATTCTGTTACTGTTCCGTTTGTATTAAAACTTGTCAATATATATAATAGAATTATTTAAGTTTTTATAAATTGTGTTAATAGTAAATAAAATGTCTAAGTGGATGTTTTAGTGGGTGACCATCAGTATATTATGTAATTAAGAATTTTTTAATAAAAAAACTATCAGCAATAAAAAAGGTAGGTACTTATTAATTTCTCGTACGCTTTTAACGATATTTGAATCGATTTTCATTAAAAATATATTATTATCTATAGCATATTTTACGTAACGTATGTGGATAAGAACGAGGCTACCGTTTAAAATAATTTCATCTTAGTTGAATATTCATTAAACAAATCAAGCCCCTTTCTCAGGGTAATAACATAATCTCCGAACAACAACATCGTTATAATATTCTAAGATAAAATAGACGGGACTTGCATATTTATGTAGGTACGCGTAAAGTTTGTATAAAAATGTCAAAATTTCAGTCAAGAAACCGTACAATTATTATATATAATAGCGATCAAGAGAGGATTGTTAAGATAACGCAAATATGTAAATATACATATATAATATATTTATTAACAAAAAATATTTCAATATTATTTCTTAAACAATTGTGAATTATAAAAAAATTACATTATTTCGAGACATGACGTGTTAAATGAAATTATTAAACATTTAATAACATGGTCTCCGTAATACGTGTATTATTAAGTGTATTAAATTCGTGATTAATTATTATTACCGGATTTCTTTCATACTTATTACTTTAATGATTTTAATATTGAAGACTTTTTTGAGTACAGCACATTGTCTTTATTTGTGGGTGTATTTAAAATTAATTATTTGCAATTCTTTATTTATAAAAGTAGTAATAACAAATATTTTACAATAATGTGCGAAAACACATAATATATGGACAGGAATACACAACTGTTTTTTTCACGATTATTCGTATTAAAAAACATCTTTAAAAAGACAATATTTTGAGTTGTCAACTAAAAGGAAGTTCAAGATGAAATATTTTATCGTTAATTAAAATAAATAACTAATGTTTTATCTTCTTCATCTTTGTTTAGGTCTGTCTCCACCTAAAATGTGGAGGGACAGCAGCCCACCAGCTGTCCCTCCACATTTTAGGTGGTCTTCCTGGAGGTCTGTTTCCCTTGGGTGCTGGATCTCTTGCTTCTTTTGCGGCCCTGTAGCTGTAGTCATTCTGCTCACGTGATCGTTCTAGAACCTTCTTCTCTGTCGTCCCCATCTTACAAGTCCTCGACTTCGCATATTTTTGGGATCTCCGTGTTGCGAATCCTATCTCGGAGGGTTTTATCATTTATTTCTTAATATTTTCATCTCGCTGGTTCGAAGGAGATTTTAGGTAAGTCATATTGGGGCAGATACACGTTTTGTAGATCCGCACCTTACTCTGGATATTCATGAGTTTATTTTATTCTTTTTTATTTTTGAAATTTGAGGAAGAAAAAAATTGTGCCGAAAATTATGTTATTACTTTACATGTAGGCATCTTAGATATTATTTATTCTTATATCAAAACTATCGACTTACTCATATAATATTTTTAAATAAAATAACTCTTTGTTTAACA
The DNA here is from genome assembly GCA_016648135.1 of Agrypnia vestita. Lineage (NCBI taxonomy): Eukaryota > Metazoa > Arthropoda > Insecta > Trichoptera > Phryganeidae > Agrypnia > Agrypnia vestita. The sequence continues at coordinate 21,117 of JADDOH010003236.1, read as the reverse complement.
CCACTTTGAGTTTTAACAAACTAGTTTCGACTCACAGCTGAGCCTTCATCAAGGTTCAGTATTAAATAAACAAAAACAGAATCATAAACAATCAAGAAAACATTAAGGGAAGAAACAGACAGAACGTCAACTGTGGTGGAGATTGAGTGAAAGAGAGAGAATATGGGTGGGTGTAGTTAATTGGAGGGGGAATATATGTAGAATTGGGCTACACGATAAATCTAGTTGTTTATTAAGTAAATAATTTTTATTTATTTTTAATGATTTTTTTTTCTAAGGCGTCTAAATTATTGAGACGTATATCTGTGTCATTTCTATGAAGTATATCTACACCCGTAGATTGGTCAAATACGTTTTTTTTTCTCTATTAAATGAATTGCGTATTCTGAATAGCTTACACTTTTTAGGCATCTTTTGTGTTCAATGACTCTTGTATTTATATTCCTAGCTGTTTTTCATGTAAAATGCTGGGCAATCATTGCATCTAAGTTTATGTATTCCTGAATAGCTTAGTTTATGTTATTTATGTTTAGAATTTATCAAAAGTCTCCCTAAGTTATTATTTGTGTTTAAAGGGTCAATAAAGTGATGTTAAACAAAGAGTTATTTTATTAAGATCCACCACAGTCCACAATGGGTTTGCTTCGTGTGAAGGAGAATGGGCAAAAATGTATGGGAGCTGGCCTAGGAACCAATAACAACATGACTTATTTTTTCCATTAAAAGACACGCTCTAGCGTCAATTTAGAAAGACTTATGCCGAAATATTATAAGTATTTCATATATCTCTGATAAGAGAAATTCATGCAAATTATACTTTAGAAAGGAATAATAACTCATTCGGAGCACCCGGCTAGATATTGGTGCGCCCCGTCATGTCTTGTGGGACAAGACTCTGATTTTGAGCGGGCTGGCATCCCGATCAGGTCAGACGCACGCGAAATGTGGACAAATTCCACGACGCCTTTCCATTAGTTAGTGGCTGCAGTGGTAATGACGTCACCGGCTATTCGGGCCGGTCGCCCGCATTCAAGATGACGACATCGGTCTACTCCATTCGTGACGACCGTGTCGAGTCATGAAGCTCGCCTTCGTTAAGTTCTGAAAAGGCCCTTTTCAGGGTCACATCTAGTCCAGTCTGAAACACCGAAACACTGTACCTACATAAAATGACATATTACTTGTTGTTATACTATTTTACGATGAAATTCTGAAAAAATAATTTATTTTTATTTTTGTCTAAGTCTGGCTTTATTGTGCAATAACTTTTTTCACACAGCGATTTGGGACTTCCCGCCATAACAATAGTTGAAGTATATAAAAAAACCCTTCCAATGATATATATCATGTTGTTATTGGTTCCTAGGCCAAAATGCCCGTTCTCCTTTACTCATATGATTTTGTCATACCATTGCAAAAGTAATTAAATATTAACGCGTCACGACAAGTGGATTGAATCGGTAAGGAAAGCGTTTGAGGAGTATTTGGAGACGTGGTATAAATGTAATTAGAGAACAAAAAATAAAAATATTTTTACCAACCTAAGAAAACAGCCAATGAATAATGTAAATTACCGTGATTTATGGCACGTTACTCCAAGGCTTCCGAGTAGGTCATTTGTTAAACGCAATCAAAATATTTCTACTATCTACCTGCTAACTACTATTTCTAAATGATTATTATTGAATGACGCCCACCAATTTATAAAAGATATACCTGCGGGTGTTTCAAAGTTCGTTCCTAATTGCTGTTATTTGCATGAAAATATATTTGTACCTGAACAAGGTATTTTTAGTATCCATAACAAAGAAAGAATATATCAATATCACGCTAATATATTAGGTATATAAAGAAACCTCTCAATATACGATAACATAGAATCGAATATCGAAAAAATACTTTATTTCTATGCGGAAAGAAGGTACCAATATTATTTGAAAATATGACGCAATTGTGAACGGTGCATTTAAATAATGTGAATCAATGAAGTGAAAGTAAATATATCTATTAAAATAAATCAACGAAGAAAAGAGTGTTACAGTATAAATATTATGTTATGTAATAATTAATATTACATATTAGAGATCAAAAGACAAACGAATGTATTCCTATTCTCAGAGTAGTAAACGAAGAAATGAAAGAGACTATTCAGATCATCAGAGAGAAGAGTGAACGACTGGAACCGAGATGTAGGAAAATCAATTAGGGTGTTCTGGAGACATGAGGAGATGGCAAATTGAAGTTAAGATCTTTTTTTTACATTCCTGTAAGTATGAGGGGCGAGTTCTCAGCTTTGCAGCCCTTATAAAATCCAAGGTGACAGGAATGACGGAAAGGATAATCACTTTATCAGCTCCGGGAATATCCTCTTTCTGGAAGCTCGCATTAGTCCAGCCTTCAGTTTCGACACATATTGAAGAAAGATGCTGGCGCCTCAAAATTTACATGCCATAGCTCGCTAAAGGCTTTCTTCTAATATAGACGGCAAGGCAAGCGATTGCGAAAGTGAATGGTGTTCTTAAAGCTACAGATACACATGCTTATATAGTGGCACGTGAGCATGCGCAGTATCGACCTTCTTTAGGCCTTGCTTTTTAGTGGCATGTGTGTACGCACTTTGCTAGTAATGAGCATGCCACTTAGTGGCATGCTCAAAATCAACCGCCGGTTGATTTATAAGCATGCCACTGTCATTCACCATAGAGACGAGGCATCTTTGGAGCATGTGTGAACGGGCTTGCTTATTATGAGCATGCTTATGTCATTCGCGGGCTTCGCGGCTAGTATTATCAATGCGATCTTCTCAGTCCGCGACAGATGAAACAAATATGGCGCGTTGGGGAGATGATAAAACATTACTTTTCGTGACTTAATATAGGAATCACGAATGTCTGTGGAATACTCGGTCACCGTTGTGTAAAAATAATATGGTGAGAAATAATGTTTACGAAACTTTATTAATAGGCATGAATGATTCAAATCTTACAATAAAAATTATATAAACTAAAATCAAAAATGTGCGGATGGAAATTCGGGAACGTTTTTGATTTATTGGTTCACTTGAATTTTCTATTTCAGTTTGCAAAGTTTCCATTTTGAACAAGAGCGTCTCTATTCTATGACAAGAGCATGCCACTAATAAGCATGTGTGTTTGATTGTTAGCTTTGGGCATGCTTATTTATGAGCATGCCACTAATAAGCATGCCAGTAATGAGCAAGTGTGTACAGTTGTTAGGGCATGCTTATGAGCATGCCACTAAATAAGCATGTGTATCTGTACCTTAATGCAATTATGGCCAATAAAAAAATATTAAAGGAAGTAACACTAGCGGTACCTAATGAAGTTCTGGTGTCAACTGTGGATATGTGGAAGTGAAGCCTGGAATTGATAAAAAAATAACGAAAGTAGACTGAATGTAATAGAAATTCGGTGCTTAGACCTGTGTACAAAATCTTTGTACTATAGAATAAAGAATGAATAAATTAGAAGTGAATGAAATACTGGCTGTAGCGTAATAGATAGAATAAAGAAAGGATCATTGAGATTGTTTGGCCATGTGAAACGGATGAGTGATGAAAGGATGGTAAAGAAAATTTCCGAGGCGAGTTTTAAAGACAGCAGAAACAGAGATAAATCAATTATTGGAGGATGGCTCTATTAGACGCTTCGACAACCGAAGAGCGTGCATGAGAAGGTATACAGATAGAAGAGTGTGGCGTTCTATCCTCTCCGCCTTTGAGAAACGGCGTGATGGTTAGTTGGTTATCAATATTATTATTACTTACTCTTTCTTTCATCTACTTTTATCTATATACCTTAATTATTTATATATCTAATCTACTTGCTTATATTATAAATCAATATCATATATGTATGTAAACCGTATGTGGAATGTGTGGAACTGCATTAATCTCCCCACATTCTAGAATAAATACTTATTATTTATTAATTAAGCTCTGGAGTGCAACTGACTGTCCTGGCAATTCAATTCCTGGCAAATTCAATTCTGTCCAGACAATCCGCTGAGCCACCTCCCTGAATCCCGGCGAAATATTATAACACAGGCGTTTTTCAGGGACTCCCAAGACAAACTAGCTTTAGAAATTACTATCTTTAGAACGAGGTGACTGCGGCTGTTCTATATTGTATAATTTTTGGCGAGTATTTGCATAATTTCCCGTGCTGCTAATGAATCTTAAAGTTAGATAAATAAGCTCGATAAAGATAAATAAACCTGATTATCCACGTTTACGAGTATGCACTTCCTGGCACATTAATTTATCAACTGTAAATGTAATTATTTCCATTCATCCGATATACCTAATCAGTAAATTATTGCGTACGTATTGAAACTACAAATTTTGATAATTTGAATGAATTCTACTTAAGATATACGAGTACTATTCCTATTTTTGAATATACATATAATGCTTTCTTGCTTTATTTATGCTTTATGCTATACTAATGCGAATTTTATTGATTGTATAGTTACATATTAAACGCATGCATTTATAAAAGATTTGATGACCTTTTTTTGTTCCCACAATTATTGCTGTATGTTAATGTCTTCAAATTGTTAACGCTCTGTAAAATAAAAAAATATTAATTGAAATAGAATAATGCTAATCAATTTCAGTCGCATAGACGCGACGTCTCGCACCTCAATTCACTTTGTACGGTACCTACCTTTCGTGAGTTTAGTGAATTTGATTCTCCCCCGTAATAGTTAAAATAGAAAAGGTGTCATTTAATGCCTTGTTTGTCTAATTTTTTAGAATAAATTGATGTAGAGATCTATTGGTTGTTGGTGATATTTGTGGGCACGGCTTCAGTTTTCGTAATATTTTGTTAAAAAAAACTGAGGTTTTTAGTTTACAGGTATCGAGACGAACCCGTCTCTTCGTTAGGACAACCACTACACCAGCATGCAAATAACACTACACACCACAACAATAGTGTTATCCACACCAATGATATAATAAACTGTAGGTACGCCAAAGATTCACACACTAACACCTTCACATGCGTAATCTTACCGAAGGCTAAGTGCTAGTGCATGTTAACCGAAACCGGTAGACTAAAAATCTCATTAAGTGGTAATGTACTAACATAACTTACATTTTGTTAAAATGCCTGACCACTAACAAAGTTAATGCTTTATATATTTAAAATATTAATAATATTACTTTTTGTCTATTCTACTAATCTCAGGCTCTGAGTTCTCTGAGTTATCTCTACATGAAAATCTCAATACATGTACTTGGTACTGAGATTTATTTCAACTCAATCTTTGAGATTCATCTCATAGCGATTTATTCCGTGGAAACATGCCTTTTAAAATAATGAGACCGATAGATCGCCAGCTGAAAATACAGTCAGTGGAATAAATTTATTTTCTTTGGGTCGCAATCCTAGGATTGGTCTGCAACAAGCACTCGCCCTCTCCACTCCCCCCTGTCACATGCCAGCCTCTTCATCTCTTGGTAGGTGCTACAGCGCACATCTCCGATAATCTGGTCTACGTAGCTTAATTTATGAAATTATTTTGTTTTTTTAGTTATCCACTGTCATTTGGATTACCTTCTTGAAACCAAATTAATTAATCAATTAGAAAGACATACAGAAAAATCTAATCCAGAAAAAAATATTTGGCTACTACCGGGATATTTTTTCGTGGATTAAATTTTTCTGTATGTCTTCCTAATTGATTAATTAATTTGGTATTAAAATTTTCACAGAACTTTGTTCTGAAAAATTACAACTTCACAAATACGAATGTGTTCTTGAATATCTTCTTGAATTTTAACCAAGCATTGTTAGCAGTATCATCAGGTCTACATCGAAATCAACGTTCCCTCTAATTTTTCTATTGTGTGCGCGGATCTTCGACGCATCTGTGCGGTAGCGGTGCGATAAATTTACCCCCCCCCCCCCATAAACACACATACAATTTTTCATTAAATTGTAAATTTTTTGGGTATTTATTAATCACAGTGATTTTATATAATAACAACACTAACAAAGATAATTTTTGAAAATAAAAAAAAAGATAAGAAAGAAAAAAAATATTCGTTGATATTATAATATATTAAATACTAAACTTGTAGAATTTCCTTTTTATTTATATTGAATCTATATATTTGTATGCTGTGTTTGTTTTTCAAAATAAACTTTAATAAAAATGTAGTATTTTCACTTATATTCAAAATTATTCTTATTAAATTTTCTTGAAAGAGAAAACAATATTGAAAGAGCGCGGTAGAGTCGCGTAAAACGTGTTAGAAAAAGATGGACTGCAGTTGCCATGATTTTATAATTTACTAAAATAATGCAAATACGCATGTTTACATTACAAAATTATATAAAGGGACCTTTAAAAAGTCTTATCTGTATTGAAAATATATATTTTTACCACATATTAAAAACTATGTCGATTTTTAATCATGTAACACTGTGTTACACCACCGTTCCCGAAGGTATTTTTAGCACAGTCTTTTAAGAGATAATATTAACTGTGCGGAGGGTAAAACATGTGTGCGGAGACATTTTGGTAGGTGTGCGCGCGCACACGCGCACACCTTACAGGGAACATTGATCGAAACATGTGGAGCAAACGGTGTTGCTGAAATTTGGAACATAATAAGCCGAGTTTGTTGCTGATGCGGTACTGGCGCCACACGGTGTATGTATGATGATTGGCTAAACCTACGAATTTGTCCATTCTCCAGAAGTTTGAAATCAAAGGCAGAGTATCCACCTTATCCAGAAGGCAACCAGGTGAAGATAACCTGGAGAAACTTGTGAAATTCAGTAATACTGATAGCGAGAGACCGATCCCCTACAATGTGTACCGATCAAATTAAATAAATTACGGGATCATCACTCGTCATCTTGTATGCAGCAGACGACCAGGAAGAATGGAAAGAATCATCAAAGAAGATATGATAGTGCTAAAGCATCGATTATATAGAAGTACTTACAATAGGTTCCGAAGATTCAGAAGGGTGAAAATCTAAACACTCATCCTTCAGTTTATAAGATCGCTAACACCAAAATATAATTTATTTATCCAATTGGGATATTCATGAGCGCCATCGAGAGTAGTCCAAACATTACGTTTTAATCTTAGCATGGTGATGGAGAGTTCGTGATTATTACAATTGGTTAAAACAATGAATAAATTTTATAATTAGTTTATTTTTACAAAACATGGTTTAGAAAACTTCACGCTGTTAAAATCCAACAATCGATAAATAAGGCTGCAGACTCAAATTCCATCATCACACCAAGTATGGGTATAAAAGCTTACATCCATCAGTTTGTGACCTCGGCCTTCTTCATCATCTTCTTCAAGTGATATTCCTTTTAATAAAGAAGAGTCATAAATGTTCTCATCAATACCAGGAGTATAAAATCGGGTACATGGAATCGTTAAAACACCATATTTTCTCATTCATTTGCGCATCTGCGTCCAATTAAAGCTTTAGAAATTCAAGCACGTGTCGGATATCGTGGGCTGTTCCTCGTCCCAAGTGGGCGGAAGTGAAATGACCACCACCTACGTCGGCCCTCGATTCATCCAAATCTAACGCCTTCTTCAACGGCCAAATCGTGAAAACCTTCTACAATCTACAAAGAATTTAGACTAGTAAATCTGACCACTCAGCAGACACGGCATTGTTCGGCATAACCCTTTTTGATTCCGTAAAATACAATGTTTACTATGTGCCGTGTTCCTTGCTGACGATCTGGTCGTCGTGCAGACCGCGCCTTCGGGAGTGTTTCAAACACTCGGAGTGTAATAACTACAACGTTCATTCATTAACTGGATTCAATAATAAAGTATAAATATGGTAAGGCCGAATACCGAACTCACGATAATCTGGATTATGGCGTGGGCGGCTAATCTGATAAGAATTCTTGTTTACATTGGCCTAAAGCCTAAATCGCAGCGACTGAATCAAAATTAGATGAATCTAAAAACTTTAAAAACGGTAATTAATATTTGTAAATAATCGAATGTGGAGGCGTTACTTTGTGGAAATCCATTTAAATTAATTTTGAATAAAAACACCAAATATGCTAACCACATCGGCGGTCCTTACGTGAATCCGGATATCCACCAAAAATGCATTTTTGACTTCTATGTACCAATACATAGAAAATACTATTCTCTGCTCTAAAAATTAAACAAAAAATGCTTCTATTTTTTTCAAATACGATCTCTACTACTCTAAACTACTCCATTTGTATCATTTGGTAGATACTTCGTTGTGCAACATTTTAATTTAAAATATGTTTTATTTAGACTTTGTAATACACACACAATACAAGTTATGTATTACTACCATAGTTTCGAGAGAGCAGTCCCATACCCGACGATGAGAAGAACTGCTTCTCTCGAAACTAAAGCAGTATTTAATAACTCAAAATAAAACATATTTTAAATTACTCATTTTGTTTTTAAAGCCAAACTTCAAACACCTCTACTGTAAAATTCATGTTTTTTAGATATCTTAGTTTACTTAGGGACTGATATTATAGAAATCAAAAATACATATATACACAACCAACAAAGACAGATATACGGACTAAAATAAAATAATTTAGAAACACGAAATGTTTCTGAAATATGTAGTGATATACTCGTATCAAATAAAAATATTTTTTAAAATACGGTAATTATTAAAAGCATTCATATGTTGGACAAAAAGACAAAAAAGAAAAGGCATAGAAAGCAGTAATTATTAGAGTCATTATTTTGTTTATTTAATAATATTACATGAATTTACATTTAAAACAAAAATGAAAATTATACTTGTAGTCTATTTTTTTATTAATCAATTAATGTATATTATAGATATCTCACAGAGACGAAACTGTATTTCGTAAACCTTATTTAATAATGTCTCTGAGACAAAAAATCCAGCACTGTTCTGAAAGATTTGAACAAACTCAAAATATTTTTTTATTGTTCACAAAGATATATATAGATTAAAAATTTAATATTTTAAAATGTTATTAAAATTTAAGAATTTCAGCCACCAAACTGCTGCTGAAGGTGCAGATCGAGGTTTAATTAATTCCAGAACTTGGAATCAACGGTAAATTACACGACCAGCATAAATAAACTTGTAATTAATTGGCAAAAATTTGTCGATTTAAATTATGTTCATTTCAATGAATAAAGTTAGTTATTAGTTGAGAAAAAGTCTTCGAATAATTCGAAGATAATTAACCGAAATGTTTATTTTACGATACTATAAATATATATTTGCAAAATCTGCAAGACTACAAGACTCCCATTAACTGTGGTCACACTGATCACTGTAGTCAGAATTCTAACTCTGGTCCTCTCCTTTCATAGCGTTATTCTCATCCATACCTACCTCTTTTAAAGATAGTGGTAAACAGAGCCATTCTCTTATAAGGGTACTATCATAGATTATCATGTAATAAAGCCATCTTAGATTCTTCACACAAATCGCTATAAATGCAGAATCAAAAAAATAGTATCTCGCAGATTTATTTTAAATGACAAAATATTATTGGTGTTAACATAAATTCAGTCCAAATAAAGAAGACAAGAGGATACAGCAAAAAAATAGTCATTCATGTATTCTCCTTTATTACTTACAACTTCTTGCCAATGTTCTACAAATTCTTCAATGACTCGAAGAATTCGTCATTCCTACAGAAGGAGGTGTCAAAACACCTCATTTTTGTTTACTTGACATTCCATTATGAAGACCTGTTATTAAATAAAATACTAAATTTAACATAAAAGCAAACCAAATATCTTGTAGAGCAGATTTTTTTATCATAAATATTAAATATAATATCTTATTGTCTTGACATTGACTTGGTTTATTTAAAATTATATATTTAAAAATTTACATGTTCGTAAAGTAACGTGTGTGAAAATTTAAATTTTTCCTATCAAGTCCTGGTGCGATTTAACTACCTACACTGTAACCCATCTCATTCCTTCCTTCATTCCTTCCTAGTGAACTGTAAACATAAGGGTACATGCTCTGTGTTTACACATATCTACCGAATCCAATTCCGATTCAAAAACGCATTTCCAAAATTTCCAAAAAAAAAACGATAAAACTGTCAATTTATTGATTCAAGATGTGTTTATCTACTCGTAATTAAGATTTTTTTTAACGAAACTGCTGTCTTTTTTAAGACTTCACCAGGCCATGCGCCCAATTACTCTAGCAAAACGCATCATAAAAACACATAAGGTTACTCAACTCAACTCTGAAGAGCCAGCATCATTCCCACTAACTAACGGCAGACAGAGAGGATAGAATACCGCACTCTTCTATACTCCACTCCAATTTTACTTCGACCACATTCATAAATCTTCTCATGCACGCTCTTCGGCTGTTGAAGCTTTTAACTGGGCCATCTTCTAAGGTTTGATTTAACTGATCGCGCCAGGTCTTTCGCGGGCGCCCTCTGTTCATATACAGGGTTATTTGGAAAACATTAATAACCTCGCAGGGCTATATTCCTGCCTCGATCATGAGTCGAAAATGTTCAAGCAATTATGATCTAATATCATTAGTTAAGGAGATACGTGACATTAAAGTTTGCATTTTTTTGTCAATATTTCTGACTTATTTTTTGTAAAACGTTGGACTATCATTACAGTAACTCATAACGATTACGAAAAATTCATTCATTTCAATACAAATTCAATAAAATGATAAAAACCCTGAAAAAATTCCAATTGGAATGTTTTCCAATTGGAATTTGAAGGTTTTTATTTTTTATTTGACTTGTATTAAATGGAATGAATTTTTAATATTCGATATATGTTACTGTAATGATAGTCCAACGTTTTACAAAAAAAACAGTCATAAATATTGAAAAAAAAATGCAAACTTTGATGTCGCATATCTCCTTAACTATTGATATTAGGTCATAATAGCTTGAACATTTTCGACCCATAATCGAAGCAGGAATATAGTCCTGCGAGGTTATTAATGTTTTACAAATAACCCTGTATATTCATTTTGTAATGATCAAATCTCCGAAATTAATCCAAAAATTATCCAGATTCATAAATACTGTAAACAAGACCGAATTCCCAGGATTGGATTCTCTACGCATAACCACGAAGGTACTAAGTGCATTCACTTTATTTCTTCTTACAGCAATTGAAAATTCCACTGTCGACACGTTATAATTTTGGTTCTCAGAAAACCCAACAATCAAATCATGCACGGAATAGATCGGTTTTGTGATACAATATATTCACGTACGGGACAGAATACATTGAGTAACCCTGGTTCGAATTGTACTGTTATCGTGATCTTAAGTATTTCTTAAATGCTTATAATTATATTTCCTTTCCGCCTGCGACAAGAATTAGAATACCTGCCCGTAGCTGCAATGTTTTAAAATGATGGATGCCTATTCGCTTCCGGCTAGGAAATTATTATCTGCAACATTAATAAACCCACGTATTTGCTTTTAATACAAGTCAAGAAGTCAAGTAGACGTCTACGTTAGTGTTGTAATGTTAAAGTGATTCTTTAAAAATAGAATACAGTCCCTAAATTTCAGAAATTTTATTTTATACAAATGTTTAAACCTGCCCTAAGACTGTCGTGAAGTGTATACATAGGAAAGTTACATCAAATTACATAATGTATACCTACAATAATTTATTATTTAAATGTTCTGATAGCAGAAATATTTCATAGAAAAATTATTTTCTATTTGAAAATTGCACCTTCTGAATGAAATGGTCGCATATTTCACTCAAATGCGATCAATTTTTCACTGGCGGTTGGGCGGAACATGAAATGATTCGCGTCTTTGCTAAATCCTATATGTAGTGTATTTTTGGCGAGTAATGCAGGCTCGGCGATAGCAACAATCCTTGCCGCCTTCGGGTTTGCTGGCCCGGGGTTCAACGTGATTTCAAACGAAATTACGGATGTTAGACGAAGTTACAGGACGGACGGACAGACACAAGGAAATGATCTTATGTAGGTACATATAACGTACGGTTATGTAGGGAAGTTTTGTGTCCAATTTAGCTTTCATATAAATAAACACAAACTATAAATATGCTTTTAACGGAATACACGTCGATTCAATATTATGTCTGTTTTCAAACTAAGCTGTGCGTTTGTGTTACAAAAATAGGAGTAATTTTCCAATATACCAGAACGAGTTCCGTACACACCAGTTGACTAAAAAACAATTGTCTTAATGCTAGGTCAAAAGCATATCATTGCGCAATGTAGGTACTTACTTATTATAAATTTAAACAACGCCTATTATATACCTAAATAATTATTTTTACTACGCATTTTTTAGAAACGACACCACTATTATCTATCTGTGATTGTGATTGTTAATTTGATTGCTTTCTTGTGTACCTACTTTTTCTTAAAATCATGGAACGTGGCTGTGGGAAGCAAATGAAAAAATAAAATAAATCTATAAATTAAAATTAATTAAAGTTTTTATTAATTTCACAAAAAGTTACTGGACGCGAACTTAAATATAATAGTGTTTTTAAATTCAGTCACTGAAATGTTTCTGGAATAATTCACACACTATTTATCTAATTTCGTAATTCGTTCCAGAATATTTGTACACTTTTATAACTACTGAATAACTTGTCTCCCATATACTGATGCACGTTACTTTAATCGTCCAGATCCCACTGGAAAACTTCTCGCCTGTCGGTAGGTACTCGCGACGCATATCTGTCACTAGGTTAAACACGCGCTGGCAACTCACGCCGCACGATATCGCCGCGGTTTTTATCGCTGGTAATGGTAAGGTTCGACCTTTTTTTATAGGTGAATGTCGCGTCGCTAAGGTTCCAGAACCTATCGGATACCTTTGTAGAAGTTTCCAATTTACTTTTAAAAGGTAGTGCTGTGAAATCATTGATTGCATGCAATTCTTTCTGATTCCACATTTTCGTGACAATACTGTTTAAACTGTAAGGAGGTCCCTTGATTTTTTTTCAATAGTGCTACGCACCCTATGCACACAAATAAATAAATAAATCTATATTTCATCACAAAGAATAATAATAATAATGTATTCAAAATACACTAATAATTCGGAAAACTGAATTCACGAAAAAAACTTAATGCGATGTCTCAATATTTTGGTAACAAATCAACAAGACAAACTGGTGTTGTTTTTACGCCGAAGATTGCAAAAAAACCAATTATGAAGGCTTATATGGTGAATGTGTAGGCACTATGTAGGAGTTCAGTAGGAAGATACACCCACCGGAGCCGTGGGTCGTCGCTGTTTTTGCGTGTGTGTAAATTAAAATATACGCCCATCATTTTTAATCTTATTACTGGATTTCGACACAGATCTTGGCCTAATTTAATGAGCCTACACTTACGTCATGTGTGTAAAATTAATATTTGATATCTTTGTATATAACTAAAATAAAAAACATTACCTTTGTCCAAATTGTCTAGATTTCAAAAGAGAGAAATCAAGTGTTTTATAAGTTTTATGCTTTGCTTAATACCTCTGTATTTATTAATTTTTTATTGTTTTTCATTTTTCACTTCAAAGTTCATGGAAAAAAAGCATAATATATATTTTCATATGTTTATACAGGGTTATTTGGAAAACATTAATAACCTCGCAGGGCTATACTCCTGCCTTGATTATGAGTCGAAAATGTTCAAGCTATTATGACCTAATATCAATAGTCATGGAGATATGCGACACCAAAGTTTAATTTTTTTTTTCAATATTTCTGACTTATTTTTATTATAATGCTTTGCTTATTTCTATGATTATGTTATATGTTTTATCAATATATCATTCCATGCAAATATGATGTTACTACAAATGAAAACCTATAATTGGTTTTTATGTTTACCATTCTTTGTACTTACTTAATTATTGTTAGCTGATTTTTTTTTTAATAAATCATCCTTATCTTGTTTGTCGTGAAACGAAAAAACGTATAATTGGAAGTAATCCAATTCCGGATTTAATTATATATAAAGTTTATGCCTACAGCACGCCACTGGTAAACACACAGGTTTACCGGTGTATTTACAATCCAATCTAATATTAAAAATAACGTTTGTTTGTATGTATTCATTTTATTGTTCCTCTGGTTATTACAGTACAGTTCAAGGGTTGTGGTCAGGAGATATGCAAATGATGAGCAGAGCTTCATTCTTGGTAATCATTAGACCGTGTGAAGATTTTATCTCGTGTATCTATCAACCTACTCCAACGTACAGTCATCTAAAAAGTAAGAGGACTAATTAAACGGTCAGTATTTTAAATAAATGGTCATTATATTAAATGAATGGTCAGTAAATTAAATAAATCACAAAACACCCAGGCTTGATAATTAGTAACCTCACCGGGAATCGAATCCGGAACCCTCGGTGTGAGAAGCCAAAGTCGTGCCCACTGGGCTACGAGGGCCGCCTAATTGTTGTATCCTCTTATCCTCTTCATTTAAAAAAAAACGGATAAAACTTACGTTAACATCTTTAATCTAATAATATTTTATGGCATGGACACATTTCACTTGTCAGCAAAAAAATATTTTACAGTATTCACTCCCTAAGCAGACTTATGAACTTTCTCCCGATTCACTGTGAAATAACAATTACGTAAATTCCTATCAAGCACGCCTTCACAACGTCGTTTCATTTTTAACCTCAAAAAATTCGATCACTTTCGCAATAGGGAAATTTCCCTTTTTTTAATTTTTACTTTGCATTTTTTCCAATATTTTTGATATTATAAAAATTAACTTTGTACCGATATGAACTTTGCTATTGCATAACTCCATAACTATTGGTATTATTAGTTCATGGCTGCTTGAATATTTTCGACTCAATCAAGGCAAGAATATAGTTCTGCGAGGTTATTAATGTTTTCCAAATAACCCTGTATAGGAATACAAACAGTACAAAATAAAATCCTAAATTATAATAATTTCGCTGTCTGTCTGTCTGTCTGTCCGTAACTTCCTTAAACGTCCGCAGCTCTCTTTTTTTATCTTTTAATTATTTTTTTTGTTTTACTCCACTCTTCCCACGGTACATTTTCAATACAAATCTACGCCGTTTGAGAGGTCTTACAGCACGGGTTACAGCTAGTACCTATATAAGTAATTAAAACACCCAATACATTAATCAATATATATATATATATATAAAGAAACCCGTGTTTCCCTAGCCGCCAAGTTTTCTCCACAACCACCCACCGGTGGTTACGGTGGTGGATAGCCCTTGGTGTCACATCTAAAATATGCGAGTTTGGTGGGAGTGGCTGTGCGTGGGTGGGAGTGGGTGGGAGTGGGTGACGAAAATGTGCTTTCTAGCACATTGTTTTATTATGGGAAGGCCGCAAATGCTTCAGATTGTTTCAAAATAGGCGCGCCGACTGTGTCGGTGAGTCTAGAAGGTTCCGGAAAAACCTGCTCTAGAAAATTCCCGAAAGTTCTATAAGGTTCTAAACTGAGTGGCGGAATGTGTCGGCGTGTCTAGAAGATTCCTGTACATTCGATAATTTTTTTTAAAGTTCTTGAAGGAGAATGTTCTAGAAGGTTCGCGAAAGTTCTATGACGATCCAAACAGTGTACTAAAAATCTACGCGTGCGAAGCCGCGCGGGCACAGCTAGTAAATTATAATTGTTATTGATACCTAAATAAATCTCATGAAAATTATAAGAAACCTGCTTGCAAGTTGCAAATAACAGATAATTTCACTATAAGTTACAAAGTCACTTTTACAAAATAGCGGCTATTTTCCTAGGCTGGCATCTTTCCGTGGGTATATTACCTACGCTTTGCGGGGTAACTGTATGTGACAATTCCACGATAGACCTTGATACAATGTACAGTTGAACCGTTACTGAAAATTAACTTGAAACGATATTCAGTTGACATGTTGCGGACCGAAGAACTTTATTGTTATTGCACGAAGACTGTAACTGCCTTCGTGACAAACTATATTTAATGATCAGCGATAAGTAGCCGGCCGTCAGGTTCGCTTATTGTCCTGCACAAGTTATGGCACCTTCCATTCAACCTCTGAGATGAAATATTTTGAACGAAAGCGCTTAGCGTGAGCATTTTCTGTCACCTAAGTAGTAACCCAATATTTTTTCGTGAATTTGGTTTTTCTGTATATCTTTCTAATTGGTTAATTAATTTGATTTAAAAATTTCACATAACTTTGTTCTGAAAAATTACAACTTCACAAATATGAATGTGTTCTTAAAAATATATATAATATCTGTTTTATAAAAGTAAATCCAAATAAAATAAATTATTCAATTTAGTAGTAATAGAGTAGTTTGTTGGTCCTGTGGTTAGGACTCTCGCCTCGTGATCCAAAGGTCACGGGTTCGAACCTCACTCAAGTTAGTCCTATTTTCATAGCACAAGCGTTTAGCTTAGTTTGAAAATAGTAAGAATATTGATGTGACACGTATTCCGTGTTCGCATCTCTATTTTTTAAAAAAAAAAAAATAATAATAATTCTAGCATCCATCTAGCGGTGGAATTGCAAAGTAATTTCAACTACCGTATCAAAAAAGTGGATTGCTCTATGGACAAAAAAAAAATAATAAAAAAAAAAAAAAATCAATTAATAAAAATAAGAACTACATATAAGGTCGATATATTCACGAAAACATAAAGGGTTGCTAAAGCTTAGTGGTCAGAGCACCGGCCCCGGAAAGGAGGTGACCTGGGTTCGTATCCCAGTAGTAACCTAATATTTTTTCGTTAATTAGATTTTTCTGTACATCTTTCTAATTGATTAATTAATTTGATTTAAAAATTTTCTGTCACACTCACCTATATTATGCGAGAAGGAAACAGAGGCAAAAGATAACATTTTAATATAATTATCATATCTATTTGTGTTTGCACATCAAATATCTAAAAAAATATTGTGATAAATTGTATCGTATAAAAAAATAAAGAAGAATAATATCACAAGAATAGGACTAATGTTAAATTTCCTTATTACAAAAATAAAGAAACGTCAAGACATCTGTCTAATGTCAGTGTTTCTATTGTTGTGATGAAAATATTGCTTCAATTTAATATTTCAACTCTTTGGGTAAAGAAATTAATAGATGTGTGTGAAACAAACAACTTTAAAAATAATATTAGTACTTTTTATATAATATTCATCAAAAATTTATATTTTAGATAAAATTCCAGATTGCAAAGACTAGTTTACTTGATGGTATAAATATCGCTTCGACATCAAATAAACATGTCTTTTTAAGAGCACCCAGACGTCACGGAGGTCCATGTATGTATAACAATATCTTATAATATGAATGCGCTAAAAATGGTATAAGTATTGCGTGTGTTTCCATTGCCAGCACAAAAAACAAATGGCGAAATCGTATAAAGTAGCGAGAAGTATGGATTGTTTTAAAATACATACATGCAGATAATATTTAATGTGTAGAAATATTATAAACATTAAATATAATCTACTGTGCATTTATAAAAAGAATGTACATATTTAATATTTATACACGTTTACTTTTAGTTTACAATAAACATATGTGTTTTAGAATAATAAAAGAATTTTACCTTCCATTAAAATTCCTATTTTGTTTCCCTCGACGCCTGGAATCCATTATGAGAGAACAGCCTGCTGTTTCGGCACTTATACACGCGTTCCTACCCCCTCTGATTCCCTGTTTGCGACAATTTATTCCCGCTGGTATCCCTGTTTCCGGTTACGTCGGCGCAACGGTTTTTCTTTCATATGACTCATAATGCACCAGGTAGGGATTACCTGGATTCCAGGCGTCGAGGGAAACAAAATAGGAATTTTAATGGAAGGTAAAATTCTTTTATTTTGTGTTCCGTCTCGACGCCTGGAATCCATTATGAGAGATCTGTTTGTTATCACCTGGTGACCTAGTGGTTCGACGTTATATGTGACTGCCTATATTGGCGTAAAGAGAGGCGCTAATGAGCTCTGGGGGCATTGTTGCTTGGGCTTATCTACTATCTCTCTTTGGTAGAATTTTCGGAAGGTGATTTCACTCTGCCAGTTTCCCCTTGACAAGATCTCCTCTATCGGGTAGTTTTCCAGCCAATTCAACGAAGCCACAGCAGAACGAACACTTCCTGGCGTTGCTTCCACTCCAGCCTCTCTTAGGATTGACTTGATCCAACCACCTATCATTGTCCGTGAAGCTGGCTTTACTTCACCTGCTGTCGTCACAAATAGTTCTTTCATGTCCGGCTTTCGTCTCGGCTGTGAGAGTGAGACCAGCTTTCGGATCCAAAACAAGGGGTTGATGTTCCTTTCATCCGATGCGCTCAACCTCCATCCCGATTGTTTGTGTCTTGCCGTGTCAGTCTTCGCTCCAAAGGCTGGCCATAGCGTGATGGAGTCTCCTTTGTCGATCAATCGGTCCGGGGTGACTCTGAGAAGTGTCAGATCTTGGACTCTTCGCCCAGATGCCATGATGAGTAGTATGGCCGTCCTCCTTGACACGTCATACGCGCTGTTCCTTGGCGGGTTTTCACATAGCCACTCCCCCACTACTCGGGGGTTCCAGATCGGGAGTCTCTCAGTGCATCCACCAGAAACCGAGATGGCTTTAAGGACGTGCCTGACGAGGAAGTTCGAGCTAATCTTATCTGCATCAAGAGCTGGGCCACAGAAGGATACGATTGCCGATTTGTGGACCAATATTGTTCGAGGGGCTAGCCCTTCATGGATGAACAGGTTGGCCAGATATCTTGCCACTGTTGCAGGGGGAGGGTTATGAGGTTGGACAGAATGCGTGGTACACCATCGCTGCCACCTATCCCAGGCCGGCTTGTAGGTGTTCAGCGTTGAGCCTCTCCAGACAGATCTGAACAGCTGCTGTTCCTCCTGGCTCCAATCCGCTATAGCCTGTTCCCACCCACTGCTATTCTCCAAACTTCCAGTTGGAGGTCCGACACCCTCGGTGGGGGAAACCCTGTCGACGTATCGATAAGGACGCTCTTCAGATCTCTTACGCTTATTGGCCCTCCCTTTGCTCGTTGTTTGAGATCGGCCCTCCAGAATGTCTTCTCCCATCTTGGCACAACTAGGAGAGAGATGCCTCTTGCCAGGTTCAAGTGCGCCAGTACTCTTGGGACGAGATTCGGCGGCGGAAATACCCAGGCCAGCTCGTAATCCCAATGCTGACTGAATGCGTTGAGATAGGAGGCCGAGCAATCGGTTGAGTCTAGCGACACGTAGTTTGGCACCACATGGGCGGTGGCCGATGCGAAGAGGTCGATCTGAGGACGTCCCCATATTCGGAATATTTTCTCTGTCGCTGGTTCCAGGAGGTGCCATTCCGGGAGTGGTGTCCCCCGAGAGAGTCGGTCCGCAATCCCGTTGTATCTCCCTGGAATGTACTGCGCTGTCAGAGATATTTCCTGCTGGTCGATAAACTCTAGGAGGTCTCGAGTTATCTTCAGAAGGACCAATGATCTTGTCCCCCCCTCCTTGTTGATGTAAGCCACTACTGTCTTGTTGTCTGTCTGCAGTAGGGTCTTCGTTCCTCTTAGCAGGTAAGCGTGATCCCTGATAACTGCGTAAACAGCGAAGGCTTCTTTCTGGTTGGAATGCCACCGCATCTGCTCTGGGGTCCACTGGCCTGATATCGTCTTGTCGTCCACCTGGCCGCCCCAACCTGCGTCCGCTGCGTCTGTAGTCAGGAAGTGGGAGAAGGGGGCTTCGTGTATTGGGCAGGACTCCCCTACGGCCTCCAACCACCACTCTAGGTCTTGCCGAACCGCGGCAGTAAGCTCCACTTGTCTGGATGGCTCGTGCCTCTGCAGCTGGCGGCTGAATCTCTGCAGTCTTAGGCAATGCAAACGACCCCGAGGGGTGGCGAAGTTTGCGAAGTTGAGTCTCCCCAAGAGGCCTAGAACCTGCTTGGGGGAGCAACTGCCGGCCTCGATCGGGCGGCGCAGTACTTGGCGAAAGCCAGAGCACTTGCGGTCCGAGAGGGATTTCTGGTTGGCTTCCCAAGAGGCCTAGAACCTGCTTGGGGGAGCAACTGCCGGCCTCAATCGGGCGGCGCAGTACTTGGCGAAGGCCAGAGCACTTGCGGTCCGAGAGGGATTTCTGGTTGGCTTCGGTGTCCCAAGTTATGCCCAGAAACTCCAGCTTTTGGGTAGGTATAAGGACACACTTGTCGCGGTTGATGCACCAACCCAGATGCTGGAACAGATTGACCGTCTCTACTGCCTGGGTCGCTAGCAGGTCCCTTGACTGATTGGCCAGAAGGAAGTCGTCCAAGTAGACTACGGTCCTTATTCCTCTCTTCCGCAAGAGTCCCGCTAGTCAGTTTGACAGCGTTGCGAACATTCTCGGGGCTGATGACAGGCCAAAGGGCAGGCAGGTCATCTGGAGAAGTTCCCCTTGGTAGTAAAGTCTCAGGAACTTTCGGTGCGATTCCGCTATTGGTAGGTGAAAGTATGCCTGGGTTAGGTCGATTTTCACCAACCAATCTTTGGGCTGGAGGAAGTCTGGGACCCGAAAGTGGTTGAACAGCTTGAAGGGTTTCGCCTCCACAAAGGCATTCAACGCCTTCAGGTTGAATATCGGCCTTAGGGAGTTGTCCGACTTCGGAGTTAGAAACAGATTTGAGATGAAGCTCGGAGAATGATCTGCTCTTTCCAGCACGCCTGACATCTTCAGGGCCTGAATGTGACTCGACATGTCTCGAGACTCCTTCGTGCTGAAGCTGCTCAACAGCTGCCGGGTGGGGAAGACTAACGGAGGTTTGGCCACAAAGGGGATTCTCGCGCCCTTGAGGATTCTCAGCACTATAGGTGGTGCCCCGAACTCCTTCCACGGGCTTTGGAACCTCCTCAAGCGTCCTCCCCAGAACTGGTTGTTCAGCCTCGCGTCATCTTCTACCTCTACGGCTACGGTCACCAGCGGGTTTTCGGCCGTGGTCTGCCTTCCGGATAGGTCTCCTGTTCGGGTTCCCTGAGCCTCGCTCCCTGTGCCTCGGCTCCGGCAGAAAGGGCTTACGGGACTGGAGGTATCCCTGGTTCGGAGCTCGACGAGAAGGTGACGGCTGGGGCTGAGATGTTGACGG